>ML682092.1:1877249-1899563 GCA_007922195.1 Podocnemis expansa
CCGAACACTGCCGGGGGCTGAGCCCGCAGCCCGGGCTGCTCCCGGGACCCCGCTGGCCAGTCGGGGGCGCGGGGCTGAGCGCTGCCCCCAAGACCACTGCGGAGGGGCGCCGATGCCCCGCTCTCCCCGCGCTGGGGTGCTCCGAAGCCCGGCGGCCGGGTGCCGGGGCTCCCCGCTCTGCCCGCTGCCGGGGCTGCTGCCAAACCCCACAGTGGGGTCCGGGGGCGCCCGGCTCTCCCTGCTGCCAGGGCTGGCAACAAAGCCCGCGGCAGGGTGCCGGGGCCCCGGCTTTTCCCCACCGCGGGGGCTGCAGCCAGGGAGCCGGTCCCGACCCGGCTCCCCAGCGAGTGAGCGGCCGCTGCCATGGGGAGCCGGGTCCCACCAGCCCCTCCGGCCCCGGGCTCAGCGGGGGCAGCAGCTGCGAGTCCCGCGGCTCCCCCAGCACCGGGGCTACAGGTGTTATTTCAAAATAAAAGGGCCGTGTAGACGTGCCCAAGGAGAGATTGTCAGCACCACAGCTTCCTTCCTCTCATCACCATGACCAGCACAGCTATGGACTGCTCTGTACTCAGGGCAGACTGTCACATTACAGACTGGTTCATCATCCCAGAGAGTAAGGTATGCTGCAGACTTGCTTCCCCATCACCTTCAGATGGTGTTGATGGCAAAACTCCATCCTCAATAGTGATCCAGGTCCCACTGGAGACCGCTCCCCTCCATTTACCTTTCCAAGAAATGGATCTCCTTGGGCCTCAGCCAGCCAAGATATGCCCAGTTCACACATGGACCCTCAGAGTATCACATTCTGTACATGAAAGGGTTGCCCTGGGCTAAGGGGGTCCCCAAACAGTCCTTGAGGAATGGCAGATTTAAGAAGGAGTGCTGTATAGAAGCCTGTTGAGCTACTAGACACAGAGGGGATGTGGCCTGAATTTAACTGAGTAAAGCTGAATGATCTAGAGTGGAGAGAGCCTCCAAGACCATGCATTTCTATTCACATGCATAATGGCTTATTGGGTTGTTAGTCATTCTTTCTGTTCTTCTAGACTGCATCTCCATTTTAGGTCAAATCCAAACCACATTACACAGATAACATACACTCCCTTTGAACCACATGCCCATGGTCCAGTGCATTTCCTAGTGGGCAGAGAGTTAGAAATCAAGGGACATGATTGTTGATCTTTGTTTCATTTCATTGACTGGTTGTGTATCTCAGCTGATGTATGCAGACTATGGGCAAGATCAGCAGTTGCCGTACCTCTTGTGAAAACTGCCATGCAGAGAGCAGGAGACTTCAGGAGTTTGCTTCCTGGAGGTTGGCCCCACCACAGAGGCATCACTGTGACCCTGCCAGCAGGTTCGAAAATTTGGGGATCTTGGGGCACAATTACTGCACCAGCAGGGTACACTTTAATCTGTATTAAAAATGAGTGTGGGTGTCACGTGGGTGATGGGGAGTGTATGTGTGGTGTTTGTCACAGTGTTTCTAAGGAGGTGTTGTGAGGTGCTTAACTTTGTGGAGTGGGACAGGTAGGGGGGCAATGAAGATTCTCTACAGTCATAAACCTACTCACTGTAACTTAAAAGATGTTCCCATAACATATGAACGGAAGGGGGAGTGCAGTACAAACTAGTATGCTGCAGTGGCAGAGGAAGAGGACACAAATGGGGGGAGCAGGACCACCAAGGTCAGAGGGGCTCAAAGAAGGGGAGGGAAGGAGAGCTGGGGACACAGGTGGGGGGGGGGCTCGGGACAATGGAGAGCGGGAGTGGAGAGTTGGCGGCAGCAGTGGAGAAGGGCTTAAGGGAGAGGGAAAGCAAGTGGGGGGGAGTGAGTAGGAATGGCGGGACGGAGGCACACGTGGGAGTTAGGGCAGGAAGACAGAGGCACGTGAAGAGTTGGGACACACATGGGGGTTCAGGGAAGCAGGAGGGGCTGAACAGAGGTTCAGGGGTTCAAGAGGGATGTAGAGGGTGGCAGGATGGGAGGGAAGAGAGCAGCAGTGGAGGAGCTCATGGGGAAACGGTAAAGGCGACGAGGGGCAGATGCAAGGGGAAACCACAGGAAAAAAATGGCAGCTGGAGAGGAGAGCGAAGGGGGGAGTCATGGGGAAAGCGGCAGCTAGGGGGTGCAGGGGCAAGGGGAAGCTGAGGAAGAAAAATGGTGGCTAGGGGTGCAGAGGCAGAGAGGGGGCCACAGGGAAAAGCAGCAGCAGGGGTGCAGGAGCAGAGATGGGGCCGTGGGGAAGAGTGGTGGCAGGGATGCAGGGGCAGAGAGGGGGCCACAGGGAGAAGCGGAAGCAGGGGTGTGGAGGCGGAGAGGCAAAATTGGGCAGGAGCAGTTTATTTGGGGGGATTACAAACGGGGAGGGCAAAGTAACACAATACAACTGCACAATTCTAAGGGTCACAACCACGGGGAGCAATCTTATAACCAATAGACTAACTCAATGTGATTCCAAGGCTAGCAAATCGAGGGAGACAATCAGACCAACAAAAACCAACAAACCAATACAACTTCAAGGGCAACAAACCAAAGGGGACAGTCTTCTAAACTACCAAACAAACTTAATACAGTCCTAAGGTACCAAGCCAAACGATACAATGTTGCCCGCTATGTTAATGCTTTCCCAGTTCACAGATTATGTCTAGACAATGTTGCAACTTATAACAGCACTTCTAAAGCAATAAGAGAAGAGAGAGATACAGTAATGGAGAGAAAGATACAACTCAATATAACACAGTGGCAAAACGTCTCAGGACCCAGGAACCTGAGAATAGTGGAAAGAAAGATATGGCGAGGTAAAACAAGTGAGAGAGGTAGCGATAAAATTTAAATGAACCAGCCCTTAAAAACTAGGGCTTGTTAGGGCAGAAGGAGAGAGAGAGAGCAGTGGCAAGGCAGCAATATGAAAGGGAGAAAACTTTTACTGAGAGGAGCTGCAGGGACAAACTCTTACCAACACCACTAGCAGCAGTAGAAGCATCCCAGGAGAGAGAGAGAGATTCGTTACTTGGCCGTCAGTTCAAAACGTGGAGTACGCTCAGGGAAGAACTCATGAGCAGAGGAGGTCAGTGTCTGGGTGATCAGGCCAGGCAGGATGTCGGGGACCATCCTGCCTGAGCCCCCCAAGACCTGAGCTTTTAAACTGTTTTTCCCACCAGTTCCCTGATTACAGGGACTGCGGGGAACAAAGGCAATGTGAGTCATACCTTCAGTATTACAAAGGACCCTGCAGTTAGGCAGTGCCCACCGACACCAAGCCCAAGAGAAACAATAGGGTGACAACGGCCATCTAGTTAAGTTTAAGGGCCATCAAGTTAAGTTTAAGGGGCTGCTCCCCTTAACATTCCTTACATGCTTAAGTGTCTGCCCGGGAGGGGCAGCCATCAAATCAATTCAATGAGTCACAAATACGCTGCCCCCAAACCAATATTTGGGGCACAGCCCCAGGGCCGTCCCTCCCCTCACAGTGCTAGCTCCTACCTGAAACCACCCCCCACAATGCTCCATCCCTCCTGAAACCACCCACAATGTTGCTCCCCGCTGCCTGAAGCCACGTTGCCTGAAACCACCACCCCCCACTGCACTCCCACCCCTGCACCCCACTGTGCTGGTTCACCACTGCCACTGTCACCGTCGCTGGGCCAGGCCTGAGCTTGGCATTGTGTTCCCACTGCCCCAAGTCTGGGCCATGTTCCCACCCACACTTTGCCAGCCCATGGCAGGGTTGGTTCTTCACACCTGCTGCCAGCTGTGGGCCCACTCTTACCCCCCCAATGCTACCCAGCTCTCCTTTCATTGCCCCTTACTCAGTAGTGTGCCGCACAGTACTTACCTGTGCTGTGGGGCTCCATGATGCTGGACTGAAAATGGTTGGTTACTCACTGTAACAGTCCTTCTTCGAGATGGGCTGCTCACATACATTCAGCTACAGGTGTCTATGTGCCGCAGCACACGGTAGCTCAGAAAGTCCTTAGCGTTAGCCTGTGAGGTCAGGGCGCACGGCCAATGCCACCTCCATGCCGCAGCTGCGGCTATATAGGTGACCGTGACCCTGACCCTCCCAGTCCCATATACCTTTGCCAACTCTGTTAATGGGGATGGTGGGAGGGACCTGAATGTATGTGAGCAGCCCATCTCGAAGAAGGACGGTTTTTGGTGAGTAACCAACCATTCTCCTTCGAGCACTGCTCACATCATTCAGTTACAGGTGACTGCTAGCCATACCCAAGGATGGCGGGAGGAGTTACAGTCTACCCACACTGAGTACAGCTCTGTTCACAGCGGCACCATCTCTCGCCTGTTGGGCAATGGCGCAGTGCGTCATGAAGGTATGTATCGACGACCACGTAGCGGCCCTGCAGATCTCTTGGATTGGGACCTTAGAGAGGAAGGCCGTGGAAGACGCTGGAGCTCTGGTGCAGTGAGCTCTCACAGTCTCTGGGAGAGGCATGTTTGACCTTCCATAGCAGTTTTTAATGCAGTTCACAATACATTTGGAGGTGCATTGGGAAGATACTGGAGAATGTCTCATGCATTCCGTGACTGCCACAAACCAATGGGAGGTCTTGCGGAAAGGTCGTGTGCACTCAATGTAGATTAGGAGCGCTCTCCTCACATCCAGGGTGTGCCAATGTCTCTGGTTTTCTGTCACTTGCGGGTCTGGATAGAAGACCGGCAGGCAGATCTCTTCATTAATGTGGAAGGGAGTGGCAACCTTGGGTAAGAACGAAGGGTGGTGATGCAGGACCACCTTGTCTGAGAAGAAAACCGTATATGGGGGTTCAGAGGATAGGGCTCATAGCTCTGAGATGCTTCTGGCCAAGGTAATGGCTACCAGAAAAGTTACCTTCCAGGACAGCATGAGCAGGGTGGCTGAGTCTAAGGGCTTGTATGGTGGCTCTGTCAGAGCCCGCAGCACCACATTCAAGTCCCACTGCGGGGTGGCGTTGCAGATGTGGGGAAAAAGTTTTTCCACTCCTTTTAGGAACCTATGTCAGATGGATGTGAAAAAAATGGGACCCCCATCTATTGTTTGGTGAAAGGCTGAGATTGCTGCCAAATAAACTTTCAATGAGGACACGGATAGGCCTTTCCCTCTTAGGTCAAGAAGGTAATCTAAAGTTGCCTGAATTGGTGCAGAGATAGGGTCTATGTTTTTATCATGACACCAGGTGGAGAAGTGATTCCATTTTGCCATTTGGTGGACCTGGTGGAGGGTTTTCTACTAACCACCAGGACCTTTTTAACCCTATCTGAGCAATGTCTCTCTGGCTCGCTAAGCCAGAGATCATCCAGGCTGTCAGGTGCAGGAGGCCCAGGTTGGGGTGCTGAGAGCGTCCCGAGTCCTGTGTCAGGAAGTCCACCCACCGCGGGAGGTGGAGTGGGGTCCTCACTGACATGTCTTGAAGGAGAGGGAACCAGTGTTGTCTGGGCCAGTCCGGGGCTATCAGGATGATGAGCGCCTCGTCTGCGAGGGCCTTCAGAAGCATCTGGTGAATCAGGGGAATCGGAGAGAAGGAATACATTAGGGCTCCCGACCAGTTGAGGAGGAAGGCATCGTTGAGAGACTCTTTCTCCTGGTCTCAAAGGGAGCAGAACCGAGGGCATTTATGGCTCTGCGCCATGGCAAAGAGGTCGATCTGAGTGGTTCCCCATCTGGTTGTCAACGGGGAAAAAACCTTGTTGTGGAGGGACCACTCGTGATTTGCCAGTGGCTTTCTGCTGAGTGAATCCGCTATGCTGCTGTCCACCCCTGGAAGATGGGCGGCACTTGGCATGAAGTGATGGTCTATCACCAGTTGCCAAAGCTCGGTCGCTTCCACGCATAGTGACGAGGAGCAGACTCCCCCCAGGCGTTTCATGAGGAACACAGCTGCTGTGTTGTCTGAGAGGATTTGGACCACTCTGCCCCGGATCTGATCTAGGAAGGTCATGCAGGCCAATATGATGGCCCTGAGCTCCTTCATGTTTATGTGGAGGAGACTGTCCTCGGGGCTCCAGACATCTTCTGTGCAGAGGCCCTCAGACAGGTGGGCACCCAACCCCAAGTTGGAGGCATCTGTTATCAGGGTCACTGCAGGCTTGGACTCCATGAACAGAATTCCCCCCATTGCGAAGTCGGGGTGTCTCCAAATTTGGAGGGACTCCAGGGCATGCTGGTGTACCAAGATTACCTTGTCTAGGTGGTCCCTTTCTGGTCAGAAGTTTGTGACGAACCAGAGCTGGAACAGTCGCATCTGCAGGCGGGCTGTTCAGATAACTGATGTGGTCGCTGCCATGTGCCCCAGGAGCTCCATGCATCTGCACGCTGTGGTCAGCCTGGGTGCCTGGAGCTCCGTGATGATGGTGCAGATGGATCAAAATCTTGACAGGGGCAAGGATGCGGTGCCTTGTTGGGCATTTAAGCGTGCCCCAATGAACTCTATGTCCTGAGTGGGGCAAAGCTTTGACTTCTCCAAGTTTATGTGGAAGCCTGGGAACTCACACAGGTTCATTACCACGTTGACATGGTCTTGTACTTGTTGACTTGACTTGCCCACTATGAGCCAGTTGTCTAGGTAGGGGTAGATTCTTACACCCCTCCTGTGTAAGAATGCTGCGACCAGTGTGACACACTTTGTGAACACCCTGGGGGCTAGCGATAACCTGAAGGGGAGGGTGGTGAACTAGTAATGGCGTCGTGCCACTACAAACCTGAGGAACCACCTGTGGTGGGGCCAAACGGCTATGTGGAAGTAAGTGTCCTTTAGGTTGAGGGCCGCAAACCACACTACTGGGGACAGGGAGGGAATGATCTGCAGTAGGGACGTCATGCGGAATTTTATTTTCTTTATGTTTTTGTTGAGAGCTCTGAGATCTAGAATGGACCATAGGTCTCTGTTTGGTTTGGGAAGTAGGAAGTAGCGGGAATAGAACCCTTTGCCACATTCCCCCTTGGGAACCTTTTCAATGGCACCGAGGGAGAGTAACTTCCGGCATTCGGCCTTGAGCTTGCCTAGCAGATCGGGATTCTCTGGGATTATGGGAGGGGACGGTTTTCTGTCCCAGGGGGTTGAGAGGAACTGAATGCAGTATCCTCTGGCCACTGTGTCGAGGACCCACTGGTCCAACGTGACTCGGGTTCATCGTGGGGCGAAGTCATGGAGGCGGTGGAGGGAGAACAGGGGTTGTGGAGTGCTGCCCTCGGGGAGACCGTCAAAAACGCTGTTTGTGGCCTAATGAACGGTCCGACTGCTGTCCGCACTGTCCCGACTGGGAGGCGCCCAATTTACCTCCTTTGCCTGATCGGCCTTTGTCCTTGTCCAGGTCCCTGAGGTGATGCTGGGGAAACTGGAGAGATCTCAGAAACTGGGTCTGCAGTTGCAGCTGTTGTTTCAGTTGCTGTAACTGCTGTTGTAGCTGGAGTGACCTTGAGGAACGCCTAACAGGTTGAGGGGTGCAGATCCCGGACCTCAGTTCAGCCCTCGAGTCCTTCATACCATCCAGCTTCGCATCTGTGGAAGGTGCAAAGAGGTCATGGCCTTCGAAGGGAAGGTCCAGAATAATGTGTTGCATCTGCATGGAGAGACCAGACTTCTGGGCCAGGCCAACTGGTGCATTACCACTGCCAATGCCATTATATGTGCTGCTGTGTCCACTGCATCCTAGGTTGCCATAAGCGCATCCCTGGATGCTCTCTCTCCCTCTTCCAGCATCACCTCGAAGTCTCTCATGCGATCCTCGGAGATGGCCAGCCAGAGATTCTGCAGAACTTCCCACAGGTTGAAGATATAGCACATCATCAAGGCTGAATGATTTGAGATGCACAGCTGGAGGGTGGCAGAGGAGTAAACTTTCCTGCCCAACAGGTCAAGTTTTCTTGACTCTTTGTTCTTGGGCATGGTGCTAGGTTGACCTTGTCTCTCCCTTTGGTTGACTGCATCGACCACCAGGGACCCTGGGGCCAGGTGATAAAACAGGAAGGGTAAACCTTCCGGGGAGACAGAGTATTTCTTGTCCGCTACTTTGGACACTGGCGGGATCGAGGAAGTCATTTGCCAGTGTTCCTGGACAATGCGGAATACCCCAGAGTGCAAGGGAATTTCGACCTTAGCCGGTGGGGCTCGACGGCATGCATCGAAGACAGAATTATCCTCTGCCTGGATCACTCCTAGCTTGAGCTTCAGGTTCACCACCATGTGGCGAAGAAGGTCCCACTAAATGCAAGGATTTCCTTCACAATTGGCGGACATGTCAATTAATCGCTCATCAGGTGACGAAGATGAAGGGGCCCTTGATCTGCTTCATTGGGTAGAATCACGGTCCAGCTCGTCGTTGCAGAAATCCGAAGACTCTGCTGCTGGCGAGTGGGTGTAACGGGAGGAGGTGTCGTCTGCCATTGCGTTCAGCCAGTCAAGGGTCCATTCATTGTGTGGGGACCTTGATGGTGGCATAGGTGTCATGAGGGGAGCAGGTGCCTCCCCTGATGGGTGCCTTTGCTTTGAGCCCGGTGACACAGAGCTTTTCTGGGCTCACTTTCTCAGGTGTTCCTCCTGGGAGGGCAGGAAGGTATCTTCTGAGGACCACCTGGATGACAGTTGGCAGTCTGGTACCGAGAGTTCCTCAGATGAGTGATGAGATGGAGTCATAGAACTTGAGCCCGGTACCAAGTTTGACAGTGCCGGGACAGTGCCAGCATCGGTGCAGATGTTGCCAGTACTGAATCTGACGGTACTGGAAATGACAGCACCAGAAGCTGAGTTATCGGCAACGGTGCTAGGTCCAGCGGTACTGGGCTTGACGGCGGTGCCAGGCTTGACGGTGGTGCCGGAATTGTGGGCAGTGCCAAGGGAGGCGGTGCCGTTGTAGCCGGTTGCCTCTTATTTTGCACTGAAGCTGGATTTAAATGTCCTTGGCGAGCCAGTGCCTGAGATGGAGCCCTACCTGGGGTGGCTGGGAGGCTACCAGAAGGCAGGCAAGATCGGTGCCTAGGAGGTACTGTGGAGGGCCGAGATTTTGGGCACAGTACCAGAGATCGGGGGAATCTTGAGCCCGGGCTGATTGAGGGTCCAGTGGAGCAGTGGTGGCTCTGCCGCTTTTGAGCGGAGCGGCTCCGGTCCCCAAAATCAGGCGGAGGCGATGCTCCCTTTCCAGCCGAGTCCTCTGCTTGAAGGATTGGCAAATAGGGCAGTCCGCTGTGAGATGGGACTCACCCAAACAAGCGAGGCATTTCTCATGTGGATCATCTATCAGGAAAGCCTTGCAGCATCCTAAGCACAGCTTGAAACCTGGCATTTTGAGTTTTGCATGAAAAGACAGGCCCTTGTGTTTTGCAAGATAACGCTGATCTGAACCAACACTAATGGTGGAAAAAGGAAATGGGAGGGTCAGGGTCACGGTCACCTATATAGACACAGCTGCGGCATGGAGGGGGCATTGGCCATGCACCCTGACCTGACAGGCTAACACTAAAGACTTTCCGAGCTACTGTGCACTGTGGCATGTAGACACCTGTAACTAAATGATGTGAGCAGCACTAGAAGGAAAAGGTAGGGAGTTTAATTTCCCTCTTCTACCACCCTGCCTCACCTATCTGAGTGACATGGTGCAGGGAAGGACTGGACAACCCCTGCTTGCTCCAGCTGAGAGCTTCCCAGCGGGCAAACAGGCAGACTGTCTGCACCTGCACCTTCACCTGCTGTGAAGTGAGATTTGAGGCACTGGCTGGCACATTTGGCCCATGTATTTCCAATGCCAGCAACGCCCATGCCCTGCTGAGAACTGCCGTGGGACAGCTATTGGAATATTCCCAGAAGCCCAGCTGGCCCTGCACTGGCTCCCAGATTCACCCCCCCCCCAGCTGCTGTCCTGAAGCTTCTGTTTGTGGTGTGGGCAGGAGTGCACTTGGCACAACATCCCAGCTCTACCCCGCACAGGCTCCTGGAGCAATCGGAGTTGAACAAGGCTGCCAACCAGCACCTCCCAGGAAAACAGCTCAGCATCTGTCACTGGTTTGTCAGCAGCTGCACTGACCAGACCCAAATTTGAAGGCAGAAATAAACTAAAATGAGGGCTGAATGGCTCAGAGGAGACTCTTTAACTATACAAACACATACCGGGTGACAAATTCATCTCAAAGCAAACCACCCAAAGACTCAAAGGCAACCCTGAGCCAGTGGTTCCCCTCTGTACCATTCTGGTGATGCCTCTGTGCAGCATCTGGCACAATGGAGCCCTACTCTGGAACTGGGAGCAGAGCTCCCACCACAAGCCAAGCAACAACAATGCTAAGTGATGCCCCTGAGTTCAAATGGGCAGGGCAGCCTGAGTGATAGATTTTGAGTTGGTCTATGGACTGACACCCCATGTTAAACAATACAGAACTCAGAGACATGCCATGGCAGCGTAGCAAGTGGGAAATACAGCAGCTTTTTGTGTCGCACTCTCAACTGTACTTCACAAAAAAATGGGTGTTGTTTGCAAATGACTAATGTTCTGCATCTTTCAGTGGTATGTGTGTGAGTCATACTTCACACAGTTCACAGATAGACTTGCTATTGATCTGACATTTCCCACAGGTGTTTAGATATCAAAGCTAGGATTTTCAAAAGTACTGAGGATCAATTTAATTCTGCTTCCATAGAAAATCCCCCTGCAAGACACTAGGCACCTAAAATGTAGAAATGCCATTTACAAAGAGATGGATTGACAGTGAAGCTACAGGAACTCTATTCTAGAATTTCAAAAGTGCAGGGAAATCTGATCTATCCACTAAGTATTGAATTTCCACTTTCATGGCTTATGATATCAGAACAATCTATTGCTGAAATTATTTTATAAGCTAGTGTCTTTTTATAAAACACTACCCTCTAATTGTCAGCTCTTTTTATGTCTTATAGCTCTAAATGCATTTTAACACATTCAGAGACTAGGTCAAGGATTTAGGAAATACTGTGGTTCATACATGCAAAATGACAGACTGTAGCCTGGAAAGCAGAGAGTCCAATGAGTACTTGGGAAGCATGAATGATTAAGACTTGAACATGAGCTCCCAGAAGGATCGTGTGGCTAAGAGAGTTAATGGAGCTCTTGAATGTATCAAGTAGGAACAGGGAGGTGCTCTTACTCCTATACCAAGGGTGCCCAATCTTTTCGGGTGAGGGGTCACATTGTAATTCTTTTCTCATGGGGGGGGGCAGTGAGAAATTTTTGATAGATCAGACATAGAAATTGATCTTATTAATAAACTTTAATAAAAAAATGATTAGTGTGATATTTGGCATTGCTTTTGCTTGCACTGTGTACGAAGGACAAGGGGGACAGAGATGCCTATATGTGGAGCAAAGCAAGATAGGGGAGCATGGCAGAGGAGTGGAGGGGAAGAAGTGTGTGGGGGGGAGCAGAGCAGCTGTGGTGCAGGACTCAGCTACTTCCTGACAGGGACCCTACCAACTCTGCTTTCCTTACTCCCTGCCAAGCATTGCTCAGGGAAAGAAGAGCAGCGCTGGGGAAAAGGAGAGCAGAAGAGAGTCAGACAGAGACAGGACAGAAAACCTAGCAGTTCTGCAGGGGTCACAGGTTTTGGCATGGGGCATTTCTGTACCAGAAATATTGACAGGTCGCAATTTCTACAGAAGAGTTTTTTTTAACTAAGGTCAAGGGAAGGACAGGGGTGCTGGGGTTAGCAGTGTGAAAGGAGAGTAGAACTGAGAGGATGTCCAGGTCAGGAAATAGCTGGGTCCCACCAACAGGCCGCACTGCTCCCCTGTCCTTTCACCCTCCCAGAACTGCACAGTTTGTCCTGTGTTTGTCTCCCATGTTCTCCTCACCCCCACGCAGCACTGCTCTCCTTGCCCTGGATTCTGCTTGCCCTCAGGTTTAGTTCTCCTCCCCTGGCACCAGACTGAGAACAATGCCAGCTGAACTCACACCCACCCATCCACCCACCCACCCACCACATAGCACCTTGCTGGCTCAGCTTTCCAAGCTCTTGCAGGAGCCAGAGACAGCTTTTGGGGTAGGCAAGGCAGGTGGGGGCCTAGGGCCCGCAGCCGTGGGGGGCCCCGCAGCCCCCTCAGCCTGCTGCCCCCTCAGTAAGTGCAGGGAGCTGTGCCATTCACTCCCTGCTTTAAGCAGGGAAAACCGGCTCCTGCTCCGAGCGCTGGCTTGCCCCACCCCCAGGGGCATAGCAGGCCAGACCAGAGGCCGGGCTTCCCTCTCCTGGGCCGGCTATTCCTCCCTAGGGGCAGGGTGAGAGGGCAGAGCCCAGCCTCCAGGCCAGCCTGCTCCACCAGCATCCCTCCCCCTCCCCCCGTGTCACGAGCAGCAAAAAAAGCAAGGAGTCTTGTGGCACTTAAAGACTAACAGATTTATTTATCGCATGAGCTTTTGTGGGAGAAAATCCTACTTTTTCAGGCACTTTGAAGAGGGAGAACTTACAGAATTGGCAGCAAAGTTTCCCTGTCTGGGACCAAGGAGTGGGTCAGGGTTTTTCCCCCTAGCCTGCCCTGCTGTACTGCTCCACTAGGAAGACGAGGCTGGGGGTGGGCTGCACCCAGCAGGCAAGCCCCACAAGAAGCAGGCACCTACCCCCAGAGCAAAGCCTCAGATCCCCAGTTCCTCAGGGTCCCAGGTAAGTCTGAGGGCCCCCTCCCCTGGACCTGTGGGGTGGGGGATGGGGTGGGGAAGGGGACCAGGGGGGTGGGTGAGCTGACGTGTCCACACAGAGCAGAGGGAATGGGAAGTAGCAGTGAGGACCAGCCACAGCTGCTGGTGGGGAGTGTGAAGGGGGCCTGCACTGGGAGCCAGGATAGCTGGAGACATGGGTTCAACTTTCAGCTCTGCTACCTCTTGTGTATCTTTGGGCAACACATTTCGTCTCTTTGTGCCTCAGTTTCCCAGCCATCTGTTACTGTACAGTGGGACTAGAAGCACTGCCCTGCCTTAGAGGGCTGGGTGAGAATAAATGCATTAAGGACTGTGAGGTGCCCAAAATACTATAATGATGGGGGGGGGGCAGAAATAGCTGATAGACAGACCTAGACCCTCCATGTCACAGTTCCCAGGGTGGGGGGAAGGGACAAGCAAGCCAGGGCTGCAGGGAAGGCCATTGAGGCTGGCAGCAGGGAGAAGCGGGTGGAGGGGCAGACTTACTTAGAAAGAATGCTAATACTAAAAGAGAACCTGTGGTGCTGAATGCTGGTAATGTCTGGAAACATTAGGTGTTAAGTACCCAGTGTAGTGCAGTCAATTCCTATAGTTGAGGCTTAAGGTAATAGAAACGTTCACCACTCTTCCACTGATGACCAGCTAGTAAAAGGGGTTCAGATGACAAAGTGGTCATTTGAAATTGTTCTTCTACTCTGGTAGTGTGGTACCAAGGGTCTCTGGCACCTGGGGACCAGCCCTCTACTTGCCCCCTCTGCCCCCACACAGGGCAGGAGGTGTCCTGGTACCCATCTCCAAGCTGCCTTGAGGAGGGGTCTGTGGGAGTGGGGAATGGGTGGAAATGTAGGCTTTGCTCACTCTCCCCCATCATTGCTCAGGCAGCCTGAGGCAGACGAGCTTTTCAGGGCAGGGCCAGTTTTGTTATGTATTTTTGCAGGGGAGGCAGTGTTAATATAGATGGTTCCTAAGTGCTTTTCCTGCTTTTGATTGTTTTAAGATGCAAAGTTGTTATACCAAAAAGAGCACCCAGAAGAGCCCCCCCCATAAATGTTGTACTTAAAAAGCAAAGACTAGCAGGATATTATTCAGAGGGACAAGGCAATATGCCACATTTATGGCAAATAACTAAGGATAGCAAAAAGCAGTCACACACACAAAGTTCTGCAATCTGATATACAATTACCAGTCCTTCCATGTGCTCCTAGAGCCAGCTAGGCTGGGCACAAGGAGGGACCCAGGCCTCTGTCAGTCACAATCTGATGCTCCAAGATGACATTTGCAGAATGAGACCCAAAGTTTTCATGTTCTTACCCATCTTTTATACTTGCTGACCCTCATGTAAGTCTATGGGATTTGCCATGTCATGTTGCCTCAGGGTTCCTGTGAGATCACTGGTCACCAGTCATTTAAAAAAACAAGGAGTCGTGTGGCACTTTAAGACTAACAGATTTATTTTTCGCATGAGCTTTCGTGGGAGAAAAATCCCACTTCATCAGATGCTTTGAAGATGGGTGAACTTACAGAATGGAATGAAAATAAATGCAAGGGGGTGTAAAACATAGGATAAGGTCATAAAGTGACAGCAAATCAGCGCAGTTGTTAGGTTCAAACCATGGGAAGCCTGAAGTCAAATTACCTTTTGTAATGGGAAAAGAACCCATAGTCTCGATTAAGTCCTGCTTTCACAGAATTTAGCTTGCATATTAATTCGAGTTCAGCTGTTTCGAAGTGCTCAGCATCTATTCGCAGGGCTATACTATTGGTTTCTTTGTTTTGTGTTTTCTGATATCAGCTCTGTGTTCATTTATCCTTTTGCACAGTTGCTGAGCACTTCCATCTTTCTAATCACTCGATAAATGATTTGTTAATGACTATCATCAGAGATGTGGCTGGGACATCAAGACTTCAAAGAGAAACAGCTGAACCCACTGCATGCCACACCAAAGCAGTAACAAGGAAACTGAGCTAGAGCTGTAGGGGGCCTGCCCCTTATCCCTGACTTCTTAACAGCTGCTGGTGCTGGAGGCAGGGTTTTTAGCCTCACAGTCCGGCCTCTGCAGCTGCACCCAGAAAGTAAGCTAGGGGCACAGGCGCCCTCATCCCAGCAGTTTACATCTATTGTAGTCCTTAGCCTGCATCCCTACAAGCCCCAGGAGGCCCACTGACTGGCTCCTTTCCCTCCACCCTCCCTCCCTGTAACAGTGCAGTTCTGAGAGAATGGGAATCCCTTTGTGAATTGTCCAGCCTGGTAGATTAGGGAACTTTGAAGTGCTCACTGCAGCTGGACTGGGGGTGGGTCCCCTATGTTCAGCTCTAGGGAACCAGAAGAGGGGATCACAGCTCTCAGCCTTGCCCTTCCTCTCCCCGTCCTTCACGGCTGGAGGCAGCTTTTGTTGATTTCCTAGTTCATGACGTTGCTAGCCCTTGCACATTTGTGATATTAAAGAATTTGTATTCTGGGATGCTTTCTGCTAACTTGGAAGAATTCTTTTTACTAAAATGTGTTGACATTTTATGAAATTTGATTTTTTTGTGGCTGTCCTGTGCTTTTTATTATATGACTTTATTGCATGACTTTAGTTCATATAGGGCGCCCCACAGTGAGCCTTTGCCTAAGGCCCCAGAAAACCTAAAGCCGCCTCTGGCAGGAGCACTCTGCCAGCCAGATGAAAACCCTTGGCGGGCTGGAGTCTGGCCTCTGGGCTGCAAGTTGGACAAGCCTGTTCTATACAGATTATTAGTCAGACCAGTGCTAGATCCTGTGCCCTACACCATTTTTAAAAGGGCGTTGAACAATTGGAGAGGGTTTCGAAAACAGCCACAAGAATGACATGAGCTCTAGACAACTGCCTTACAGACAGGAGAAACTAAAGAAGCTCACTCTAGTTATTTTATTGATGAGATGGGACATGATCTCCCTCCTGGTCTTTAGGTACCTGCACAAGTTACCTGATACCAGAGGGATCTTTACTGTAGCAGATGAAAAGTATAACAAGCTGCAATAGCTGAACAATGAAGCCAGACAAATCTGAATGAGAAACAATGTGCACATGTTTAATAGTCAGGGTAATTAAGCACTGGAACAGACTGTGGGAGGTGATGGATTCCCGTCACTTGGTTTCTTTAATGTTGGAAGGATGTCCATCTAAGAGACATGCTCTACATCAGGGCCACGCTAACTGCACGTGCTGCAGTAATCGCTGGACAAGGTCCTTTGCCTGGTGCTATGCAATAGGCACACTAGGTGATCTTAATGGTACTTTTTTGTTTTCCAGTCTGTGAATCCATTAGATTTACCCAGTGACTCAGGCTCATTAAATGAGCCTAACACAGGGATCAAAGAGCACATCCAGAACAAACAAGGGCTATGGCTACACTTAAAGTTCACCTCATTAAGTTGACTTAAGGGTATGTTTACACTGGCTCTGTGTAGACCTTCCCCACCCCCTTCCCCACCTCCTGATCTGACTCCTGCTGCCCGATCTGGTCCTGAGCCATGTGCCACAAGTGGCAAGGGGATCAGAGCTGGTGCCTGCTGCTGCTGGCAGGTGGCTGGGAGTCCAATACAGCACTGAGCCACTTGTTGTCAGCTGGGAGCCCAATCCAGCCCTGAGCCGCTTGCTGGCAGCAGCAGGAGCTAGCTCCAAGCCCCTTGCAGCTTGTGGCTCAGGGCCAGATCAGGCTCTGAGTTACCTGCTGGCAGTGCAGGGGCCATCTCCAAGCCCCTTGCCACTTGCAGCAAGCAGCTCGCGGCTGGATCCTATGTTCCCTCTAAGCTGTGCGCGTGTGCGCATGCACACAGGTTGTGAAACCTGCGCACACAACAAAATAAGGCACACACAAAAAAAATTCAACAGTGTGAATATTTTTATGCTGCTTTAAGAAAGCTGTTTCCAGGAGCATGTTTCAAATAAGGTTTTGTAATTTATATCATTTCTGTCACCATGCCAAAAAAAATATATTAGTTGCATCCTACACACTTGCTTTGTTGTACTCATAAATTGGACCACACTCACTGCAGTGTGCACAAATTTGCACACCCATTCTGAAAATTTGCACAAAAGAAATTTTTCACGCACACAGCCTACAAAAAATTAGAGGAAACATTGGCTGGATTGGGGTCCTAGCCACTTGCCAGTGGTGGCTATAGCTGGATCAGGCCCCTGGAGTCATATCAGGCCCCCACAGCCAGATTAGGACCTGGGGTGGGATGGGGGGGGGGCATGGGCTCTGTACTTGACCCTTCGTGCCCTGTAAAATCAACTTAACACTTAAGATGAGTTTCAGAGCAGGTGTTAACCCAACTTAAGCAAGTTCTTAAGTTGAATTAATAAATACTAAATTTGGCCAGAGAGTTCATTAGGTCAACTTATGGCAGGTTAAGTCGACCTCAGGCTCCAATACAGTCATATCCAAGGAGTCTTATGGCAGGTTTAAGAACTAGGAAATTTATTTATCACATGAGTTCTCATGGAAGAAAAATTCCACTTCATCAGACCCTTGAAGATGGAGAAGTACAGATGAATGGGAGGAAAATAAATGCAGGAAAAGTAAGTCTTAAGATCAGGTCACACTGTAACAGCAAATTAAAGCAGTTGTTTAGATTCAAAGAGTAAAGAACAGCACGTTAGAGGGAGGTGAGGTCAAATTGCCTGTTGTAATAAGAAAAGAATCCAAAATCCCTATTTAACCCTAAGCCAACAGTGTCAAATCTGCATATGAGTTCCAGTTCTGTAGTTTCTCTTTGATGCTTTGATTTGTAATCTATTTGCCTAAGTACAGATATTAATATACTGTCAATGAAGTGAGTAGGAAGATTGACGTGTTCTCCGATTGGTTTTTGAATGTTGTTATTTCTGGAGTCAGATTTGTGTGCATTTATTGTTTTTCTCAGAGACTGTCCTGTTTGTCTGATGCATAATGCAGAAGGGCATTGCTGGCACAAGGTGGCATAAATCACATTGGTGGACGAGCAGGTGAATGACCCCTTGATGGAGTAGCTGGTTTGATTTGGTCCTGTGATGGAGTCATTTGTGAAGATATGTGCATAAAGTTGGCAATAGGGTTGGTTGCAGTGACATGCACCTTCTTTAATTTTTCAGCTGTTTTGTCTCCAGTTGCTGGTATTTGCTTAAGGCTGAGGAGGCTGTGAGTAAGTGAGGAGAGGTCTGCTGGCCAAGGCTTTAGAAAGTGAGGAATCATCTTGTAGAATTAGTGTAGATCCTTGATGATGTGCTGTACAGGTTTGACTTGGGAGCTGTATGTGGCATTCTGTTGCTTTATTTCTTGGACTTCTCCTGTAATACTTCACTTCTAGGTATCATTCCAGCTCTGTCAACCTGTTTCTTCACTTCCCCAGGTGGATATTATAGTTTTAAGACTGCTCGATAGAAATCCTGAAGCTGTCTGTTTCTGTCTGAGGGCTGGAGTAAATGCAGTTATGTCTTAGGGCTTGGCTGTAGACAATGAATTGTGCAGTGTGTCCTGTATGAAAGCTTGAGGGATGTAGTTAACTATAGTGGTCAGTAGGTTTCCAGTATAGGGTGGTGTTTATACATCCATCACTAATTTGCACTGTAGTGTCCAGAAAGTGGATCTGTGGTGTGGAGTGTTCCAGGCTAAGTTTGATCATGGAGTGAAAATTGTTGAAATCTCATGGAAATTTTCAAGGGCATCCTTTCCGTGGGTCCAAATGATGACGATGTCATCTATGTAGTGTAAGTAGAAGAGTGGTACTTGGGGACAAGAGTGGAGGAAGTGTTGTTCTAAGTCATCCATAAAAATGTGGGCATGTTGTGGGGGCTATATGTGTACCCACAGCAGTGCTGCAGACTTGAAGATTATAAATTATCATCCAGAACCATTCTACTTTCACAGAGACGCTGCAGAATACACTGTTTAACATGCAAAACAACTTGGGACTCTTCTGTATATAAGGCTACAAGGACAGAACGTGCATTTAGCATGGGGGTATAGGCATTTAGGAGCACTCTTTTTCAGGTGGGAATATTTTCGTAGAAGTAATTCATCTGGAGAGTCTGGGCCAGCAGCTCCTCTTGAATTCAGTTGGAATCTGTGTGCTCCTGCCCGTAAAAATGCTGTCCCTGTTGCGCACCAGGAAGTGAACTGGGTGATTACCACCTCCAGGATAGGATGGCTCTTTTGCAAAAACCCAAGGAATACTACTTCATGTCCTTTGAGGACTTACAGTCACCCATGAGGGAACTAACTAGCATGTGCAGATCTAATGGCTGCTTAGAGGAAAAGGCCTGCCCAACTCAGTGGAGCTACTTATTTGGGTAAAATGTCACAGATTTGACCCCGTGAGTCTTACACAAGTCCTGCCTAGCCACAAGGGCCAGCCCTGAATTAATGTCCACTGGCATCTTGCAAGGAATGCTGAATCTGTCCCCAAGTTTCATTGTTTCTGGGTTTTGGAACAGAGATGAGACATTCCACTGAACCAGTTCCTCTGCTGGGCTGTGGCCTGTGGCTTATCCTGAGGAATGCCAGCTCCTTGTGTAACCTTTAGGTTTGTTCTGCACAGGAGAATGCTCCTCCATGTGTTCCTGGCCAAGCACCAGGACTTACACATTTCAAAGAGGCATCCCCAGGTTGGGAGAATCTAGCCCAACTGGTGAATTTTCCAAAGTGCTCAGCACTGGTCATGAAAATCAATGGAAACTCTCCTACTTTGCTTCCACAGGAGCAGATCTAGGCTTGTGTGAGAGATGTCAGAAATCTGACTCTCAAAAAGGATGTAGCTTCTTCTTGTACAGCCAGATATTAAGATTCGTTCCATCTCTCTGTGGCCGACAGGTAAGTGACTTACCCAAGGATGAAATTCCATGTTTCAGAGAAAAGAGATCTTTCCTGATATAGCAAAGAGTGGAGCCAATCCCCAGTGTGAGCATCCTCTGTTCCCACTGAAATCAGGAGCTGGGGTAGAGGAAGAGGAGAGGAGCCAAACTATGCCTAGGATGGCTGATGCCATTCTGGGTACATCAAGGTCTGATTTGAATGCACTGCTTTTATTGTTGGGTTTGTTACCTGTGACATTATCTTAAAGGTGGAACTCAGCTCTTCCTGATTTTAGTGCAGGACTAGAAGTGCCAGCAGTACCTCCAGTCCAGGTCAAAGTATTTACAGGATAAGCAAAACAATTCCAAACAGGCAGCTCATCCAAAAGATACGCATCTCTGCACATGAGATTTTGAACCTGCTGTTGTTTTGACTTAGGATGACCTTATGCATAAATATGCTGTTTGAGTGATGTCATTGTTACTGTCCTCTCAGTTATGACTGATACCCACATTTCAGGAGCTATTTTGTGACTAATCCATTCACAGGAATTGCAGTTTTCATAGTGAAATAACTAAGCAGGATTTCTGCTTCCTGCTATAATAATTCAGGTCTTGAGCCTCATTAGCAGAAGCAATGATGGCAGTCACACATTCGTTTAATCTGCACTGACCCATTTCTTTCTCCATAAATTATGGAGTGCCAGTAGTGACTCAGGAGTATGTGAACTTCTCCACTCACAGCTCAATTTTGACATTTTCTTTCTTTCTGGAAAAAAAGCCCATTTCTGCTTTAAACTTTCTCATGCCTACCTTTCAACTGGAAGAAGACTTTTGAGACACTGACATTAATCTCATGGGCTAGTTTTTTTGTTTGTTTGTTTGTTTTTTCAGTTAAGAAATCTTTCACAGAATCTTAATTTCTTTTCCCCCAGAATCACTCTACTACCATGACGTTTGCAAACCAAGACTGCACATATGTGTTCCATTCCTTCCCCCCCACCCCCGTTGTCTGGTGTGTTCAGATTGGGGGAGAGCTGGGCTCTGATGGCTTGTACAGTGCATGGAACAATGAGGCCAGGACCTTAGCTGGTCCCTAAGTATCATCATAATGATAACACCATCATGCTGTCTGGAATGGCTCACCACTTTGAGTGCCAGCCTTTGGGTAGGTGGTTGAGAAGCAGTGCCAAGACCCCAAACACATACATACTCTACAACTAGATTTCACCAACTCAGTAACAGATGTGAACATGTAAAACATTGTGACCATCTTATGGAAACATAGACCACTGCCTTGGGCATTTAAGTCTATCTTGTCACCCAGGCCGGCTGGACATAATGATTGTTGGTTGCTATATACTAGGTGTCAGTAACCCAAAAGATAAGAAGAGCCATTTCCTTCAATAGCCAAGTGAGAGCTGAGTGGATATAGTCTCATGGTGCAGGGAGCTATGAGCTGGGCCTGGTGGGAGAAGACTGGGACACCCAGGACCAGGAGGGGGTCCCCTGCAGGGTCCCTCCATGGTGTTGGTGGGGACCCCACAGCCCAGCATGGGCTGTCTGCAGGATCTCCTGGTAATGGGGCAGGGGCAAAGGGGGCTGGAGCCGGGAGCTGACTGCCTACAGGGTAGTCCAGTGGTGGTGGGAGGCTCAGCTTGGAACCACAAGGAGACAGCCAAAGAGCTGCATGCAGCTCTAGAGCCACAGGCTGCAGACCCCTGCTGTATACCAAAGATCACAAAGTATTCAGGTTGCTTCCAGTCCCAAGAGGCCAGTCACCCACCCCAAGTCAGTTTGTACCTTAGATCTCACACCAAAGATAATGCTTGTAGTCAACCCTTCAGTAAAATATCTCAGGATTTATTAACTAAAAAGAAATGAGAGTGGTATTTAAAGGTTAAAGCAGATAAATGCAAGCATATACACACAGATGATTTACAGCCTGTGGTTCCAAGAAGTGACAAGAGTTGTAGCAAACTGTCTGCATTGACTGTTTTAGGTCTAGCTCAGGTTGACCCCAGGGATCTCTGCTTTTCTTTCATAGCTCCCTCCAGCTGTGCTAGAGTCTAAACAACAAAAAATGGAAAAAAAAAAAATCTCATCAGCTATTTTTATTACCTTCTTTCAGAATTCAAGCTGATAGGAATACAAGACCAGAATTCAAGCCTTCTTATACATGGTTTCCAGGATAAGGCCACCCTTATTTCTCCTAAATGAGGGTGCTGTGCAAAAGGAGGCCTGCTGATGTTGTGCATAACAACCTTCCTGGGGCAGAGATGGATGATCATCAATGGAATGCCATCTACGTCAGAGGTTAAAGGCATCGTAGCAGCAGCCAAGGGACATTCTGCCCTGGCTGGACCTGCACTCAGGATGGAACAAACTCAGTCAGGACTTACACTGCTTGAGAGGCAGGAAGACCTGGCTCCCAGAAAAAGGAGATGTATGTTAACAGGAGGAAAGAGTTGAGTGATAGCACCTCCAAGCTATACTTCTGCCTGGTGGCTCATCCCTACTCTCCATGTTATTGTACCCTCTGCCATAAGAGGCCAGGGGCATCAGGAGCACACAGTGGCTGTGTTCACACAGCACTTTTGTTTCGAAACAACCTTGTTGTTTCAAAACAAAAAAAACCATGTTCACACGATGCACAGTTGTTTCGAAACAAAGGGAAGCCCTTGGTTCGAAACAACTGTGTTGTTTCGAAACAACTTAAACCTAGTTTCTGGGCAAAACAAGGTTGTTTCGGAACCGTTGTTTCGAAACAAGTGTGAACATGTTGTTTCGGAACCAAGTGTTCCGAAACAACATTGGATCGTCAGCACCCTGGCCAGGGTCCTGAGGGTTCCCTGGCCAGGG
>ML682092.1:1899963-1927482 GCA_007922195.1 Podocnemis expansa
CCCCTTTCTGGGGCTGCAGAGTGAGCCAGCAGCGGCTCACCCCCAGGTGGCTGCAGCCCCCTGCAGCACCTAACAAAATAGCATGTTCACACTGTGAACATGCTATTTCGTTTCCCACTTTTTAGCCTATTTCGAAATGACTTTTTGGTAATTCGAATTAAGTCATTTCGAAATAAGGCGTTATTTCGAAACAAGTTGTTTCGACACAACTTGTTTCGAAATAACCATCTGTGTGTGAATACAGCCAGTATGTTATGTGGTGAGAGGGATGAAGAGTACATCTTACACTAAAGGGATGTATGTGGCGAAAAGTTCAGAAAATGAGCTGGGAGGGAATCAGATTTCGCAGTTTATTGGAAGTTCTGTAGTTTAATTTTATTTTTTTTGTTTTGAAACTCAACAAAACCAAAACACTTGGGGAATTTCCCACAAAATGAAATATCTCACACATTTTGGGTTGATTGAAACAGTTTGTTTTGATACAATTGAGTCTTTCTGTTCTGATTTCAACCTTGGCAAGGTTCTATTGTGTTAAAGACAGTGCACATGTTTCAAAAAGTCATTTCAAAATGAAAGATCAAAGTCATCCAACTTCCAAAATGTCAAAAGGAGGAATTTTCACAAAAGTCTTTTTTTTTTTTTTTTTTTTTAAAGAAACCATCCAAGCCTGTCTGCTCAGAAATGTCTGCCAGCTAGCAAAAAAATGCTGAATGATTCACTGCAAAATGTTGGGCATCAAGTTGTCAACTTCTAATGTTACGATAATTCAAAAGGAGTATTAACATATCTTTGGGAACATGGAATAGCTAATCTTCAGGGGGCCAGGAAACTCTCAAGTAAAGATTCAAGATCTCATGGTCTTCAGTTTCCTGTTTCTTATCCCTCTTGTTGGCAGCATTGAAGGCCCATTAATCAAAAGTCCGCTGACAAATGCACTCAGACTACTGCATACCATGCTTCCAACCCCAGAGTTCTGCACCATGCTTGCTGTAGAGGTGATTGCAACTGCTTTTGGAGGCTGGCAACAGGGCCAAGATTTGCTGGGATTGCAGCAGCCTATAGCATCAAAGTCAGATCAAGGAGCCAAGGCTCACTGAGATTTTCTGCCCTTTTTTCTGTCTTCCCTTTAACTCGTGAATGAGGAGTTCTTCCAGACAACAAGGCACAATGGAGCAGATCATACATTTTTCCTTGGGGTGAGCTGGGAAGCATTCCCATAAGAATAGCTCCAGGAAACAGTGCCTTTGTACTGAGGCCTCAGCTTGCTTTGGGCTCCTTTTTAATAGCTGTTGGGAGCTTCCCATTCACATTGCAATTCTCCATCTCCAGGACAATAAGATGAAGAAGCATCTTCAGTGTCACTTAGTGTAGCTCTCACCCAGAGATCTCCCATTTGACAATCCTAAATTACTTCATACAGAGTCCCATAATCTTGTCCCCCTTTTAATGTGAAGTGCATTAAACTGCATAGGTTGACCCAACCTCCCGTGGAGGTGTTTTGTTATTTTATACACCATTCTTACAGCAGGGAGCAGGTGCATGTGAAAATGGACATGCACTATTTCCAAACAGAAAGAAAACACCCCCAGGGAACTGAGTAGTGGAAAAGAATTTGTACCACAGTGGTCTCTTGCATTCCATTTCAAAGAAAAATGAATGTTCTGTAGGTTTGTCTGACAGTCTGATGCTAATGAAAATACAGAAGACGCCACAACTCCCTTGACATGGGTGGGGCTTTTCATGAAAAACAGGCATTTTCATCCAGCTCAAAATTAGTCTGCAGCTAAGAATTAGAAACTAAACCTGGGTCCATTTGATTGTTGCCCCAGCTAAATGGGAGCAGGGCTGTAACTACAGCGGGGCAAGAGGGGCAGAGCCCCGAACAAAGTATTTTCCAAGGGTGCTCACACAGATAGGTCCTGGCAGTGAAGAATTGGAGCGTACTGTGCTCTATTCCTCTCCAGACAGGAGCTTGTGCCAGCCTGACAGGTTAGGTATTCCCCTGCCAGGACCCAGCTGGGGGAGGGGAAAGTAAAGGGATTCTAACTGCAACAACTTATCTGAGTGATTTGCACTTCCCAGCCACTCTAAAGTCTCTTACAGCTCCTGGTATTCTGTAAGCTGCAGGGGGTGGGGTGGGGGGTTGCAGAGCACTACAATAAGTTGTTGCAGTCAGAATCCTTTTACTTTCCCCTCCCCCAACCGAAACCTGGCAGGGAATACCCAGCCCCGTGCCTAGCAGGTAGCACGTAGGTAGCTCAGGGGAGAGTGCCCTGCAAATTTGAGGGGCCAGCTTCCAGGGCCCCAAACAGAAAAATTCCATCCTGCCAGCCCTGCTTCCCAGCAGGGCACAGGATCCATCTCCAGCTCTCCAGCCTGCAATGGCAGGCTCAGCTGAGGCTAGAGAGCCAGCCTGCCTGTCTGCTCTCAGCTCAGCGCATTGCCTGCCCCCTGACTTGGGGGGGGGTGCCTTTGGGGCTGCTTGCCCCAAGTGACAAAAAGTCTAGTTCTGACCCTGAACGGGAGAGACAGGAATATGAGTGTGTTCCTGGCCCAGCCCTGCTGAGTTCTAGCCTTCCACTTGCACCTGGGCTCAGCCACCTCCTGACTAATGGAGAGGAGCTTGAGCATCCCCAGACACCCCTGAGGGAAGCTCTGGAGTGGAAGCTCTTTCCCCAGACTCCAAAGTAGATTCCAAGGGGTGAGAAAGAGCAACACTGAGTGAGGGGTGCCTGCAGGGAGCCAGGAAGGGAATGTAGCTGTCCCATTGCTACATAGGACAGATTAATAGGAACATTAGTCCACATTATTACAGCACAAGTCTGCATTATTACAGACTCAAAGCTAACTTCAAAGCCTCAGCTTGGCTGGCAGGGTTCCCATGGTAATTTGTACGTGCTGGTCGGTCACATAACCACACACACCAGAGTCCAGCTTAGGCGGAAATCATCAACCCGCAACAGGAATAAATGATTTGTCCTTTCATTGCAAAGAGTCTAGCATGTTAGTTCCCATGGTCCCAAGGGAAGCAGCACTAAGAAAAGGCACGACTGTGTCAGGTCACTGAATCCTTCCTCCTGCAAGTACAAGAGGTCAGCTGCTGTAGGCAACAGTGAGATGTTGCACTCCTCAGTCAAGGAACTTTTTCCATTTCAGATAAACCACTTTAGTTAAGCCAGTACAACACAACAATTTCAATTTAAGTATGGTTTAGATTAGTTTAGCTGACAGCTGTTCCTAATTGATTTAAAATAATTCAAGTCAAGCCAAGGCTAAAGCTAAACAAGCGCATCCATGCTGCTGTCTAATGCAATCAAGATAAAATCACACTGTAAATTAAACCCATGCAATTCTGCTGTAGTAGGACATGAAGGCCTGTGAGAGAGCCTAGTCTAACAGAACAGGCCTGGGGTCTAGGGCCTGAGCTAAAGTAGTTGGGCCTTTCAGTTATAAAGCAGCGTTAGCAGATGTTAGGATGTGAGCCTTCTGGGGAGTCCCCAGAATCTGGCAAGAACAGGGCTGGTCAAGCAAATGCTCACCTTCCTGAGGAGCACTTGGCACAGAACAGCACATGGGGTGGTACCCAGACATCCCACAGACCAGGTCTGCTAGAGACACACTCCCCAAAGAGAACAAAAGCATGCTGACCCCTCCTTTAGATAGGTCAGGATGGGTAAAGATGTTTGATGGAACCAACCTGTACAAGGCAAAGTGTAGTATCTAATGTGTCAATTTCCAAGAGGAATGGCTGTGCTAGTCTTTGTACAGCAAAAGTAATGAGAGTCCTGCAGTACCTTAAAGACTAACAGCTTTCTTTGGGGATAAGCTTTTGTGGCTCTAGCCCACTTCATCAGGTGTGTCACTCGTATCTGATGAAGTAGATTGGAGCCCATGAAAGCATATGCCCAAAGAAATTTCTTTAAGGTGGCACAGGACTCTTGTTTTAACAAGTTAATGGGTTATTTGGAACTTGTTTGTGTCTGTATAAAAGAGGGTAGCTAAGGGAGTGTCTCTGTTTGGCAAAATGGCAAATAGGAAGTTACACTGTTCACTGAGCTTTATCCATTGTCCCAGCCAGACATATCCTAGTGTAACTGTAGAGTCAATGTGAGCTAACATCGAGCTTCATCCGGGGGCATTGCTGGCGCTGGGCACGCCCAGGCATGTGCCCCAAGCCCCAGCCGCCGGCAGCCGCAGTGGCCTGGTCCCCAGCCAGGGATTGGGAGCCCAGCTGCCCGCAGCCACGGGAGCCCTGTCCCCCTCTGGGGGTGCAGGGCGTGGCAGCACGTGGCCCTGTCCCTGGCCAGCGGGTGGGGCCTGCAGGCTGGGGGGGCGGGGCCTGGGCCCGCGCCCCGGGTCCCTCGCCCCCCCAGCGATGCCCCTGGCTTCATCAACAATAAACCAGGCCAGGAGCCTTTGCTACCGAAACACAGTCTGAATGAATTTATCAGACAATTCAATCAGAGTCTGCTGTCCTGGCTACCTAGCTAGGGCCAGCACTATATACAGACAGTGTTCCATGAAGCCAGCACCTGTGGTAAGAAAAGCTGTTTGCACCATTGTTCTCTGATCCCCTTTAATTACCAGCTTCTAGCAGCCTCTAGCAGCCTTGTGATTGGCCTTCCCCTGTGTGACTAACAAGGGGCAAGGGCTGACCTAGGCAGAGAAGGCCTTTAAAAGCCACTGCTTGAGCGACCAGAGGGAGCTTGCGACTAGGGGACTGCAAACAGGGGAGTTTGCGAGGGAGTTTGAGGAGGAGTTTGGTGAGGCCAGGTTGGTGAAGAGGAGCCGTACTGCTGGTGCCAGTGCCCCTGCTATTTCCTTTAGCTCTGTTTCTACCCAGACAGACTGTCTGTCCATGGATATCTCCACCCAGATCCTGGTGTGGATTTGCAAGGACTGTGGCCTTCATTTTCCTGCCACTGATGATCAGGCTAGGGAAATGAGCCTATGTGATAGGTGCCTTCTGGTGGCATCTCTCCGGAAACAGGTAGGCAAGCTACAGGAGGAGGTATCACGCCTCAGGGGTATCTATGCCCTAGAAAAGTTCCTTGACAGTGTCCACGATAAGACCTGCAAGGAGGAGGTCCCTATCCCTGTGCCAAGGGCTACTGCCACAGCTCTGGCAATAGATGGGATGCCTATGGCAGAGGGAGGACAGTGGCAGCTGGTCACCTCTGGCAGTAGACGGTGCTCCATGCCTGCTCACATCTCACCATCCATTGTGGTGAGGAACCGTTATGCGGTGCTGGACACGATGCAGGAGGTAGAGGAGATGCCATCCATCCCAAAGGCTGGTCAGATCACAGCCACCTCACCTAAGAGGAAGCGTAGGGTTGTGGTGATTGGGGACTCCCTCCTGAGAGGAACAGAGGCACCCATCTGTCGCCCTGACAAGGCCTCTAGAGAGGTATGCTGCCTGCCAGGTGCCCGTATCCGTGATGTAACGGAGGGATTGACAAAAATCATCCACCCCTCAGACTACTACCCCATGCTGCTTATCCATGTGGGTACCAATGATACTGCGAGAGGTGATCCTCAGCAGATCAGAGGTGACTTCAGGGCTCTGGGAGCGAGGGTGAAGGAGTTTGGAGCACAGGTGGTGTTCTCCTCGATCCTTCCAGTCAAGGCTAGAGGCCTGAGGAGAGAGAGATGTATCCTGGAGGTGAATGCCTGGCTGCGAAGATGGTGTGGTCAGGAGGGATTTGGCTTCCTTGACCATGGAGTCCTGTTTCAGGACAGAGGATTGATAGGCAGAGATGGCCTTCACCTGTCCAGGAAGGGGAACAGCATATTTGGGCACCGACTGGCTGACCTAGTGAGGAGGGCTTTAAACTAGGTTCAACGGGGGAAGGAGACCAAAGCCCACATTAATACATGTATGATACAGCAGGCAACATGATACAATAGCAATACTGAAGAGAATGTTACAAGCATTCATAAAAGAACCTCATGCAGGCATATTTGGCACCAAACTGTGCAATTACATTTCAGAAGTGAACAGGAAAGTTAAATTGATCATACCCAAGTGTGCATCATGTGGTAATTAGTCACAAATAATAGCTTCTTTTTCTGGTGGCTAATAGCAATTGATTGAGCAGATAAAAATCTGATGAAGCTCACACAGAAATTTTATGAGCTTTAGTTAATACAAATGTAACCCTTCTGCCAAGGCAAGCTGGCAAAACAAGGGCTGAGTTCTATACCTAGGGGGTTCCCAATAAGGTAATACCACCAACTGGCTCAAACACCCACCCAGATTTCTGGGAAATCCTGCACTGTTCCCTGGGCACCCCAAAGGGGTAAGGCTTCCTCACTCGCAAGCATGAGTCTGAGTGTAGTAAATAGAACTGTTAATAGTAGTAAAGCATAGTGCAAAAGGCCAAATAACAGAAATGAGCACTGATCTAGCAAATCAAAACAAAGCAAAGTTCCCAACAACCCAGACCACATAACAGAACATACAAGACTTAATGGCAAAACCAGCACTGATCTGGGGAATCAATGCTAACTAGGCTCCCAGCCAACCCTAGGGTATGTAGGGACTATCTCTCATACCAGCAGTCTGCCAGCACCAACTATTGTTACTTCATCCAATAGCACCATTCCTTAGCTCTGCCCACTGTCTTCCAGCTCCACCCACCAGTCACTCATAATGCCCAGATCACTGCTTGCTGCTCTCACTATCCACTGGCTGTCTGCCAGCTCTACCCACCACTTCCTCATACCACTCAGCTCACTGCTTGCATCATCAACTAGCTCCTCCTCAGTGACTCCAACTTAGAGAGAAAGCTTGTCACTCACCCCACTAATTCCAGCTCTTAAACCTTAAGCAACTATTTTCTTTAACACAATAAAGGAAACCTCAAATAAGCCCAACCATAGGTATCATTTGACAAAGAGACTAGATAAATGAAGCCAATTACCACTAGCATCATTCCTGGAGAGGGGGAGGAAGAACAAATAAACAAACAAGCACACACCACTCTCCTGTCTTTTATTTTCCAGGCTGAAATAGCCAGTGGCCTCTCTTACAGGTATCTTTTTAACTAAGGGGTAGATTTTATCCTTTAACTAACCCAAACAGATTTGAAAAAAAAGCAAAAAACAGCATATCACCAAAGACAGTATCTCATATTTCCCTTCAGTAGAATTACAGATATTGACACATTTGTGATCTGATTAACCCCAAATACCATTACCCACTATGTTCTGCAGCTAGTATGCTAATACCTAATTGTGCTCTTTGTGTTCATGCTAATACAGGACCCATGCAGATTAGTTGCCTCCTTCAGAAGCTGTTAGGCACAGCTGCTAAGCCTGCCTTACACAAATATAATTGGAATCATAGGAAAACTGAGATATACAGGATGTCTCAGGCTCTTGAACCCAAAAAATAGGGAACTAGATTGCGTCTTTTATACTCTTCTTTATGTAATACTTTGTAACTGATTTGACACAATATATGATAATTTTTTGTGACCATAACAAGATTAATATCTGCCTGTTATCCATATGTGACATTCCACATTTTTAAAATTACCCCTCTACTTCTTAATAACCAACAGTAATCATTTCTGATTACTATGCATCACCGTGGTCTAATAGCCTAGTTCTCAAATGGCAAAAGTCACCTAAACTCCCACTTTTTCAAGTCACTTACTCCCTTGTATAGAATAGGAAGACTTAACTGTGACCTGGACTTATGTCCTCAGTCCTATATAATTTTAAGTAAAACCCCAACCCTTATCAGAACTACTCCTGCAAGGACCTTGCACTAAAACAGTGGGTTACCTCTAGTAACTGTTCCTCTTCTTCAAGTGCGGCTCAGATGCATTCAGTGTTAGGTGTTTGCATGCTGCAGCACACGATTGGTCAGAAATGTTTAGCCCTAACTTGTCAGAGCAGGGTCGGTGTCCAATGCCCCCTCTGGCCACTCCCATGGCTAGATATATGTCCCCAATACTGATCCTCTGCAGTTCCTTTTTCTGCCCTCAGCGACGGTTTTGGAATAGGCCGTCCCTTGTGATCACGCAAGTGCCTGTTGTTTTTCGCTGTGTATGAGCTGCCTGTTTGATCTCGAAGATCTTTTTCTGGACATTGTTCCACCAAAAACTGGTGCTTTCACAGAGTGTATGAGCTCAGAGCCAGAAGACTGCTCCCAACAGCCACTTACAATGTCAGGCTTCAAACCTGATGCAGCCTGTGGCAAGACCTTCACGTGGGATGACTCCCATGAGAAGTGCCTCTGGTGCCTGGGTGAGTGTCACCAGGCCACTGAATGCTCCATCTGCCAGTCCTTTAAGCTGAGGGTGCTAAAGGACAGGGAGCAGGGGCACCGTGTGTAGGCCCTGGAGCAAGCATGCAGCCTTTTCCTGAAGAATCGAGGTCATCCTTGGCCCCAGCACCAGATGCCAGATCAGCACCTGAACCCACTCGGCGCCGCTCTCTGCAGAAGTAGAAGACAGTGTGATTGGCATCTTCATCGGCGCAAAGGCATGGTCGCAGATCCAGGTCCCCCTGACGGGGTCCTTCTCGGTGCTGGAACAAAGAGACTGTGGAGATCCCCTCCACTCCGGAGACCTTCGATGTGGCAAAGGCCCTCTTGCTTTTGCTGATGCCTCCCCCTCCCAAACCTCCAAGGCAGAGAGAAAAGCCCACTTTCCTCTCTGGGGAGTGGACTGCACTAAAGGAGCATGGGGCCGAGCCCACCAGCACTGCAACAGCAGGAAACATCCCCAAAGAGGCCTGTCAGCACTGCCACGGGCCCTACACTCAAGCACCATAGAACACGCTCTCCTTCCCCCCAGCACGGTAGCGCCTCTAGGTCTCTGGCGCCAACTGTGCATTCTGGCACCGAGTCAAGCCATCCATCACAGAACCAAGAGAGGTCCTCCCTGAGCCTCAAGGAGGTCACTCTCACTCAAAGATGCAGGCAGGCCCGTGAGGGTTTGCTGGCACCGAGTCCCTCCTGGTACCATCCTCATGAGTGGTGCGGGAAGTCCCCAACCAGCAGAATCATTTTGGTACCAGCGAGGCGGGGATCTTATCAATCCTGCTTGTAAGCCTGGATAGGGCCTTAAACCCTAGACCAGGGGTTGGTCAAAGGGCAGGGGAGAAGAGGCATTCTCCCTTCCCTCCCTACAACAACATAAGCAGGAGCTGGCCCAGTGGCTGCGGACCCTAGAACTGGTGGGGGATGGGGTGCACAGGTGGCAGGTGCTTGCTTCCTCCCTCCCTGCACTGGCGGGGCGGAGCAGAGCTGCCCCACCTACCAGCTATCCCTCCTTCCCAGGAGTGGCCGGCAATGGAGCTCCAGCTTGCGGAGGTGGGGCCCTGGAATGGCCCTTCTGCAGAGTTAAGGCAGCTTCAACCTGGACTCTCCAGGCCTCAACAGAGGCTCCTTCACCCCCAGACCCTGAATCGGGCCTGTTCAGGCCTGGAGTAGCCAGGTTGAAGCAGCCCAAACACCATGGAGGGGCCATTCCAGGGCCCCACCTCCACAAGCCTCACATCTCCCCAGCCGCTGCTGGGAAGGAGGGCAGGCTGGTAGGTGGGGCCTGTCTGCTCCTCCCCACCAGTGGAGAGAGGGAGGGAGGGAGTGTACACTCCCCACACCCCTTACGCCCTTTGGCTGGCTCTGGCTCATGCTGTTGTGGTGGGAGGAGGAGGCAAGCCGGGAGTCCCCAGAGCACACCTGGCTCCCTGGCCCACAAGAGGACACTCAGCCAAAGGTGGCTCACTGAGCCTGTGTTGCCGATCCCTGCCATAGACCAAAGCTGTATAAGGAAGACACCATGGCCCACTTCGACCTCCTCCATGGGTCACCGCACATACAGGTCGAGAGGTCAAGCCCATCGGAGGGACAGGGATCCCCTGTTTGACCCAGGGTTTACATCCTGCCCAGATGCAAGAGCAATGCTGTTGCACCCTAGTGTTTATGACCTTGCCAGATCTCATTGGCAAAACCCCGCTTCTATTTCCCCAGTCTCAGATGTCGCAGGCCACAAGTAACAGGTGTCACCAGGGGACTTTCACTTTTTGATTAACCACCTGAGCGTGAGTTCCTGGGTGATAGAAGCCTCCCTAGGGCATGGAACCCAACCCTCCCTGGATCTCATGCCAGGATCCAGAGGGTCAAGAAACTTGGAGGTAATGGGCAGAAAGGTATATTTGACCTCTGCCTTCCAACACCGGATTGTGAACCACCAGGTGTTGGTGGCAAGGTACACCCTGGACATCTGGGAGTCTCTAAAGAGATTTAGAGACCTCCTCCCACATGAACATAGGTAGGACTATGACTCCCTAATAGAAGAGAGATTGTCAACATCCAGAGACTCGCTATTAGCTTCATGGGGTGCCTTGGATACGGTGAGTTGGGGAGTAGCCTCAGCTGTTGTGATGAGACACATGGCGTGGTTACATGAGGCAGGCCTGCCTCAAGATACACTTCTGGATATTCAGGACCTCCCTTTCGAGGGGCGGTCATTATTCATAGAGGAAACAGACCCCCTGTTAAGTGGTGCTAGGTCAAATCAATAGTTCGGGTATGACAACCCCTGAATGGATGGTGATCAATCTTCCACTCTCCATTTTTCAACCAGCATAGTTACTCTAACAAAGAACGGGACTACCTGGGTGCTAGTCAATTGGTGTCCATGGGATCGTATCCCTGTGGCCTTTTCTCTTTCCCCCTTTTTTCTCATAGGGCCTCCCAGAGACCCCTTGTTGTTTCCTGAACCCATAAGTAGGGATATTCTGACTCTGTCACAGGCTGATCCCTCTCCTAGTGTAAAGCCTTTGGACCACTCTGCCTTACTACTTCTACTTCTTGGTAGGATCTATCCACTGAAGTAAAGGGGCAAGACTGATGGACCCCTATTCCCTCTCTCCCCACTAAAGTTCCCGTGGTTCCTTCAGGATAGATTCAAGGGTTCCAGGACTCTGAGTTTCTTTTCTCAGCTAAGAGTGGAGAGGCACCCCTGGTCTCAGGGGTAAGCTACTTAGGTATCTACCCAACTTATACACCTACCAAACTCTTTATTCGTTTGGCATATCACATTATGCAATTATTGTGTCTCTATTGTCCATGAACAACACAGCTCCTACTCTATAACCCTCTAATGGACTTACCCTTTTTCTCCAGGTGATTACCCCCCATTGATAGATGAAAGAGATCCCTGATGATTCCCTCTCTTTCTACCTTTTGATATGCTGCCAGTTGGGAGGCTTCTCAGACTTCCTCGATCCTGGCAAAAAGAAGGAGGGAGGCACTTAGGTATTACACTGAATTACCTGAGGGACAAATCCCACCCGGCCCCCACTTTCCCCAGTAACACGACCAGAACAGCCTGCCCTTGCTTTCGAGAAGCACATGTCTTGAGCCTTGTATGTTTAGTCTTGAAGACCTGTTCACAGACATCGTCCCTCCATGACCTGGTAGCACTACCGAATCCACCCAGTGTTGGGAGTTCCAAAGCCATACTGGCTCACCACCAACCATGCCCTGCTTCAAACACTGCGTGGGCTGTGACAAGGCCTTCCCATAGAGTGACCCTCATAAGAAGTGCTTAAAATGTCTGGGGGAGTCCCACCGGACAGATAAGTACTCCATCTGTTGTTCCTTCAAACAAAGGACTCAGGACAGCGAGCAGAGCCTGTGTACTATAGGCCTTGAGCAGGCCCTGCAGCTGGTGTCCAGCACATCTGGGGCACAAAAAAAACCCCATCAGCACTGTGTGCGAAGTTGGCACAGGAGCCTCTACAGCACCTTTCCCTAATAGAACTGAAGAAACCCAGGTTGGGGTACATACCCAAAGACTTCAGGGTGGCCCTCAAGTCCTTCATCCCATGTGTCTTGGAGGCTGTGGACTCTGCAAACAGCATGGGGCCTTTGAATGGGAAGTCTTTTATCACCTGTCTGTCCGGTCCCCTCTCTCTCAGTTCTCTTTCAATAAAGACTTGTTACACAGCTCTGAATATGCTGCCTCTCATTATTGGATTATAATTTCCCCTACACAAGTTAGCTGCCATGCACCGCAGAAGGTCTCGATGTGCGCAAGGGTTATCTCTATAGAATAGAGGTCTCTATAGGTGGCCTCATCTGGAGAGTAAGATGATAGCACCCTTGAGGTACTGTGCCTGGAGTAACCAGTGCTGGGGTTGAGCCCTTTGTTGAAGGCCCCAGGAAAGTGAGAGGCTCTAGATGATGGCGGGCTGAAGGAGCCTGGTGTTGTCGGCTTATTGTATGCTGGCCAGTCCATCCACTGACTGTACCACTCCCTGAAGGAGCACGGTGCTGAGTCGCACTGCACTGGGGAGTGGCCTCTGTCCCATTGGTGCCAGTTGGAGCTCTTCTGATGGCTCCGAGAGTGTCGCTCGCCTCTAGTCAGTGCTGGGGAGGAAGAGCAAGCTGATGCTGATGCTGATGCCACCTGCACCGAGGAGCTGGTGCATGAACTGCCGCTTCACGGCAGTGTCAGAGACCACTTTCTGTGACACATCCCTGCCAGTTTTGAGGCTGCTGGGTTGGTGCTGGAGGCAATGGGGACTGTCGGTGCTGACTCTCGGTGCCAAAAGCCATGGATGAACCAGAGTTGGATCTTGTGTGCTGACAGCACTGTGAGCTCAGGATGGAATGCTCAAGGGAAAACTCTGGGGAGAAGGTCAGATACTCCCCTTCTTCCTTTTGCTCTGGCTCTAAGGTAGCAGAGTAGGAGAGGTCCCCAGTGCCAGAGTAGCTGTTGATGACATGGAAGTGCTTTTATCATCCCCTGATCTCTGTGCTGGTGAGGTCCTACACTCCGAAGATGCTCACGCCTTTGAAAGGAAGGCTAGTTTGCCTTTGGGTTTCCTCTTAAGAGGTGTGGGGGTGGGCAGCTGCAGCAGAGCCTTTGCTTCCTCAAAGGCCTTTGATGTTGACGGCACCGGCAGCTGCTCCTGGTTCTTCTCCCGGGGCAGCAGTGGTGGAGGGGAACTCAAACAGTGCTGACGCATTGGTGCCAAGGCTGACCCTGAGTGTGGTTTCTTCTGCCCCACTGGAGAGTGGTGTCATGGAGGTTCTTCTGCCTACTTTGCACGCGAAGCCGACAGGCACTTCTGCAGCCCAGAGGTACTAGGCACCAGCTGTGGGGTCTGCTCCAGGGCCACGGTATGCAGCCTCTGCCCTCCATCTTTTTGAGTCCTTCACTTGAAGGAACAACAGAAGGAGAACTTCTCTGCCTGGTGGGACTCACTCAGGCATTTCAGGCACTTCTTGTGAGGGTCACTCAAAGAGAAGGTTCACACATGGTTTGAAGCCGGGCATGGTTGGCAGCACACTGGTACAGCATTGGAACTCTGGACATTGGAAGGATTTGGTAGTGGTACTGGACCATGGAGGAGTGATATCTCTAAACAGATTCTCTAGGTTGAACATAAAAGATTAGGACAGGCACTTGCTGAAATACAAGGGTAGGCTGTTCCAGTACCATCACTGAAGGCGGAAAGAAGGAACTGGCAAGGGACAGGGTCAGGGTAATATATGTAGATGCGGTACACAGCACAGAGGGGGTTTTGGCCACTGACCCTGCACAAACAGGCTAGGGCAAAAATCTTCAGGCCAGCTGTGCACTGCAGCACGTTAACTGCAGTGCTCGAAGAAGAACCGTCTGTTAATCATAGCAAAACCCAACAACCCAATTCTCTGTTTTCCTACTTGCTGTTGCAGCTTTCATAATTTCCATTGTCATTCCTGTCAGCATGATGAGCAAAAAAAATTATATTTTCCCCAAGCTATAAGCCATCCTATGACCCTACGCACCTCAGTATTCACAACCTATGCACCGCTGTAATAATATTTGTACAAAATATGCCTTGGGAGCCAGCATGTGAAAGCTAGTAACACTGGTTATTAATATGCTTCTAAAATACATGTGTTATGAAGTTATGAAGCTGTGAAGTTATGGATCAGCCTCGACCTCCCGAACTGCAACTTGAGACCATTGCTCCTCGTTCTGTCCTCTGTTATTACTGAGAACAGTCGAGCTCCATCTTCCTTAGAGCATCCCTTCAAGTAGTTGAAGGTTGCTATCAAATCCCCCCTCAATCTTCTCTTCTGCAGACTAAATAAGCCTAATGCTTTCAGTCTTTCCTCACAGGGCTTGTGCTCCAGCCCTTTAATCATTTTGGTTCCCCTCCTCTGAACTCTCTTTAGCGTGTCCCTGTCCTTTTTGCAGTGGGGAGCCCAAAACTGAACACAGTATTCTAGATGTGTCTTACCAGTGCAGAATAGAGGGGAATGATCACATCCCTTGATCTGCTGGTAATACTTCTTTTGATGCAGCCCAGTATGCCATTGGCCTTTTTGGCAGCAAGAGCACACTGCTGACTCGTATCTAGCTTCCCATCCACCATGACCCCCATGTCCTTTTCTACACTGCTGCTACTTAGCTGAATGTTTCCCAGCCTGTAGCGGTGCATGGAGTTTTTTCGTCCCCCGTGCAGGATTTTACACTTGCCCTTATTGAACCTCATAAGATTTCTATTGGCCCACTGTTCAAATTTATCTAGGTCTCCCTGAATCCTGTCCTTGCCCTCCAATGTGTCTACTGGTCCCCCCAGCTTGGTGTCATCCGCAAACTTACTGAGAATGCAGTCTATTCCATCATCCAGATCATTGATGAAAATGTTGAACAGAACCGGCCCCAGGACCGACCCCTGGGGCACACCACTCATGACTGGCTGCCAGCTAGACATGGAATCATTGATTCCTACACGCTGAAACCATTGATCTAGCCAGTTTTCTATCCACCTTATAGTCCACCTATCCAACCCATACTTCCTTAATTTGCCAATGAGAATGCTGTGGGAAACTGTATCAAATGCCTTGCTAAAATCAAGGTATATCACATCAACGGTTCTTCCTGCATCCAGAAAACCAGTCATCTGATCATAGAAGGAGATGAGATTGGTCAGGCATGATTTACCCTTGGTGAATCCATGCTGACTGTTCCTGATCACTTTATTTTCCTCTAAGTGTTTGAGGATGGATTCTTTGAGAATCTGCTCCATAATTTTTCCAGGGATTGAGGTGAGGCTGACTGGTCTATAATTCCCCGGATCCTCCTTTTTCCCTTTCTTGAAAATAGGCACTACATTTGTGGGTTGGAGTAGATGACCTATGAGGTCCCTTCCAACCCTATGGTTCTATGATTCTATGATAATGTTATTAGAATGTGGCTTTAGACAGAAAAGACAACCTAGCCTAAGCAAGGTAGATAAAAGGAGTCTGTCCTAGACAAAGGAAAGTAGGTTTCATTCAGTTGGCATATTAGCCATAAAGAAAGAGCTCAAACTAAACCAGCCAAAAGTTATATTGCACCTGAACTCAAGACATAGAGAATTAACTTAACTCCCTCACCGCAAACAGGAGACTGAGTCCCCAGGCGCCCTTCCTAGCTTGCAAGACAAAAGGAAATCCTCTTGGGAACATGAGGTACAGAGAGAGCCTCATCTGGATCCTTCATCTTAGAAGACGAAGGAACCATGTAATTTGATCTGTGTGGCCAGTCAATGCTGAAAAGGAGATGGAGTGGGAGAAGCCATCTTGAACAAAGATTCTATCTTGCTAGATTGTTTTAGACATCTAGATGCATGTTTTTCTATTTTAAAATTGCTTGTAGCCATCACTACCTTTATCTTATACATTACTCAGTATCATTTATCCATGCTCTTTTGTTAACATGCTTGTTTTACTTTTAACAAATCAACTTACAGCGGTGTTTAAAGGGACAAATGCATAAACCCCAGGTACACTAACTAAATGCCATGTACTAACTCTTTAGCAGATGAGGAAACTTAGTATCTTCTTTGAATGAACTGTGGGTAGTGCTATGCATGGCACAGAAACATCTCTGAGAAACTCAGTGGCTGGAGTTTACAGACTGTTGCCTGCTAGCCAGGGGTTGGGCTGGGAGAGCCATGTGGTATTTGTTGATGAGAAGGACAGGCTGGTACGGCAGACAACCAACAGAATAAGCACCAGCGAAGTTTGTGGTTACTGAGTTAGAGGTAACATAGTGGCTCACAGCTCTGGGTAGCATTAGGAGTGTATTACCTCTCTGAGTTTAGGTCAGGAGGATCCTTGATAAACACAGATAGAATCATTATCAACTTACGGCTTATGAAAAATGCAGACATGCCATTAAACAGAAGACTTGAATGGGTCTGGTTCTTTTGCAATATAACTCCATGAACCTCAAAGAAATTGTATTCAACTGCCTGTATTCTTTGAATCATTGGAAGAACATTTTTGCTGGACAGTCATGAAAAGTCCATCTCATTGGCAAAGCCTGTTGTGGTTCAAGTGACCGCAGACAATCTAGTCTTAAATGGTGTTCAGACAATACACTATACAACCTTTTTCTTGGGATAAAGCCAACACGTTAGAAAGGTATATTTAAAGAAGGGTAAAGGTACAGGTACAGGTAAAGCCAACATGTTAGAAAGGGTCTAGTGGTCTGATGTAGGATTTTGATGTCTTCACAGAAAGTTTTTGCTCTCTAAATTATAGGACTCAGTGTAAACAAGAACTTAATTGATAGGCCTGGATCTTTATCTACAGAAAGGATGTAGCATGGCCCACGCAGTGTAAAATTTAAGCCCTTCCAATGATTTTTGTACTGCATTTGCCGTGTCACTTTTTTTGCACAGCTTTATTGGTGTTAAAAATCTCAACCCTCATATCTATGTTCTCACTAAACCAAACAGTTGTTTCATAAAAATGCAGAACTGGAGTATAGATTTCAAAGTAGGAGTGAAATCAAGGAATTCTCCTCTTCATTGCAGGCTATTGGAGCCACAAACAATGGAGCAGTGTGGAGGAATGGGGTATGACCCTGTGGGCAAGTATTGGAGCAGGTTCCTGGAAGAACTGGTGATGGGGCTTGCACAGACCTATAGCTGCCATCAAATGAGCAATTCCTGTGATAAAAATCTTTTAAACTGAATTTAAAGAGGGGCAGGAGTAGAGGACATGGTTTTGACCCTAACCCTAGGCTGGAAGGTGTTAATGGCTGCTTTTGCAAAACTTTTTGCTCTATGGACAATAAGTAACCTTGTTAAAGCTGATGAGCTGTGCTAGCCACCCTTCTTTCAGGCAAAATGGACAGAGGAATCAAATGCCCTTTCACACAGAGATAGCCGGAAACATGGCAGCCACCTCACAAGGCAATGTGCCAGATGGCAAAGGATGAGCAGAGGGAAGCTATGTGACTTGAGTGGTTTTTGCTGGAACTTATTGTAAACACAGGGGCTGGAGGCTTGATTTATTACAGCTAAGTGCATCTGTCTTTGTAAGAGGTAGAAAGCCAGCAGATAGCCTGAGATGTGATGAGTATGGATCTGAAAGGAAGCTCAGAGACAGACCTTCTTTTTGGCATCGGACTGGAAAATAGCATGCTGCTATTTATTCCTTTTGGCTCAGGGAAATTGGGCTTTGTGTTCATTCATGGTAGAGAAACAGGACAGCATCGAAGAAATACCTGACTCAGATTATCAATTTATTCGGCTAACAAACAAGGTGGCAAAGCCCTAATGATTGCCTCGCTGCTTGGGCCCACAAAGGGCAACTCTCTCAATGGATATGTCTACACTAAGGGCTTGAGTCAACTTAAAGCCCCTTAAGTTGACTTAAGCCACTCCTTGGCTATATTTAGAAATTATTAAATTGATTTAAGCAATTGTTTAAATTGACTTCATAATTCCTGCCCTGTAAATTGGCTTAAGCATTTAAGCCAACTTTACAGGGCAGGGCCTGCCCCTTCCCCACCCTGGGGCATAATTGGGCTCTAGGGCCCTGAGTGGGGGGGCTAATCCAGCTCCTATCCTGTGAGGAGGAGCTGGGGGCTGGATCTGGCTCCCAGCCTGTCTCCATGGGTGGTGGGGGCTTGCAGCCGGTTCCTACAGCTTGCAGAGAGGGGCTGAGAGCTCAGTCTGGCTCCCAGCACCTCTCTTCAGGCTGCCGAGGCTAGGAGCTGGCTCTGACCGGATCTGGCTCCTAGCTGCTTGCACCTCAGAGCAAGTAGCTCTGAGCCTGGTCAATTTCACAGGCTTGGAGTCTGAAATAGACCAGCTCCAAGGTGCCTGGTGAATTTCACAAGCTCAAAGCCTGTGAAATTGACTGGGATCCAAGCAGCTTGCTGGCAGCAGCTCCGACCAGATGGGACCCCTGGAGCTGATTGGGCTCCAGATGCCCAATCGGGACTGGGGGCGGGGTAAGAGGGTGGGGAGCCCCCGAGTATGTCTGTACTGTGTGCAGTGCAGACATACTCTAAAGTCTACTTAAAGTCGACCTTGTTAAGTCGACTTCCCAGGGCCCCCCAGCGTAGACATATCCAATGTCAGCTCTAAATCAGGCACCCAGAGATATAAGCAGGCAACCCACAGACTATTTCAGTTACTTCTCCTTTGCCTGCTTTGTGGACATTCAGAGACCACTCATGCTGTTGGTCTTTATCTGCACAGTTGCTAGTTTTCTAGGCTAAAATACCTGCAGAACAACTTTTCATCATTCCTCTCCTCCGGAAGCAAGTAGCTCAGAAAACACCAGCCAGTGGGTGTAAGAGAAAGGTTCCTACTGAAGAAACAGGTGTTTGTGGGCAGAGCTGAGCTGGGTTTATGTGCAGATGAACACATTTAATTGCTCATGAAGAAACAGTGATCAATAGCAATTTGTCTATACAAGGCACATGATGGCAAAGCTATTCCCGGGGCACTGACTGATGCTGGCATATATAAAACATTCTGCATTTTAGCCCAGGAGATTCTAAATGGGTTATTTCCCCCATATTCAACTCACAGTTACCAAGGCAACCATGTATGATTCATCAAACTGCTACATGGAATAGCAGACAGGTTCTCTATTAACTCTTTCACCTGGATGGGAAGCATCTGTGTTATATAAACCCTTCTCCTGTCTCCATAGATGGTCTTAGCAAGTGGGCAGCATGGGTAACTGCCCAGGGCCCTGCAGAGGAGGGGGCCCCATGCCGTTCCAGGGGGAGCTGGCCAGGAGCTGGTAGGGGCTGTGGTAGAGTAGCAAGCTGGCGGCGTCTCCCTGGCAAGGCTGGGGAGCCTGGCAGCAGCCAGGGGCAGGGCTAGGAAGCCTGGCGGCGGCCCACCACATCCCACAGTAGGGTCAATCAGCCTGGTGGCAGCCCACAGGAGCCTGCAGTGGGGCCGGTAGTGGGGCCAGGGAGCCCACCGGTGGCCTACAGTGGCCAGCAGCAAGGTCGGTGGTGTTGGGGGGGAGGGAACCCAGGGGGGTCTGATGGGGGATGGAGCTGTTGGCGGTAACCCAAAGGGAGGCTAGAGGCCCTTCAAGACTGCAGGTTCTGGCATGAGTGGCAGGAACCCTGGGGGTGGGGAGGAGCTGGTGGGGCCCCTGTGAGGGAAGCATCCTTGACTTTTGCCCCAGGCTCCAGAATCACTTCAAGGCTCAGATACATTCAGTAATAGGTGACTACTAGCCGCACTGATGGACGACGGGTGGAGTTGGCTCTTCTGCCTTCAGCACAGCAACACTGCAGAAGGGTATAGGCCCAGCGAGCAAAGTCCTTGCAGAAACTAAGAGACCAGATAGGGCTCTTGCCCTGGAAATGGAGTCTTCAATGTAGAGCCAACCCCAAGCAAGGGGTAGGTCCAATCCACCCAAGACAATTAGCATGCGTGGGTCGGACGGACTAAGTCACCTTACATCAGGGATTTGTATCATTGCAACATGACTAACATGGAGGAAGTCACATTCATATGCTGTACCTGAGGGTCTAGCTTGAGGTATGAAGGCCAGAGGGTAAATCTTTTGGCCACAGAACAATTCAGCGTAAACCTTACGAAGAATCCGGAAGCCTTAGGGATACCAGGCTGGTCATGACGGTCACTGCCCATGCAGAGAGCAATAAGAGGTGATAAAATATCATCCCTCCAACCAGCCATGCAAAGACCATAAGTCACCTGCCCAAAGGGGTGTGTGTATTTGGTACACAGTTCAACCCACAAGAGAAAAGGGTAGTGGAATTAAGCGAGAAGATTCTAGAAGCAGAAACTTCGAGCTGATTACGGGGGAAGGAAAATGGCAGAGGTGGTGCGATTGGTGGCGATATGCCGCATAGCATATCAGCCCAGTAGTCCCTGGGCTAGCCGGGGGGGGGGGGGGGGGGCCCACAATGCGACACCAGACCTCCAGCGGTGTTACAGTGCCCTGACTTCTTACGTTTCGGAAGAAGTACTCCAGACCCACAAGGCGCTTGCAAACCAGCAAGGTGGGCTTTAGGGAGTACTGTTGGCTTTGGTTATCTTATGAAGACTCAAAGAGGCGAATCTCCCTGTTGTCCCATCATGTTCCTCCTAGGCTTCCACTACCAGGAAGACTACGTGGAGAACATAGGGAGCAAGTAAAGCAGAATCGCAATGCCTCCGATTAGATGCCTAGTTGTGATGACCCAGAGGCCTATGGTATTAGAAGTTACTTTGATTTATATGACCCTGCATGCCCGAGGGCACCAGTAGGTGTGATATGAGCCCCTAGCTACGATGCACCTAAGTGTGAGTCGGGAATAAAAGCTCATAAGAGGGAGACTGACCCCTTTGAGTGATAAGGCTTAACTGAGGAGGCAGTGGTCTTCTCCGAAGACCATCTGGCAGAGACATGATGCTCACAAGGTACACTCGGCGATTCTGCAGGTGCACCTTGGATATTTGGAGAATCGAACAAGGCCGACCTATGTTGTTATCCGGTCTTACCCAGGATAGAACTCCAGCATGGGAAGATGACTATTTCCTGATTTTCCATGCAAATTGGAAATCAGGATTGGAAGAATAAGCTTCGTCAAGTAAGCAGACAGAGAAGCCTTAACAGTCTCCTATGGTGGGAGTATCATGGAGAATCTTACCCACCAGGCGCCCGGATGACAATGCCCTGGGCTAGCCCTGGGTGACCATGGATCTCTGGTCATCCCAGGGAAATGGATGAATTAGGAAATAGCCCAGTTGGGTGACAGCTATGCACGCAGCCCAACAGTGCGCAGCAAGTCTGTCAGTAAGCTATCACTGCTAGATTGGTTAAGGGATAATTGGGAGGCATAAGGCTGGTTTTTCCCCACTTCTGTCTGAAAGGTGTGGGGGGGGAGGTATTATTGCCTCTTCTCCCATGAATCCCACTGACCTAGCTGATCCTAGGTCGAGTATAAGGAGCTACTGCTTCAGGAGTGAGAAGAAGGAAGGGACCCCCACTTTGCAGTGGGGGGGGGTGGCACTCCGTTCAGGGAAAAACCTAGCTCCCCAATGACCGTGATAATGGATGCTTCGGACTCAGGTTGGGGAGGGGTACCACCACCTTCCTAGGAGAGCAGAGCCTAGTAGGGAGTCCCGATAAAAGATATTCTGGAAAGATATAAATCAGTCCTGGAGAAGCAGGATGAATTCTAGTCCACTACAGGTTGTTTTCTCCATAGGGAGGGAAGTGGAAAAATGAGGAGCAAGGTAGAGATTCATGAATACAACTCTGCCTTAGTATCCTCTTCCAGGGCACAGCAGCGGGTGGTAAATGATACCGAGCATTGTACTCCTGTCTAACAGGCGGGATAATTAAATAGGATTTATAGTCCTGGGGAGGTTGGTAGTGACCTACTGGGACTGACTTAGGTGCACACACCTACTAGTTTTGTAGGGATGGGAAGGTGCCCGGAGAGTCCCTCCCAGGTTCAGGGTGCAGAAGCAGGTCCTACCCATTGCAGGCAGGTGGCGTACTGGGAAAGGGTTTTTCCCAGTCATCCGGTTGGGCACACGTGTCTCCGCATACCAGAGGTGTCTGTAGCTTTGACTAGAGCTACTAGGTGATTTGTCCTTTGGCATAGTGAAGGTCTCCCTAATGCCTTAAGAGCGGGAGGGATCGCCAGCTGAAGCAATGCCTGGGGGGTGTATGGGGGGGGGGGCTTTTCTTCCCCTTCTCGTATTCTTTACCTGTTTCCTTTCTCTGATGATAGCCTTAAGGGCAGCAATTAATTAAATATTGTCTTTGGGAGCGAAAGCCACAGTCTCAGGTTGGGCCATTAGTAATTGAGACAGGCTTGGGTTACAGGGTTAGTGCCCTCCTTAAAACAGAGGAGCAAGGTTAAGGCCTGGCTCCCCGCGTCCATGCTATAGAAGTGTGTAGGGAGGGGTATGATGGCCCTAAGAAATTACACCTTTCTCTAGTTAGAGGAAGGAAGGGGAAGAAATGTTGCCTACCTTCTTTAGAGGTGGGCCGGAGCCATGGGAATATCCAGTCTGTTGGAAGCCCACGGTGAGGCAGTCACAGATTAATTAGAATAGGCTCCCCTTCCCTGCAGAGACAGGGAGGTAGGAAGGGTCTTCTGAGCGGGCCCCAAGATGCTAATTGAAAGGATGATGGGGAGGGACTAAGTCCCTACCCAAGGGTCTTCAGGGAAAAGGCGTGGGCAGGGTGGATCTTGAGCCTGTAGGCCTTATGTGCCCAGGGGCATGGGAGGGGCCCCGATGGGAGGAGGCCAAGGTATTTTACCTCTCCCCTTGGGTCACGCGCGGTACCCACTACCGCCAGGGTCTTGGGTGGAAACAAGGCGTCACCACCGAAGGGCAGGTCAAGTGCCACCTGTTGCGAAGCAGGGGGCACCCTGGCTTCCCTGAGCCAGGCCACGCGGTGGATGGTTACAACTGAGGCCATGGTGCAGGCTGCTGTATCTCCCATGTCCCGGGCTGACAGATGGAGATCTTGGGAGATTATTCTTCCCTCCTCCAGGAATGCATCATATTCTTCCTTGGCCTCTGTGGGAGCAGATGTCTGAACTTTGTGAAGAATTCCCACACATCCAGCATGTATCTGCTGGTTAGGGCCTGGTTGTTTGCAACCCATAGTTTGAAGGCCGAGGAGGAGTAAACTTATGCCCTAGAAGTTCTAACTCTCTTGCCTCCCTCGATGCTGAGAGAGGGTCTCTGCAGGGTTCACCTGAGCCTAACACCATTTGTACCACATCCTGGGGTGGGAGTAGGTGGTCGATGAGGGAGGGGAACTCTGATCCCGGGACTCTATACTTGAGGCCAACCATGTCTGACACCGGGGAAATGAAACCCGGGTTCTGCCATCAGGAGGAGGTGCGGTCCCAAACACTGCGGTGCAGGGGAACCATAATGAGCTCCACTGAGGAAAACACCGTCCCAAATAGGATATCTGAGGGGTGCTCGGAGTATTGCACCTCCATCCCCAAATGGGCTGCGATGTGGCGCAAGAGCTCGAAATGCACTGATAGATCGCCTGTATATGAGCCTGGTACCGGGAGAGAGTGGTACCGGGTGCCCTCAGCTGGACTGATGATGATGACATCTCATGTGGGGACCATTCATGAGGATGGAAGCAGAATGGGGATGGTGCTGAAATGCAGTGCCAAGGCCGCTTGGAGCCCCTTGATGGACCTTCCTCGGGACTTGGCCAAGGGGAAGCATCGCGTGATCCCTGAGGTGGTACCGGAGATGGCAAAGTTATATGTTGCCATGGGGAAGGCTCTACAGTACCCGGGCCCGAAGGAGTAATGGGCGGCGGGGCTTGAGTGCCTAGGGTCAGAGGGGGTGATGGAGAGCAGCGCTGCTCATGATGCACCCAGGGCTTTGATATGAAGGCCGGCTTGCCCCTCCTAACCAGTACTGGGGAGGGAGTTGTGGGCAAGAAAAGGAGTGCCCATGTGGACTCCACCGCCTCCGGAATCGTTGGGATCGGGAGCAACGCTGAATGGAGTTGTGGCGAGCCCCTACCAGGAAATACGGGGCTGCCTTTGTGAAGTAGCACCGGGGAAGAGGGTGAAATTTGACCCTGCGGTGGTTGGTCCTGAGGCGGGCCTGCGGTGCCGGAGGTGACTCAGAGCGGCACCTGGGTGGGCCCTGTACTGTCGGTATGGGGCTGTGGTGAGCTTGCAGTGCTGGTGGTGATCTAGAGCAGCGCCGGGGCGAGTCCAGTGCCAGTGGACTATGTAGTGCCGAGGTACCAAAGTCAGTACCGAGCTCATCCTCCTGTGGCCTCTGTCATCACGGTGCCAGGTGGGTCCCGGTGCCAAGCCAGCTCATGGCGCCAGATGGGCTCCCAAAGCATTGGGAGAGGAGTGCCAAGCCTATTCAGAGACTAGGGCATGGCTCCTTTGCTCCCTATCCTTGGTTGTCCTAGGTTTGAAGGAGAGGCATATGGAGCAGGCAGTGACCAGGTGGTCTTGACCTAAGCACCAGAGGCACTTCCAGTGGGGGTCATCCCGGGGCAAGGCCTTGCCACACTCAGTCCAGATTTTAAACCCCAGCATGGTGAGAGGTGGATTCCAATGTTCCTCCTTGAAAACTGGAGTCCTCTTTGGTGGAACTATGTCCACAAAAAGGTGCTCCCAGTTGGGCATGAATCTCATACGATTGTGGACAGGCTGCTTGCTTTTGCAAGCAGCAGATGTTCCAGATCCGATGCATAAGGTGGAAGAAATTAAACTGGGGAGGGGTCAGGAGGCGGCCATATATATAGCCACTGGGTGGCATGGGGGTGGCGGCGGCCACCTACCCTCTCCTGACAGGCTAGGACAAAAGTTTTTCTGACCAATTCAACACTCCAGCATGGAGACACCTATTACAGAATGCATCCAAGCAGCACTCGAAGAACAACTGTTCTGAGTTTCTCCACCAGTAGTGATATACATTTGCTGCTTCTCTGGGAAGTTTTGAGGATCAGAGTTTCTTGTTTTTACTTCATTGGCCCAGTGTTTTCCTCTTTGGGATAAACCTTAACACAATTCCACTGGGATATTTCTGCTTTGCCACAAACATGACTTTTCTTTTACTTTTTGAACTGTCGGGGCCAATGTGGTGCAAATAAGTGACTCATAGAAATCTCTGGGGGTGAAATCAGCCTGCACATTGTTTGCACATTATCAGACAACACAAATTAGATATTTAGTGGAATTTGCAACACATTTTGCATTCTGTGATAGTGTAAAACAAATGCAACTTACATGTCCAGAGTGAAGAAAGGAAAAGCACCTAAAAGGAGTGCCCAGTAATATTAAAGGGATCATTTCCTGCTATGATTCTACCATTTTACCTGTCTCAGTATATGAAATGACACATTTTCATGAGCATCAAATGCCAGATTGATGCAAATTACACTATTTTACCACTAACACCTTAAGAGTGAGATTTTTCAAGCACACCAAAAGAATTTAGTAGAGTGTTTCACTGACTTTGTAAATTCTCCAGGCACTTTGAAAATGTCCCCCTTGCCTAACACTAATAGAGAGAATGCTGCTGAATTTCCTCTTTTTAATCCCATTGACAGGTAGATCTGCTTTATGGGATTCCCTTAAATGCAAAGTTCAGCCTGAATTTGTAGCAGTGTTTCCTAAAGCCTTGAGCAAACCTGCCTGCATTTATCATCCTTTCACCCTGTAACCCACTGGTTTCAACTGGACATAGTGTGAATTCACATGCTCCTTGAGCAGTATTCTCCTCAGAACTTGAAATTGGGGGATGTAGAGGGAGCTGTTGGGGGGTGTTGGGAACACTCACTAAATTGATATAATAGAGTTACTAACTGACAACTGGTGTGGGGGGATGTTGGGAAATTCAGGGAGGGAGTAAGGAGGGTGTTAGGGAAATCTCTGCCCCTGAGCTTTATTCAGTCTGAACAGTGGGTTACTTAACTGTAACCGTCCTTCTTTGAGATGGGCTGCTCAGATTCATTCAGAAATAGGTGTTGCTGTGCTGGAGTGCCTGATTGGATGGAACTTTTTGCCCTAGCCTGTCAGAAGAGGGCAGGCGGCCACCGCCCCTCATGCCAACCCATGTCTATATATGTGGCCACCACCTAACCCCTCCTCAGTTCCTAGGAGTCACCAACTCCAGATGCAGGGACAGGGGGAGGGATCTGAATGAATCCGAGCAGCCCATCTTGAAGAAGGATGGTTACTGGTAAGTAACCCACCGTTCTTCTTCCAGCGTTGCTCAGATATATTCAGAAATGGGTGACTGCTAGCCATGCTGATGGATGGCGGGTAGAGATGGCTCTTCTGCTTTCAGCACAGCATGTCTCCGACTAGGGTAGCTGTCCATGCTCAAGGTCCCGAAAGGTCTAAGGAATCGACCTAAGGACCGTCATCCAGGCAAGGGTAACCTGGTATTGCAGGATCTACCACAGTGGAGAGGAGTAGGCCCATTTTGCCCAAGTGCCAATTGTTGTGCTTATGCAGGCAGGCCCGAGGTCGCCTGATGCATAAACATGATACCAACGTATAGTGGCTATAGTTGAGGAACGTGACTGTAACTGCCCTGCCTAAGAGTGAATCGGCAGAGGCATGAGTGTGCCAGAGGGTTTGGTGTTCCAGCAGCAACACGGGTTAACATACCTCCGATAGGGAAATTCAGAAGGCCATAGGACTGTCTGGCTGGAAGTGGTGGGTACCAACACTGCAATAAGCGGTGGAGGGGACGTAGACCATGCTTCCCTCAGTCCGGCAGTGTGAAGCACTTGTGGCCCATGAGCCCAATTGGAACATGGATCTGGCATGCATAGCATCCATAGAAGGGATGGGCTACCAGAGACGGGTAGGGACTAGGAGAGCTACTGTGTCATAGATAGAAAAGGGAAAAGGCCGGACAGCCGGAGGTGGCAGCTGATGACCTGATACAGCACCTTTGGGAATGAAACACCCAGATCAGCATGGGGAAGGGAAGGTGCCTGACCAAACCAACAGCCCTCTACAAGGCAGACCAAGGGGAGAACTTCCTGTGAGCCTGATGAATATAACCCAGGCCTACGTGAGCATATAGATGATGCTGTGATGGTCCCTGTTGAAGAGGACAGTTAGTATCAATACCCTTGTAAAGACACAAGGAAGTGGAATTATGCCCCCTTTTCTTTTTTGAATTCGACAGCTGACTGTTGTGGGGGAGTGGGTGCAGAGGGTACTATCCCCACACTGCAAGAGGGAGTCCCAATTGAGAGGCAAGAGACCAAACCACTATTTTTTGGGTTAACCACTTTTTATATAACTTTTATTAAGGTAAATAGAATTACAGAAAAGAAAGAAGAAAAAAAAGTTTAAATAAGAGGTTAATATTATTCAATTACTAATATTCCTATTACTAAAATTAAAAAAAAAACCAAAAAAAAAACCTTGCAATTCCTATTAGATTACACTTATTAAAACTCAACAAACTGCGGTTTTAGAACTCTATTTCTTTAAGGCATTTAAAGATCTTCTAAGTACAAATTAATAGCCCAATAACAGAAAATAGAGCACAAATACCACTACAATGTCTATACCAATCCTTGTGCCTAGCCCTGAATTAAAACCCCCAGTACCAATCCTGGTTGGTATAATTCAGCAGAGTAGGGTTTATGGGAGACAGACATAGAGTGCACAATTTGTGGGCAAAAGAGCTTTGCTATTTACCACACACACACACACACACACACACACACACACACACACACACACACAC
>ML682092.1:1927492-1951753 GCA_007922195.1 Podocnemis expansa
CACACACACACACACACACACACACACACACACACACACACACACACTCTCTCTCTCTCTCTCTCTCTCTCTCTCTCTCTCTCTCTCTAAAACATCATGCGCAGCCCAGAACAGCACAAACACCTTGCTTCTCCCCCTTGCTCTCCAGACACCATGGGTCAAGGCCTGGTGGGGCTAGCCATGGGCTGTTTGCAGCTAGGAGTTACAAGGGTCAGCTGGGGTGCCTGGTGGGGAATACAAGTGGGTTTATTCTTTTATCACACTCTTTTACACTGATGTTTCCCAATTTGATTGTGGAATACCAGCTTGATTCTGATCTGTGAGGTTAATAGGTTTAGAGCAGTTATAATACACATACACACAACCCCAAAAAGCATTTTCCAATTTAAATCCCAAATTTGATCAGGTTATATTTACCACATATGGATGTTAGCTCCGGAGTGACAGACAGCAGATCTGTTTCTTTGAGAGAGAGAGAGCAAAATGTGATAGAACAGCCCAGTGTTCAAACGGCTCAACCAACAATGCAGCCTATGGGCTTTGCCTGTAGCCTTAAAAATCAGAGCCCACCACAACTAGTTGCAGTGGTTGAACACCCCCTGCCACCCCCTTTGGATGTGCTAAGGGCTATGGCCCCCCACTCCAGGGTGAACAGGTGAAAACTGAATACTTAATAAAAGAATCCAAAAAGAAATAGAAAAAGATCTGCCAAAAGGAGAAAAACTAAAACTGCAGGCTCCCTTGGTGATCAGTCAAGGGGTTTTACACTCTTCCTTGTGAAGAGTGGGGAGGTGCCTAGGGGGTGGCCAGATCCCATGGCAACACGACAGGCTGCTGACCTATTGCTTCTCCAACGTGCCTAGACCAGAACCCCAGCTTTATGGCTGAGACCTCAAAAATTAGCATATCACTTGTTGGCATGGAAACGTACTGACCTTGGTCAGTAGATCTCTCTTATGAGCTCATGGGCTCTGCAGGTGTATCTTATCACTTTCCAGGGTTCGGTTTGAACTGGTCTGGGGTTACTTGCAGTCAGTTTTCTTAAAAAAGTGTTACTGTCTGCAGTTTTCCAACCTTGGAAGATAACACCACATAATTATTTCTTTTCCCAATTAGAGGCCTAACAAGCTACATTCCATAAGCCAGGCTGGAGTTTAGCCATACCAAAATTTGGCTGGAAAAGTCCACCTTTTACGCTGATGAACAGCCAAAGGAGCATATGGGCAAAGGGTTGATTGTGACGAAGCAATGCCCAAAGGTAGGCTCACAAGTACAATAATCCCAGGAGCCAGATCTCCATGGCCTGTGGGGCTAAACTCACATTGGCTTATGCAACCTTCTACCACCGGAAAAAGCCCAACTGGCATGGTGCTGACCTTAGGCCTTGCAACGCACAGAGGAGTGTGTCAGGATTTGGACTCCCCAAAAGAAGGGCCCCTAAGAGGGAAAAACGGGATATACTGAAGGAGGGAGCAGCGTCCTCCGCGGGGGTGGAGCAGAGTTCCAGCACCCCAAAGGTGCACATCCTGCAGTCCCCTGTAGGAGACTGCCGGTTTATCTGATGCATCTTCTATGAGCGTGCTACTGTTGTCATTAGATCCTACCCTGAGAGTGAATTCTGTCAGGGGACAGCTAGCTCCTGAGCTCCCAGTGGCTAGTCAGGATCTAGGGACAGGTGTAAAATGAGGCCTATCCAGTGAGAAAGGCCCCTAGTAGTCCCCTAGGACAGGAACATAGAACCAAGTAGCAACTACTAGGGCTAGAGAACTCTTGGAGTGTGACGAGGATGAGGGAGCTCTACCCGTGGGGCCCCCAAAAAGGGTTGTCCCAGAGCAGGGCTGGGATAACCAAGGCACTATGGTCATCCCCAGAGAAGGAGCTACAAGAGGGGCCCTGCTGGATAGAGAAGGCGATGACTGGGACCAGACAAGTACCCCGCCTGTGGTAGTGGTCTGTGGGCCATACCGATGGAGCCCGGCCACGGGTGCCCTCCACAGGTCTTGGACCCTTGATTCTGGGGATAAAGATGTCTTGCCTACCCACTGAACTGACCGGGCAGCTTTGACTGCAAGTTTGGTGAGGAAGGCAGAGGGATGAGTGTGTTCAGCTCTGACCAAGTGGCAAAATGGGAGAGGAACACCGGTATTATTATGTCATCTCCTCTTATGGGCATGACCCGAGAGCCCTCCCCCCCCCAATTGAGTGGTGGAGAAAGGGCACATCAGTGGTGGGGTAGTACTGGTCCACCTCATCAAAGAAACCCCATGTACAGATGTTTGGGCTTTATGGTGCATTCCAGGTAGCTGTGAATGACAGACCCAGAGAGGGAAAAGGAGTCATTGTTCGTTAGTGTAGACCGGAAATGAGGCGGAGGCCCAGTTGGTGTGACTCCTCAGCAAGTCGCTCACTATGTTGTGTACCCACTGGTAGTAACGAGTGTAGGGGTTTTATCACTGACACAGAGTTGCGAGTGAGTTATCAAAGACCTGTGTCCCTAGGCAGGGTCTGGCCTGTATGTCCGGTACCTGACAGGCGGAAGCGATATGCCTGCTCTATGGGTTCAGGAAGGGGTTTTCATATCCCAAGTTGGAGACACATATCTTAGGAGCCTGGGGTCGATCAGATGCGAGCTATATTTAATCTGCTCCCGTTAAAAGCAAACAGAAAGGGTTGGTTTGGGTGGCACGTAAGAAGGATGGGAAGGTTGCTGTCCCCCCCTGCCCCCACTTTCAGGGCAGGGGAGCAATGCTGTCTATGAGAAGGAAACAAGGTTCAACAAGGGGGCCTCTGACCACCTGGTTGGGGAGTGGAACGGTAGGCTTTGTCCATGGGGAAGCGTGCAGGAGTGATGCTTCCTGGTGTGGAATAGTCGCAGTAAAAAGGGGGAAGGGTCCCATTTGGTTCGGAGCAGGAGTCGACGGGGGAATACACTCCTCAATGTTTGGAGTGTGTTCATGAACCCTTATGTGTCCCGAAAGGTGAAGGAGCTGCCACCCAGGGAGCGGAGGGCGTTGTGTATGGGGCATGATAGCGCTCTGGGAGCAAAACCCATTCTCTAATGGATGCCCATAGGATTTGACTGCAGATCCCCATTGTGGTCGTGATGGTAGTCCAGTAGGTTTGGGTAATGGGAAGGTAAAGCCTGCTGGTGTTGCTTATTAGGGTAAACAGTGGGAGTATGGATGTGTGTCCAACCCTAATCCTATCTGAGGGATGAGAGGGTACTTAACCTCTGAACTGTCCACCCTCACCCAGAGGGAGAGGGGGAGCGAAAGGGGGGAGGGCGATCTGTCAGCTGGAAGGAACGGTACTGAGGCAGAGTGCACTCAACGGCAGTGTCTGGATGGTTAACAGCATGGCTGTGATCATAAATGATACTGCTGATTGACCGGATGGTGTCCCTCCCCGGAGCTGCACAGCGGAAGGCCTTGCCGGAAAGGTCCCCCAGGTGGGTTTCGAACTGAAGTTGTGGTGGTGAGGACTGAGTCCTCACCAGCAACTAAAGAGAAGGGGGGTGGAATCAGTCTACTATGGGGCCGGAGGATGTGGAAGAGGACCTGTTGGGAGAAGGCCGAGGTATTTAAACTCCCCCCAGGGGTCACAAGCAGTACCTAAGAGGGCCAAGGTCTCTTGTGGGAAAAGGGTGTCACCCCTGAAGGGGGGATCGAGGGCCACCTGCTGAGAGGCTGGGGGCACTCTGGCTTCCTGTAGCCAGGCTGCACGGTGCAGCGTTACTGCTGAGGCCATGGTGCTGGCCACCGTATCCACTGTGTCCCAGGCTGACAAGAGGAGGTCCTGGGAGGCTATTTTACCTTCCTCCAAGCAGGCATCATCCCCTGCCCTGGCCTCTGGTGGGAGTAGATGTCTGAATTTGTATATTGACTCCCACATGTCCAACATGTATCTGCTTGTTAGGGCCTGGTTGTTCGTGACTGTAGCAAGAAGGCCCGGCCCCCCTCAGATAGAGACAGGCAGAACCCTCTGGCCTGCAGGGGGGTGGAGCCAGTGCCGGACTAGCAATCAGGCCAAAAGCAGAGGGGCGGGGCAGGAAGTATAAAAAAGAAGGCAACCAATTCAGTCCAGCCCTAGCTGCCAGAGGGGAGCGACGTGCCTCTGCTCTCTCCTGACCCTGGGCTGCCTAGTGGGGCAGCTGGGCTCTGGCCATCAGACCCAGGCCCATATGTTTGGTGGGGACTGCCCGCAGCCGGGGACTGGGAGCTGGCGCCGGGGTCCTGGGCTACCACAGGGCCACAGAGGGAGCCATGGGCAGAGAGGTGTTCAGGAGCCCCTGAGCCATTCCTTGCCAGGGACCCTGAAGCATTGCCTCCCCCCTGTGCCCTGGAGGAGCTGCCCTTGGCTGCTGAGGACCCTGAGCTGCTACCCGTCTCATGGGACTTGGAGGAATTACCTTTGGCAAAGGAACCTGATGGGCTCCCTGACCTACTGCCACCTGATGAGATGGAGGGGTTTTATAATCTCCCCCTGGGTGATTACCCTGAAGAACCCACAGATGAGGTACAGCAGGAGCATGGGCCAGGGGTGGCTCATGGGAGTGTGGGTCTCAACCCTTGATGGGGAGCCACACTTCAGGGGCAGTGTGTTGCGGCTGGGACCCTGCTGACCCTTGCATCACAGCCTCAGGCCCCCCAGGGCCCACCTTGGGGTTGGCATGTTGCGGACTGGACCCTGCTGACCCCTGCGCCAAGGTGTCAGGCCCCAGAGGGCACCCCCCAGGGGTGGCATGTTGCAGCCAGGACCCCGCTGACCACGGCCCAGAGGCCTCAGCCCCTATTGGAGGCTTTGGCTGGGACACAGTGGAGCTGTGCGACCCGACACCTTCATTGAGCCCAATCCCTGCCCCTAAGCCTCCTCTCGGTTCGTAACCCCAAAAAGCAGCTCTGTGCTTTTCCCTCAGCAGAGAGACTGAGATTGTGAAGCTTTTTGCCCTACTCAGGGGCTAGAGACTGGGTGTCTGGCCCCATAGGGGGGTCCGTGACCATGAAACTGTTGCCTTGCCAAGGGGCTAAAGACTTGGCGGTCCTGCTCCAAGAGGGGTCAGGGACCTGAACCAGCTGCCCCTCTCCGGGAGGGTGGGAAGTGGGCTTCCAGCGACCAACAACTGGAAGGCTGAGGAGTAGTTAACTTTCTGTCCCAGTAACTCGAACTCCCTTGCATCCCTCCCTAAGGCCGCCTCCACCACAGCATGAGATGGGACTGGATGGTGGGTGAGTGAGGGGAACTCTGACCCCGGGACCCTGTACTTGAGACCTGCCATGTCTGAAACCAAGGAGATGAAACCTGGGTTTTGCCAGCGGGAGGAGGCCAGGTCCCAGACACTAGGGTGAAGGGGAACCATGACCGGTTCTGCCAAGGAGAACACTGGACCAAATAAAGCAGCCGGAGGGTGCCTCAGAGGATTGGATCTCCATCTCCATGTGGGCTCAGACACGGCACAGGAGATCAAAATGCGCCAACAAATCGCCCGTGTAAGAGGAAGGTCCTGGGTTTAAAGCTCCACCCCCGTGCTGGGGGTTGTACCGGCACAGTCACAAGGGCCTCCTATGCGGACCATTCATGAGGATGGTACCAGAAGGGCACTGACACTCAGTGCCAAGGCTATTTAGAGCCCTTTGAAGCCCCTTCTCTTGGGCTAGAAGAGGGGGAAACATCTCTGGACCCACGGGGTGGTACTGGAGATGGCAGGGTGATATGCTGCTGAGGGGATGGCGCCACAGTACTGGGACCCAAGGGGGTGATGGGCTTTGGGGCGTCGGAGCCTGGGGCCAGTGGCAGGGATGAAGAGCAGTGCCGCTTATGCTGCACCCAGGCCCTCGACATGAAGGCCAGCTTCTCTCTTCTAACCGGCGTCGTGGAGGGAGGTGTAGGCAGCTGGAGGAGTGCCCTGGCATCCTCCACTGCCTCCAGGATCATTGGGATCTGCACCAACCCTGACCTGTCCCAGGGGGAGCCCCGTGTCAAAGATGCGGGGCTATGTCGCCGCTGCGGTACCGAGGTCAGTGCCAAGCTGGTCCTGCGGCCCCTGTCAGTGCAATGCCAGGCAGGTTCCGGTGCTGAACTGGCATGCAGTGCCGCAAGAGGTCCTGAAGCCTCAGCGGAAGAGTGATGAGCCTGCTCAGAGGCCAGGGTATGGAGCCTTTGCTGCCTGTCCTTGATTGTCCTTGGCTTGAAGGACAGCCAGATAGAGCACACGGTGACCAAATGGCTTTCGCCTAGGCACCGGAGGCACTTCTCATGGGGATCATCCCACAGAAAGGCCATGCTGCATTTGGCACCGGGTTTGAACCCCAGCATGGCGGACGATGGAGGAGTGCGATGTTCTGGCCCAAGAGGGAAGACCTTCTTCTATAGAACTAAGTCCACAAACAGGTGCTCCCAGTCGGGCGAAAAGCTCATAAAGTGAATGAAGGGACGAAAAAACCCCATGTACTGCTACAGGCTGGGGAGTGATCAGCTAAATAGCAGCACTGGAGAAAAGGACCTGGGAGTCATGGTGGATGAGAAGCTGGATATGAGTCAGCAGTGTGCGCTTGCTGCTAGAAAGGCCAATGGCATACTGGGCTGCATCAGAAGAAGTGTTGCCAGCAGATTGAGGGATGTGATCATTCCCCTCTATTCTGCACTAGTGAGGCCACATCTGGAATTCTGTGTCCAGTTTTGGGCTCCCCAATACAAAAAGGACATGGACAAATTAGAGAGTCCAGAGGAGGGCAACAAAAATGATCAAAGGGCTGGAGCACAAGCCCTGTGAAGAAAGACTGAAGGAACTTGGCTTATTTAGCCTGCAGAAGAGAAGATTGAGGGGGGATTTGATAGCAACCTTCAACTACTTGAAGGGTTGCTCCAAGGAGGATGGAGCTCGACTGTTCTCGGTAGCAACAGAGGGCAGAACGAGAAGCAATGGTTTCAAGTTACAGCTGGGGCGGTCCAGGCTGGATATTAGGAGAAACTTCCTTACTAGGCGAGTGGTGAAGCATTGGAATAAGCTGCCTAGGGAGGTGGTGGAATCTCCATCTCTGGAGGTGTTCAAGGCCCAGCTGGACAAAACCTGACTGGGATGATCTAATGGGGGTGGTGCTGCTTTTTTTGGCAGGGGGTTGGACTAGATGACCTCGTGGGGTCCCTTCCAACCCTATGATTCTATGACAAAGCCAGGAATTGGCAGCTGCATCTGTGAGGGCCTGGTGGCCATGAGAGGAGCGGAGGCACTGGTGCTGTCTCCATGCTCCACTTGCAGCCACTGGCTGTTGGGCAGTGCTGTGGCAGCAAAGTTTGCGCCCTGCTGGGTGTAACCTTCAAGTGGGCTAGAATACATTTAATTGACCTTCTTCAATGCCTCAGAAAAAAACATTAAAATAAAATTAAACTCCAACTCCTATACAGATGCAGCTGGAGACTCAGGATTCAGTCTGTAAGCAACTCACAGAAAAGATTGTTCCATTACTGTCCCCACATTAAAATGCTAGCTAAGAACAAACAGAATGAACATTATTAACTATGAACATAATATATCTTATCCTAAGAAAACCAAAATGCATTTAAACAGAAGAGTCCTGACAGAAACACTATGAAGAAAAAAACCCAAAAGTCCCAAAGTTCAGGTGGAGTTCATCTATATTTCAATTGCAGTCTCTATTCAAGCCCAAAGGTTTGAGCTGCAAGAAGCAGCAATCCTCTTCTTTGGTTGCAGAGATCTTAAGTAGGAATCCATGCAGGCTTTTCTTTCACTTTTGGAATCAGCACCATCCGGTCACTTTACTGGTTAACCTACAATCAGTCACATATGCATATGAGAAAACTCTGCTGCAAAATGCTCCATAGCAGGGAGAAAACATCTTGCTGTCCACACCTAGCTCAGCTTCCCCCACTCTCACACTGACAACATGGACTCCTCCTATTGCAATTCTGTGGCTGCTACTAAAGCTGCAGCTCTCATGGCATCTGACCACAGCAGCAGTAGAAAACCTTCTGGAGCACACTCAGTGCAACCATACACTTAATTTCCAGCAGCTTCTGCACCTGGGCAGTCAAATCTGCCAGCAGCATTGTAGACAGTTTGAAGATGTATATAAAAGTTCTAAAGGTATGCGACAGTTAATGTTGTTTTGGGTAAACACTCAATCTAACCTGCTAACGAAACAAAATGGGGTTTCTGGCAAAACAAAATGGAAACCGCTTTTGAGTGACACAGAAACTTCTAGTTCTTGTGATTGACAGTTACTGTTGCGATCTTGGCAGTTATTCTAATTGTTTATGAATATGTAACAATGCAAGTTCTGTACGGGAGCCAATGGGAACATGTATGCAAATATTAAAATGTATAAATACTGGCTGTTTCTGTTGACCGGGGTCTCACTGCGTTGGAATAGGGGACCCATTTGTGATCGCAAATGCATTAAAGAAAGTCTTTTTCACTCTTGGTGTGGTTATTGGCTCTGATGGCACCAAGCCAATCCTGGGACCTGAAATTCTGGTAACAGCATAACCCAGCCAAAAGAGATCCCTTAAAAAGAGAGCTCCTTTAATTAGGAATATAGATTCCACAGGGCCTAATGTGAGTGGTCCTCAGTCCACCAGAGCCCACCCATTGCTACACACCTTGCAGGTCCCCTCACTCTTCCCTGCTGCTGACCACAGATGGTTCCAGTAGTCATCTATAATGATTTTTATTTTTTGCACATTTTTCATGTTAGCGTAATGCAGGGCTCAGCGAACGCTAGGTGCCAGGTCACCATGGTGCCCAGGATTTCGCCCCTGTTGCCTTGCAGTTCCCCAATAGCCAGGGAAGTGAATGCTCTATCACCTAAAAATGTGAGTCTTCCGCACCACTGCCTCCCCATGTTTCCCCTCCCTCACCGCTGAAAGCACTCCCACCAGCAGCAGCTTTTTTCAGTGGTGGAGGGAGGTGGTCTTTCATGAACTGTGCTGCCCCTGAAAGTGAAGGTGGCCATAGCAGTTTTTCAATAGAAAAAGCCCTGTGTGCTCCATACTATCACCAAAAGCAGTGGCAGTCGCAGCCTTTTGGCAGCAGGGGACCCCTTTGTTACCGCACACCTCAGCACTTCAGTTTTAGGGCTGGCCTGCAGATGTGTGGCAGATTTTTTGAGGCCTGGTGTAATGCAAATACAAGCTTACATGTAGACTAGAAGTGCTCAACGTGGTCTAAGATCTCCATTCAGGTGAACCACAAAGAGGTCATTAGGTTTTTTTTAAAAAAAGTGCTCTTATCCAAAGCACTTTACAACAGTCAGCTGACAGAACAAACATTTGGAAAGATCAGTAAGTGGTCTGCAGAGACCCTCAGCAATTTTCAAGTAGTCTTTGGGGGGAAAAAGTTAAAACTACAAAAATAATCAAGATACCTCATTTTAATTGTTTTGCTTCCTGATACTTATAATATAGGAGAAGAATGAAGAAAAAAGGAATGAAAAACAGGAATGATAACAGAGAACATTCTTTTTCTTGGCTGGGTCCCCAGTGGCGGGAGGGGAGGGGAGAAGACAAAATGAAAATGTGCATAGGGCCCCACTAACTCGCCACCACTGCCTATTCACTTCTGCAATATAATTGGTTTACTGCAAAATATGCCATGCAAGCATCTTCTTTTCGAATGTTTGTGACATTCTCTCTATTATTGCTATGGTAGCATGTTCACAGATGGGGGAACTGAGGCTCAGAAGGGTGACATGACTTGCTTCAGGCCACCCAGTGGCTAATAAAGGGCCTACTGCTGCTCCTATCAGAGTTGGCGCTGGGCCTACTGCACAGAGGTCAGGAACTTTGATGCCCGAGTCCAGAGGGGCATTTGTACCTTTAGAGAGAAGGGCCAGTCTGGTTACAGAGCTCAGTAATCCCACAGAATTTTCCAAACTCTGAAAAAGGTCTTGTGAGTCCCTTCTGCACTCCCAGCCTAACCTCAGCTACCTGACCCCAAACAGACCTTGCACCTCCAGACTTCACCGCCATGGCTCACCAGAATGATCCTTTCAGCCAGTTCCAGGGTTTCTGGCTTCTCATACCACACTTTCCTTGCCTGTGAAGATACTCAGTATGCCCCACTTGACCACAATAACCCTGTGAGGCAGGGCAGCACTGTTATCCCCATTATACAGATGGGGAAACTTGAGGCAAGGCATTTCAATGACTTGCCAGATGTTGTCAGAGCAGAGTCTAAAACTCTAGACTAAAGCACTAGCCACACAATCAGGCTGCCTCTCTTTGGCCATTGGTTACACATGGTCACATAAGCGTGGCCCACAGAGCAATTCCATTGCAGAACCTCCACAGCAGAGTTGCCACGGGCAGCAACCAGTGCTTCCCAATGCCAGGGTTTGGAAACATTGCCACCTGTTGCCCTGAGTCCAGGCTGCAAAGGGTGATTAGAAGGAGGGGTTCTGGGCATTTCGTGAAAACATCCTGAAATCTTTTCCCCATATTTTGATAGTGGCTGACTGTCTGGAAGCAGAAGCACTGCAGGCACAGCAGGTCTGGGCAATCTCCTTCTGCCTGCAAACTCAGTCTATGTGGGTGCTGCTGGCAGAGGCCAGGGAGTTCTACTCACATGAGCAGGTAGAAGCTCCATCACATGCACAGCAGTGTTATTGGGGAGCGACTGCCTGTGGGTCATCCAGGCAGCAATACAGGTTCAAGGGACCCTCGTCCAGCAGGAGAGCAGGGCTGTGTGCCTCCCTGACGGCCCACGTCCTGTGGCTGCCTAGGAGCCTGGCTGCAGCCAGTGCCTATAGGCATTGCCCTTGCCAGCTGGTAAGGTTACCAGAGACCATGGAACATTTAAGTGGAATAGGGAGGGGAGGGAGAGAGAAGTGGATCCATCCAATCCAAGGCAGGAGCAGGGATGGTGGGGGACTTGGACACCTTGACCAGGGGAAGGAAATCCCTGCTGCAGCCCTTCTAAAGCACTCTGTGTTCTGTGGGAGGTGGCAATGGTCTCTTCCCCCATGTAGCGCAACTTGGCAGACCAAGTGTCAGCCAGAAAGCCAGTTTTTAGCAGCATTACAAAGCAAGGGCTCCCCACCTGGTCCCGTTTTCAGGGCTGGGGGCAATTTGACTGTTTGGTCAGCAGAAGAAGCCACCAGAGCCCTGGGCAGAGTAATGTCAAAGCTGTCCTCCACCCCAGCCCCAGGCAGGGGAACAGCAGCTGGCACACAGCACACTGCGACCTGCAGTCCTCGCCGGTATGCAGAGCAGTTACAGACTCAGGAACAACCAGTGATGGTGCTATTGGCATCTCCCAGCACGGGCAGGTGAGTGTTTACCAGTGACATGCTCCTTCCATGGGGGAGGCTCCATTAGTGAAGCTCACATTCTGAAATATGCACAAAGGGCAGGGTTGTTTTAATACAGGAGCTATAGGGGATGAAGCCCTGGGCTACAACCTAAAGGGGGCTCCAGACTTCCACCCCAAGGCTCCTGCTGGATCCACCCCCCACCCCACCCCACTCAGCACTGGCGGGGCTTTGGGTTGTGCTAGGAGGTCCCCTGCCCTGCTGGCACTGGAGAGAGGGCAGGGCACTGGGACCAGAAGCTGGGCTCCACACGCCTGCCCCACCCTTGGACTGGCTGGTCCATACCTTGGGGCAGTGTGGGCTGGTACTTGTTCTCTCCAACCCAGGGGTGCAGAGCCAGCCACCATGCAGTGGAGACTTCCAGGACCCATGCCCCCAAGGAGGCTGCACTGCGTGCCAGCCAGCCCCGCCCCCAGGGCAGACCAGCTGGAGCAGGGCCAGGACCACAGGACCCCCTGGTCCCAGGGTCCTCCCCAGCCCCAGCTACGGCCTATCTGTAGGGTGCAGTGGTAGGGGGCTGGGGCCCCAGGTGGTGGTGGGGGGGGGCCCTGCAGTAGGGGGAAACTAGGGCCACAAGGCCAGTTAACCCAGTCCTGACGAGAGGAGTTCCCACAAAATTCCAAGTGATAGGCTGCTGTCCTGCCTGAAAGAAAATGTTTCTTGGGTGAGCTTGGAGTTTGGGCATGTATGACTTTTAACAGATAAACACCCTGCAAGGGATGTTCAACATCCACACAGGAGAAATGCGAATGACCAGACAGGACTCCATGTCACCACCCCACAGACACACTCCAGCCCAGAGCCTGGTGCAGAAGCCAGGCCGTTGCAGGCACCCTGAAGCATAGGATCTGCATACAGTCAGATGCCACAGGGGGACACTCCATCCCAGCTGTGAGCTGTCAGTCATTGTTTCTGTTCCCAAGTGGCAGGGAACACAGCTGGCTAGTTGGTTCTGCTTCCCCACCACATTTGAATGCACTGGGGACAGGATGCCATAGGTGTGGGCTGCTCTGTCTTGGGCTCATGCCCCTTTACTCTCCTCTAGTTCTGGGGGCTCTGAATACAGATTTAGGGGGGCAGCCGGGCAGGTTGAGAGACTTCCCCCCTTTGCCCTTTCATGTGCCCTGGGGATAGCACACAACTACACAAAACCTGAGACTGTGCTAAAGGACTCTATTTCCCTCTGCACTGGGGGACCTCCTGGCCTGCTATGGATCCCTGGAGAGATAGGTTACACGAGCGACACCCCTGGCATCTCCAAAACGGGCACATGTAGGTTAAGACAGGGAGAAGTGGAATAGCAATTTTCTCAAGCAGCCTGGCTGTGTAAGGTGCTTGACAAGTGACTCATTCACATGTCCTGTGAGGGCCTCTAGACTGGGGTGGAAGCCTTTTCATCTGGGCCAAACCCAGGGCCATCCCTAAGGGGGTGCAGGACCCCAGGCAAGTGGGTCCCCCCACACCCTGCCACAGCCCCGGAGGGTAGTACTGGCCAGCCCACAGAAGGGGCAGGCCCCTGTGCCGGCCAGCCCATGCCAGGGACCAGCTGAGCAGCTTAAAAGGGTGGCCCGGTTCAGTGCTGCTGGTCCACCCCATATCTGCCCTGCGCGTTGCTCTTGTGCCAGAGCATCGGGGAATGGGCAGGAGGCAGTGTGGCATAGGGGATTAGCGATACCACCTCCACACTGTCTCCCTTCCCTGCTGCTCCAGCATAGAGCCAAGAGCAGTGCATATGGCGGGGAGGGGTGTGGCCGGACCAGCAGTGCTGAACCGGATCGCCTTTTTGCCAGCTCACCTGGTCCCCCCAGCATGGGGGGGCAGCGGTGTGGCCCCACAGGGACTCCCAAAGTGCAGGACCCTGGGCGGCTGCCCCGGTCGCCCTATCCTAAGGAGGGGCCTGGCCAGACCTGACTGGTGCTGCAACCCTGCATGCCAGTTCACAGTGCCATGTGAGCCTAGGGGGTGAGTGTGGGATTCCTAGGAGGGGAAGAGGAGGGTGAGGTGAGGAGCCAAATCTGTGCCTCTTTCCCATTTTAAATGGTGCACCAAAACCCCAAGTGAGGACAGCTGCTCTGCCCTAATGCTGCATTGTGCCAGCTACTGTCACACCAGTTATGAACCTCCTAGCCTAGGCTCTCGCATCAGTCATTTTCATTATTTAAAAACACTTCCTTTTGCAGTTACAGAGCCAGATCAGTCCTCATTCCGATACTGGCTGTACCATCGGGTATATTCCATAGAGTCGCAATATGTCACCAAGTGTGTCATGACCCGCAAAAGGCTGAGAACCAGTGATTTAGACTCTGAGCTGATGAGCAAGACCAGCCAACCAGACAGCTGGGAAAGAAATTTCGGTAGTTACACCAAGCTTTCCCCATTTAGTTCTCTGTCTTCAAGAGTCTGAAAAAGTGGGATTTGCTCCCATGAAAGCTCATGTGGTAAATAATTTGTTAGTCTTTAAAAGTGCCACAGGACTCCTTGTTTGTTTTGCTGAACTTGACTAACAAAGCTACCCCCTTGGAACTTACAAAAATGGAAGGTTCTCTAGTCATGTCCACACGCAGCTTTTAAATCAAAATAATACTCATTATTTCGATTTTAAAATGTTTACGTCGAGACGATGTTTCCTTATTTCAAAATAAGGAACTCCCTTATTTTGAAATAAGGAAAATCATTTTGATATAATAAAACCTCGTTATATATCAAAATAACCCCGTCTGGCTCTGTCATATCGATATGACCCCCATATCGATATTACAGATGACCTTTTTCCAGGGTGCATGGCACCCTGGAAGGAAGTCCCACCCCCCCCCAGCACCCTGGCCAGGGAGGGAGGGGAGGTGCAGGGGGCCAGCGGGGCGGTAGGTGCAGGAGTCGGCACCACCGCTGACCCGGCAAGCCAGTTCCTGGCTGGCGGGGGCTCCAGGATCTGGTTTGCCCCGCTTTCGGGGCTTGCCAGCTGCAGCCCCCGTGGCTGGTTGGGGAACCAGCTTGCCCCACTTTTGGAGCTTGCCAGCTGCCAGCAGAGTGGTGGGTGGGGGAGCTGGCGCACCCTGGGCACGCTGGGTCTCCCACCCACCACCCCTCTGGCAGCCGGCAACCCCAAAAGTGGGGCGAGCTGGCTCCTTGACTAGCTGCCAGGGCTGCAGCAGGCAAGCCCAGGAAGGGGGGCACGCCAGTTCCCTCACCCACTGCTGGCCAGCAATCGGCTTGCTGGGGCAGTGGGGGGTGCTGGCTCCTGCACCCACCACCGGCCAGCAGCTGGCAAGCCAGGGCAGCAGGGGGTGCCGACTCTCTGACCCACCACCCAGGCAGCAGCCGGCAAATCCCCCTTGCGGAGCAAGCCTTCTTAAGGACCCACCGCCTGGGTAGCAACCAGGGTGCCCCACAGTCCTTCCCCCGCTGCCTGACCAGCAGCAAGGGACTCAGGGAAGGGGGATCTCTTGCCTGGGGGCTTTTTTCCACAGCCTGGCTGCTAGGGGGCCATGTTGCCACTCCCATGGTGCCCCTCTTGTGAATTGAAATAGCAAGTTCTGTGTCCAGACTTGCTATTTTGATCTGGTGTTTTTCCTTAATTCTGTTTAAGGGAAATCGATTTAAGGGTTTTATTTCGAATTAGCTTATTTCAATTTAACTTAAATTGAAATAAGCGTGTACATGTGGACATAGCCTCTCTTGGGAAGCAGTGGCTTTGAAAAAGATTTGAGGGTCATGGTAGATAATCAGATAAACTGGAGCTCTCAGAGGAACCTTGTGCCCAAAGGAGCTAATCTGATCTTGTGATGAAGAAACAGGGGACTCTCAAATAGGAACAAAGCCTTTATTTTCCCTCTGTATTTGGCCCTGGAGCAACCACTGCTGGAATGCCACGTCCAGCTCTGGTGCTCACAAGTCAAGAAGGATATTGATAAACTACAGAGGGTTCAGCGAAGAGCCACAAGAAATAGTTAAAGGATTAGAAAAGATCCCTCAAAGTGATAAACTAGACAGACAAACACTCAGTCTAATAAAAGCTTGTCCAACCTGCAGCCCAGACTCTGGCCTACCATGGGCTTTCATTCAGCCCACAGAGTGCTGCTGCAGGAGCCTGGAAGCTAGGGCCAGCCGGACCCCTTTTAAATCTCCCACCCTGCACACAGCCACAGGGGGAGATATAGGGAGGATTGATGTTATTTGAAAATTGCATTTAGGTATGAAATGTAAGTTTCTGGTTTTACAGAGCTAAACTGATTTGATAAACTGGTGTTTATTTTTTGACTGTTTAAATTTTATTAGTAATAAGATCAGTTTCTGCTATGCCTTATTTATCCAAAATTTGCTCACTCACCCTCCAAGTGAGAAAAGAATTGTAATGTGACCCCTCACCCAGAAAGGTTGGACACCCCTGCCAAGGTTAAGGGATGACTGGATTACAGCCTGTAAGTATTTATATTGAAGTAAATATTTAATAAAGGGCTCTGCAGTTTAGCAAAGAAAGGTCTACCATGAGCCAATGGCTGGAAGCCAAAGCTAGACTAATTCAGACTGGAGATAAGGTGTATATTTTGAGTAATTAACCACTGGAACAATTTAGCAAAGGCTATGGTGAATTCTCTCCTATCACTGACCATGTTTAAATCCAGACATGATGTTTTTCTGAAGGATCTGCTCTAGGAACTATCTGAGGGAAGTTTTATGGCCTGTGCTATACAGCACCTCAGGAGTGATGATCTCAGGGGTCCCTTCTGGTCTTGGAATCTGTGAATCTATTAAATTGGATTAAAGTAATTTTTACAGAATTTAGGATTTTCTTACTATCTCTGGTGTTAATGAACATGGCATGCCTGCTATTTCCAGGGTAAAAATAAATGTATACTGTACATTGTGAAAGCATAAAATGGGCATTTTTTTCCCCTTCACAACTCCATCACACTGATGTAAATCCACAGTAATCCCTTTAACTGCCATTGGGTGTTCTGTGTTTGTACAGCGCCTAGCACAATGGGATCCAGGTCCATGTTTGAGGATCCTGGGTGCTACTGTGACACAAATAAATAATAATCCACATTCACTTCTGTGTGAACTGAGATTAGAATCTGGCCCCTGTCACATGGGGTTTTTGCCCATCCATTGCTGCCTCCCGTTGTTTCCAGTGATCTGATAGCTATAGTCATGTTTTTCTTTCTTTGCCAGCTACTCCCTCATGCTGAATCGCAGCCCATCTGCTCCTCAAGTTGTGTCACTCTTCAGATGCGCTAATTTTTTCCTCACCTGCTCTGGCATAAATATGATTTGCATCAGCATTTTCCCAGAGGGGTGGTGGGTGGAAGAGTCCATGTGTATGTTGCCATCTGTCCTTTGTCTTTCCCTGAGAACACTGGGGCAAAATTTCATTTTTTAAAGCAAGCTCTACTTCTGTTACTAAACACCCTTGATATCTCTTTGAGACACTCTTGTTTCCTTCACTGACCTTTTGTTCCTTCTGTTCTGTAACATGTTTTATTGTTCTACTAAGCCTCTTCCCTTTCCTTATTATCCACTTACATTTGGAGATAGTAACGTCCCCTGAGTAATGATCCTATTGCTTTCTGGGAAACATTTCTTATTTCCTGAGATTGTTTTTCCCTTTAACATTCTTTTTTCTCTTTCATTCTTACTTTAACTTACACTCTCTGTTTCATTATTTCATATTCATCCCACCTCTTTATTTCTGTCTCTCTTCTTCCTTTGCCTGTTAAACCACTACAGCAATAAAGAACCATGACAGCTTTTTAGATAAGATTTTTTTTGTAATTAACTTTTTATTGGTTTTCTTCAAAGGCAATAAAAAAATTTACATGTAGCAGACAAATAGGGATAAAGAAGACAACTAGATCAGTGATTCTGTTTGGACTAAAGGATTATGTAACTCAAGAGAAAAATGCACATGAGTCTATTTAAGTTGAAGTATGTGAGCAGAAAGAGGGCAAATGAAGGAGAAGGCACTGTCCCACAGCAGGAGACAGCGAACACTAAAGCAAAACTGTTTTCTTAATAAAGGCTCTTGGCAAAATTTGCCACTTGCTATTAGGCCAAATTCTGCTTCAGGTTTCTGCTTCTTGAGAGTTGGCACTTAAGTAAGCTACACCTCTAGCGCCCCTTTGCCTTGTTTCCTTTGCATTACACTGGCTCATCCCTTGTCTTTGTGCTTTGTGACAGCATGTAACCCTTCACTGCCCTGGAAGGGGCTAAGGAGCTGCCCCTTAGAACCTCCAAACCGTGCCAGGACTAGTAGAGGAATAAAAGGAGTGAAATCCATTCAGATCAGGGCTGGAGGGCTGGCCACCTGCAGACCCTCAGTCTCTGCCCCCTTGCACAAATAGGGCACAGATCACCTGGGCTAAGAGAGAGATTCTCATTGGATGCCAAATGGCCTCTGGGGTGGACTGTGATGTTGCCAAGGCCCACTGGAGTATGAGAGGCCACCACCCTGATGGAAACTGCCCAAAGAATTTTCATTTTCCTTTGTGCTTTTATTTGACCTTGTTTGGTGACTGAGAACTTTTTTGTTTGGTTCACCTGGGACCCTAAGGGGCAGGAAACAACTAAAGGTCTTGGCTGGAGGGCTGAGTGCTGCCCCCTAAAAAGATACATCCTGAAATGCCCACTGGGATCTGTGGCAATTGGTTCTTCCGGCTTGCGCTCACCACATTGCTCCTGAAGGGGTCACTCTGCTGAGGACAGAGCTATGGCTCAGCCCTCTGGTCAAGGTACCGCTCCAGACTCATCCCCATCCAATGTCATGGGCACTAATCAATTGCCAACTAAAGGTCCTGCACTTCTGCAAACTGTGCTTAGATCCAAGGGTTAAAGTATGCCAGAATATACCAGAATTGTGTTCCATGGCCCACCATTTTTAGGTGGTCAGTGTTCCAGGCCCCCTAAAACTAGAAAATGGAGCTGGAACACTACATCCAGGGTCCACCATTTAAAAATAGTGGGCCCCAGAATGCCACATTCTGGTTCCATTTTCTATTTTTAGGGCTGCCAAATACTGAGCCCCTAAAAATAGTAGGCCTCGGAATGCTGTTCTGACGTATTCCAGCAGGGCAGTGCAGCTGCATCAGGGTGGGAAATTTTAAATCTCCCACCCAGAGCCTGTTCTGATTGAGCGTGCTTAGAACCTCTGAGCATGCTTAGTCAGAGGAGGCTCCATCTGAGAGCCTCAGCCTGGGCCGGGGCTGCTCCCTATGGCAGCCAAGTAGAGGGAGCCCTGGGGGAAGGTTTAGGGACAGACAAGCCATCCTGGTGGGCAAAGGGTGCAGGGGAGGGAGTTGGCCTGGGGCAGCAGGGGAAGACAGCGTGACATGGTAGGGGGCTGGGGGAGAAGCAGCGAGATTGAGGGGTTTGGGAGGGGGTTGGATTAAGGTTCGGAGGACCTGTAGCAAGACAGGAGCCAGGGGCAGTAGCTAGGGTAGAGGAGCAGTAGCTGTGGTGGGGAGGCAGGTGTTTGGAGAGCAGTAGTTAGAGTAGGTGAAGGGGGCCTGGACCTATGGGAAGGGGGCCTGGAACTGCATGAGGGGGCCTGGAAATTTAGGAGGGTTCCGAGGCCCACCAAATTATACTTTAACCCCTGCTTAGCTCACCAGCTACCTTCACTGTCCTCCCGCAGCACAGTCTGCATTCTCCTGGCAACTTCCTCCCTTCAACCATTTTGGTCTTTCCCTTCTCTAGGCGGTGATGGGCAAATACAGTTCAAAAGGCCAGCACTGCCACCTGTTACCAGATTTGCCTGTAACCTTGAAGTATGCTCTTTTACTAGAGATACTTTCTTTGGGGGATGGTTGCAATGCAATTAATATACTGCTTGTGCCACTTGTGTTTCTATTTGGAGCTTACTTTTCCCTTCCGCAAGTCCTCTCTCAATGGGGACTACCCTGCAAGACCTAAATTTCCCAGGACTGGGTTCCGCCAGTCCCAGGCTCAAATAAACACCCCCATGTACACATTAACAAAGTACGTATGAGCAGAGTGGGTCTGTTAGCACTCTCTGCTGATACCTTATGTGTCCCTGAACTCAGCAGTCTGGGTTACACAGCACTTCTCTCCTGCCACCCTTATATGACCCTGGTACTGCACTGGAATAGATCACGTCTGAGCACACTGGGTCAAAACTGCACTTTGCAGCTGTCCACCTTATATGCCATAGGTTCAGCGCACTATCACTTTACAATTGTTCTAGACGTAACCTCCTTACTGAGCAAACCGCACGGAATTTGGGGGCATTACAGGGATCTTTGGCTAGGAACAATGTTCCCTGTAAGCTGCACAGCTGTGTGGCTGCGCAGCCCCCGCCACTGTTTGGCGCAGGGAATGCTGCTGGCTGTGCACGGTTGGCAGCCAGAGTCCCTACCCAGCTGGAAGACTCTGTCTCCTAGCTGGCTAAGAGCTCTTCCAGCACTGGGAGTTTTAAAGCTCCCACTGAGAGAAGCTCTGCACATGCTCCATTAGTGCTTCCTCCAGCTGGAGGAGCCCTGGCCTAGCCACACTGCTCTGGTGGCCAGGTAAGGCTGCAGAGGATTGGGGGTTGGGCCGGCTGGGGGTTTAGCAGGGGAGCAGGTTAGGGTAGGAGGAACGGGATTGGGCTGGCTGTGGGGGGGGGTGAGCGGGGGGACAGGATTGGGCTGGGTGGGGAAGTGCCTAGGAGGATTGGGCCCCCAGGGGCAGGATCGGGCCTGCGGGGGGGGGGTGTTGTTGCCTGCACAGCGAGGAACGTAAATTGCTCAGCTGCCTCAGGGCCTTAGAGGGAACGTTGGCTAGCAAGCTAAAAGAAGCTGGCTAGCATGCCCCTGTTTGGGAGTAAATAATGATTTAAGGGAGTAGACCAAGGTTGTTTTGTTTTGGTGGACAATAGGAACTGATTGTTTAGCTATGGGTGATATCCCTTTGAGGAAGCTCACAATGCACTCAGGTAGATCCAGTATTTTGGATATCAATAAAATATCTATGACGTAGAATTGGCCTGATAACTGCTGAGCTGGGGGTGTGCAGGAGTGGTTTCATAAGTCTCAGGAGCAAAGATTTCCCCATCACGCAGCACTTCCCTTCTTCAGCAATCCCAGAGTTCAGTGCAATCCCTGCCTTGGACCTTGGTTCTCCATTTGACAAGCTAATTCTGGTTCCATCCTTGATGCAAATTAGGTTTTCTGCTGTCCATTCAGTGTGCTAATGGAGATGCCTTCTCATATCTTCAGTGTAGATGAAACTAAGGGAGTTGCCTTAGTTCCATCCCTCTTGTTCAGAGTGGTTTAGGTGTGTCTCCCACAGCCTTTTCATTGCTTTTGGTTCCTGGTTCAAGCAGAGGCCTGGGTCAGACAGGCTAGGAGGTACTCAGGTGAGTCAGAGAAGCTGTGTACTATGCCGTGGTTCCCCAAGAACACTGAGCTAACAAGTAACACACCCCAGGCATTCAAAAAGTGGCTCTTCTGTCTAGCAGACAAATGCATAAGAAGATCCAAAGTCTGGAAGTTGAAACTTGACTAAATCAGACTGGGAATAAGCTGCGGATTTTTAAGAGTGGGAGTAACTAGCCATTAGGGGTATGTTCACACCTACCTTTTAAATCGAAATAATAGTGGTTATTTCGATTTAAAGAACATTAGGGCCACATGATGCTGTTTTGAATCAAAATGCCGAGTTCCGTCATTTCGATTCAAGAGAGGTTGCATTGAACTAGGTTAAACCTAGTTTAAATTGAAACAGCCCTTGAAGCAAAAGGGTTGTTTCGAAACAAGGCCATTCAGACGCCTTGTTTCAAAACAACATTGTTTTGGATGAAGGGCTTTGATCTTCCTCCCAGGGTGCATGCAGCCTGGGCAGAAGGCCCACCCCCTCAGCACCCTGGCCAGGAAGGGAATCAGGACTCTGGCCAGGGAGAGGGGGGCACCTGAAGACGGCTTCCCAGCAGCTGGGGGGGCCAGCGGGCAGGGACCTGGCAAGCCCCTGAGCTCCCTATCAGCTGTGAGGGGGGTGCGGCTCCCTAGCAGCTGTGGCAGGCGCGGGCACGGAGCCCCCATGCCACCCGGCATTGCAGCAGCTGTGGGGGGGCATGGACAAGGAGCCCACTCTTCTCCAGGCTCCCTAGAAGCTGTGGGCAAAGCGGGCATGGAGCCCCTCATGGCCCCATGTGGCCCCATGTTGCAGCAGCTGCAGGGGGGGATGGGCAAGGACCCTGCACTCCACCCAGCTCCCTAGAAGCTGTGGGTGGCACAGACATGGAGCCCCCATGCCACCTGGCATTGCAGCAGCTGCAGGGGGGAGGGGCACGGGCAAGGACCCTGCGCTCTGCCAGGCTCCCTAGAAGCTGTGGGTAAAGCGGGCACGGAGCCCCTCGCGTGACCCTGCATTGCAGCAGTTGTGGGAGGGGGTGTGGGCAAGGACCTCACGCTCCATCCTGTTCCCTAGAAGCTGTGGGCAGCGTGGACACGGAGTCCCTGCACTGCCCAGCATTGCAGCAGCTGCGTGCAGAGCGCAAGTGACAGCCAGGCAGGGGATTGGGTGGCAACATGGCCCTGCCAGGGGACCATGTTGCCACACCTCCCAGGGTGCCTCTCTCCCAAATCTGAACTAGCAAGTCCGTGCCCAGACATACTAGTTCAATTTGGGTTTTATTGGTCTGGACCTGTTAAACTGATTCCACTTGAATCAATTTAACAAGTTTTATTTTGCTTTGGTTAAATAGATTCAAGTAGAAACAATTTAACCACCTAGGTATGAACGTAGCCTAGAGCAATTTGCCAAGGGCCATGCTGGATTCTCCATCACTAGCGGATTTTGTCTCAAGACAGGATGTTTTTCAAGAGTCTGCTCTAGTTCTAACAAGACTTACTACAGTGCAGTTCTATGGCTTGTGTGCTGGAGGACATACTAGATGGTGACTGCAGTCCCTTCTGGCCAGGGCCAGCTTGAACAATAAGCCAATAAAGCCATGACTTGGGGCAGCCCAGCTTAGATGCAGCGAAGCACCACACTGGGGTCAGGGGGGTGGACCCTGCTCCCTCGTCCTGCCTCTGAGCCGGCCCTCCCCACCCCAGGGCAGGGAATAGCTGGCCCGGGGGTAGAATGGGCCAGCCCATGGGCCGACCCACTCCGCCCTGGGCTGGCTGCTCCCTATGCCAGGGGTGGGGCAAACCGGCCCAGAGTGACGGCTGCATTCCACTCCCTGGGGGGGCCCAAAAGACATAGCTGGCTTGGGGCACCAGAGCACCTTGAGCCTGCTCTGCTTCTGGCCTTGCAATCTGTGAATCAGGGGTGGATTCGAAAGTGCTTGGTTCTCATGCCTCACATAGGAAGTGCAACATTTGGTGCAACTCACAGCATGTTGTCTGCTATTGCTTCCATCGAAGCTCTGGATTCTGGTGACTGCAAGATGCTAGATACTGGCCTGGTTAAATCAATGGTTTGTGCCATCTCTGTGATGATATCCTGGGCTGTTCTGGCCTATAGGTCACCTTTTTGCCCTTCTGCCACAGTGAGAGAGATTTGGTGCTGCTAAAGTGTGCATCAGCTTTGATACTCCAGTGAGCCCAGCAAACGTCTCAGGACTCTGCCAGTTCTTTCCTTCCCTTGAAGGTAACTTGTTCCCAGACTCCAACACCACCTCTCCTCTCCCCTCAGATGAGCACTCCTGTTCAGAAAACAGCCCCATCACAGGACACCATCAGAAATACCAGCTCCTCTGTCCCCAAAGAGATAGAATACACAGCATCCTGTCAGCTCTGCTGAGAACACACACTTTCTTGGAATAGTACTGCACCAACCTGATTTTACAATAAATGTATTTCTGAAGAAGAGCTTTAAGTGGTACTAATCCCAGAATAGAAACAGAAAGTAGTTACAAATAAAACCTGCTTCTAAGAGTATACATGTAACTTTAGCAGGCTCCTAACGTCATCTGGAACAGTTCTCACCTGCTGGTACTTTTCAGCATCACCAACCCACATGCTTGGGACCCAGTTGTTCATAGGTGCAAAGAGTGCTGACTTTGCTCCCCCAAAACCGGGTGACAAAAGGCACTCTCCCCTTCTTAGTGACCAGAAGTCAGCAGACCTTTGAGACTCATTCCTTCTCAGTGTAGCTGCTGATGAAGTTCTTCTCCACTGCTGTGTATGCTCCAGTGCACAAATGCCAGTCTGTTTCCTCATTCTTGTCATACCAATGTTTGCATCTCATACGCATGAGCTTCCGAATCCCTCTGACACCAGCTGCTCAATGTACAGTGTAGATGCAGGCACAGCAATGTTCTGGGACACCCTGAGGGTATGTCTACACTTGCAAGTTAGTTTGAATTAAGGAGGCTTTATTCACACTTAGCCCCTGTCTACATGAGGCTTTCATTAGTTTTAATTAAGGAATTCCTTTGTATAGGTCTCTGTTATCAAGTCTGCCCATGTTTTAACATATTTTATGTATGCATTTCAAGGACACGCACATCCATAACGTTTTACTCGCCATCTATCCCGTGCCATAATGACATTAATGACTGGTGTGTCACTAGCTTTCATTTGATAGGATGCACCCAACTCTTTATAGATGCATCCTCAGATGGAAATGTGTTAGGTATAGAGTGCATGGTAAGCCTGACAGAATTTTACAAGACCCTCTTCTAGATAGCACTGAGAGAGTCTTAAGGTCCCAGGGCCTATGCTCCTATATTACTATCCTTTATAATGTCCAGCCTGAGAGGAAGCAGACAATAGACTTGTTTGATCTAATGGGTGATGATATAAAACAATTGAATTGTTCCTGTCACTGACATCTAGGAATACGCCTTTGGTCAAATAGCTGTGCTGAGTTTTGATAGGAAGGTGAACAGCATCACTTGGGCTGTGTTCACACGGCACTTTTGTTTCGAAACAACCTCGTTGTTTCGAAACAAAAAAAACCATGTTCACACGACGCACAGTTGTTTCGAAACAAG
>ML682092.1:1956753-1988339 GCA_007922195.1 Podocnemis expansa
ATGTTGCCAGCCAATCCTATAAAAGCTGATTCTGACCGCACTTCCCTGTCCATTCTGGCTAGCAGGACTCTGCAAGCGACAGACATGGAGGCTGCCCAGCTGCTCAGCTAGCACCGTGCAACAAACAGACCCTCTGCCCAACTGCAGAGTGAACTGCTGATGTGGGACACTCTGCTTTCAGACCCAGATGGTGCCCAGCCTGTGCCCGAGGCTGTCATCCAGCTGGGCTGCAGAGCAAAACTACTTCCCCTGCCCCCTTCTGTGCCTTGCCAGGTCTGGGCCCAGGAGACCAGCCCAGACTGGTGGGAGCTGGTAGTGCTCCGAACCTGGGGGGACAATCAGTGGTGGAGGAACTTCCGCATGACCAGGGCCAGCTTCAACCTCCTGGTCACAGAACTCGCCCCGCTGCTGCTCCGAAGGGACACCACCATGAGGCCTGCCATCCCTGTGGACAAAAGAGTGGCCATCACCCTGTGGAAGATGGCCACTCTGGAGTCGCACAGGTCTGTGGCGCACCTGTTTGGCATCAGTAGGTCCACCACTGGCAACATTCTGCTGGAGGTCACCAGGGCAATCAACCGGATCCTGCTGCAACACCTGGTCACCCAAGGGGAACTGCAGGACACCATTACCAGCACGGCCACACTGGGCTTTCCAAATTGTGCAGGGATCCTGGACACCATGCACATCCCCATGCAAGCCCTGGAGCACATAGCTGCGGAGTACAGAAACCGCAAGGGGTACCATCCTATCATCTTCCAGGCCCTTGTGGACCACTGGGGCATTTTCCAAAACTGTTACGTGGGATGGCCAGGGAGGGCCCATGATGTCAGGGTCCTCCGTAACTCTGCCCTGTACCGGAACATGGAGGTGGGCACCGTCTTCCCCCCTCATAACATAAATGTTGGGGGAATAGAGGTTCCTGTCCTCATTGTGGCAGACGCGGCCTGTCCCCTGCACCCATGGCTCATGCAACCATACGCAGGGCCCCTCGATCCCCGGTGGCAGATTTTCAACTGCCACCTGAGCTGCTGCCACCGGGTGGTTGAACGGGCATTTGGCTGCCTCAAGGCACACTGGAGGTGCCTCCTTACCCGCCTCCACCTTCCGGAGAGGACAATGCTGCAGGCCATCAGTGTGTGCATGGCCCTGCACAACTTCTGTGAGCAGCAGGGTGAGCCCATTGCAGCTGCCTGGGAAGCTGAGGCACAACTGCTCACCAAGGACTATGAGGAACCCAGACCTGTGCCCCCACAGGCGCAGCCGTCACAGAGAACTGTGACAGTGTGGGACACACTCATGACCACCTTTGCCCTGGCGGAACTCTGAGGGCCAGGCCTGCCCTGCCCCACACCACCCTCTCCCCTGTTAACCCACAGCCACCCCTCACCCATCCACCCGCACTGTGAACTAACCCAATAAAACCATGCACAACCAAGAATGCGTTTCAAACATTTATTTAACGTAACAGGGGTTGGGGCAGGGAAGGGCTGGGGAGGGTTACAGGATGGCGCAATGTGGGGGCAGTCTGGGGGGGGGAGGGCCAGCAACTTGGAAGGGGGAGACTGGGGAAGGGGGTGGGGGAGTCTGGGTGGCAGGGGAGAACTTAGGCAGGGCCTGTGGGGGGGTGCAGGGATGGTGGTGTTCCCCACCCCTGCCCACAGCTGCCCTGGGTCCAGGGTCACCTCTGGGGAAGGCCAGGCAGAGGACTCCCTGCAGCAGCTTGAGGGGCTATGTGTTCCACCAGTTGGCGGAGGCTGGTGGCAATCGTCTCGACGGCAGTGGGCAGGCAGTTGCAGAGGTGCTTGAAGGCCTGCACCTGGCACTCGCTGGCCTGCACCTGGTGCTCCAAGGCAGCGACCACCCAGTCGTCCGCAGCAGCAGGCGGAGGGCAGAGTCCTGCCGCCTGGCTTTGTTTTGGTGCCAGGCCTGGGTCGACACCTCTGTCCGCTGCCCCAGCTCCTCCAGGCTCTCGAGGATCTCGCCATGCATCCGGGGGGCCCTCCTTCTCTGCCATGGTGGTCTCGGGCTGAGGCGTTGGGAAGGTGGGCGGCTGGGTGACCTGCTGGAGTGCAGCAGAAAACACAGTTGGCCCCTGCTGCCTGCTGGCCTTGTCTGTGTGCAGCCTGTCTGCAGCACACACCTCTGCCCTGACTGTCTGGAGGACTCAGGATCTTGTGGGACATTGCCCTGGGGTAGGGCTACCAGATCCCAAAGCCTCGAAAGGAGGCCAGGGAAGTATGAAAAGGAGGACATTGGAAGACACATGGGAGAAAATGTAGTATGGATGTGATATTCTTTGGTGTTTAGGGGGCCCGGGAACACTTTCCCATACAAATAAGTATTCTATGGCATTCCAGGATACTTCAACCCCTACAATAAAAAGCCTCCTGTATTTTAAAATTCCTGCCAGACAAAGAATGTGAGGATAAACAGAAGAACAGAAAGGTAAATAGGGGACCATGGTCTCCTTTTGCCTGACATCTGGTAACCATACCCTGGAGGCACACATGCTAGTGGTGCCCACAATGGTGAGCTGGACTCACCCACGCCTTGCTCTAGGGGGTCTTCCAAGGTCACTTGCCAGTGGTGAGGCCTGCATGCTCTCCACCCCACCCAAGATGCGGCTGCATCTTTGACACCCAGCCCCTTTTAACCACCTCCAGGCACACAGGGGCCTGTGACGCAGGTGCCACCTGGCCCTCAGGTACCCATGGCCATTGGAGGGCCTCTGCACCCACCGACCCTATGCCCTACCTGCCCCACTGCCCAGCCCTGTAACCCCTCACTGCCCGTGACCTGGACAGGCCCAGCCCTGCGTACCTTTGCAGGAGAGGAAGACTCACCCACAGGGGCTCCAGAGGTCCAGCGCGATGTCCCCATGTTCGTGTCAGACTCCGCAGGGGCTGGGATGGTGTCAGGCCCCTGCTCCTCCATGCTGCTCTCTCTGTCGGGGCCAGGGAACAGCTTGGGGGTCCCTGGTGTGGCCTCTGCTGCTGGTGGTGGTGCTGCAGGAGGCTGCCTGATGGAGACTTCGGACCCCATGTCTGCTGCCTCAGGGCCGGAGGATGAGCTGTGGTGTGCCCCTGGTGTCCACAGCCTTGGCAGGGAGGCCACTGGGCTCTGGCCCCAGGAAGGCATGGAGCTTGTCATAGAAGGGGCAGGTAGCACTGCTACCTGCCCTCTGGAGCTCCCATGCCTCCCTGGTCCGGGCATGGTCCTGCCTGAGGGCCTTTATTTTCGAGCGCACCTGCTCGGTGTTGCGCTCATGGCCCTCAGCAGACAGCTCCGTGGCTATGTCCACATATATGTCCCGGTTCCGGTGGCTCGCCTGGAACCGGGACAGGATGTTTTCCCTCCTCCAAATGCTGAGGATGCAGTGGACCTTGTCAGCTGTCCAGATGGGGGCACGGTGTCACCCCCCTGGGGCACTGGTGCCACGTGCTGCCATGCCTGAACAGGGCTGTCAGCACGCTGGCAGGCACGTGCAGGAAGGGACTTCCTGTTTCCCTTGGGTGCTGTGCACCTTGGGAAGAAGGTCAGGACAGTTATTTCGAAACAACGCTTGTTTTGAAATAACATGTCTGAACAACGGTTATTTCGAAACAAGTCATTTCAAAATAACCGTCGTTAGGAAACAGCATGTCCCAATGGCATTATTTCAAAATGACTCATTTTGAAATAACCGTCATTTCGAAATGGAAGTGGTTTAAGCCGTTTCGAAACGATGGCTCTTGTTTCAAAACATCAGAGCCCGTCGTTTCGAAACAAGAAAACGTCGTGTGGACATTCAGGTTTTTATTTCGAAACAACCAGCATTGTTTCGAAATAAAACCCTCTTGTGGACATCCCTTTAGTAACCTGACTGGAGGGCTGATGAGGAAGCTGCAGTTCCTAGAACAAGAGAGAGGCCACTGAGAGAGCAAGTAAAGTGACCAGGTGCCTGGTTTTTGATTGGAAAGTCTAGTTGAAAAGGGGACCTACCAGCATCTATAAGATCTACTGATGGGACACGCTAATTACTGTGGATACTGTTGCCACCTTTTCCACAGACTAAAGCCAGACATATTTCTCAGTCAACCAAGGTCAAACACCCATATGACTAAAATCTTGGTACAAATCTATAAAAAATAACTACAATATGATTATGCATATTTTACTTATGCAAATTTGCATTTTGTAATTAAAAATAAGGTAGTTTTTTTAAAAAAAATACCAGTTAAAAAAAATTCCTGACCCACTACTTCCATGTGTACTTCCCATTTGATTTTGCAGCTTTCAAGAGTTCTTTATTTTTCCTTACGCTTATAAAAATGCCCCAAAAGGCACAGTGAAGTTGAACTTCATGCAGATTTCAAGTCTGACCAGATCTGAAGATCCAATTTCTTTCATTGCTCCAAATGTTTGTATAACACTGAACTCTCACCCCACAAACGTACTGCTGATTGGAATTGTAAAACATAGTCTACAATTTTCAGGTGGTTTAGTACATTGCATTTGTCAAACAAATTCACCCATTGCTGGTCCACTGAGAGTTCATCATTAGAGTCCAGTTTTAGGGATACACTATCCTTCAAGATATAGCATTCACTGAAGAGTAGTGCACCATTCATGCATTCATCAAACATCTTTGGAATTTCACATAGGCTATGTCTATACTTCAGGACTCAGTTAAATCAACTTAATAAGGTCTACTTAAAGTCAACTTTATGAAGTCGACTTAGTGAGGCCCCATTTGTTTAAGTCAACTTCATAAAGTTGACTTAAACAAAGGGACACATTTAAAGTTGACTTAATAAAGTCGACTTGAAATGGGTCCCCTTGCTTAAGTTGACTTTAATGGGCACATTATGTTAAAGTCGACTTTAATGGTAAGAGTTATTAAGTCGACTTAATGAAATCTAAATGTGGTCAGAGAGTTCCTTAAGTCAACTGAAGCCTGCTTAAGTCAACTTAAGCCCCTAGTGTAGACATAGCCTATGAGATATAACATTAATATACTTTTTTAATGGAAAAAAATCACTTCTGTCTAATTTGATGCCTTTTAAAGCCTGGTGCCCTGGTTAGGCCAGCCAAGACAGAAAATCTTGGAGGCTTTGGGTCTCAGATCTGTTTGGTTTAGATCATGACTGATGTTTTGCAGAAGTTCACATTGGCACTCTGCTACATATGCAGAGTCATAATGCTGGTTTTTGCCACCTGGTTTTTGCCATTAGTGGCACTTGGAGCTGGCACCATGAAAGCTGCCCTTTATAGAGCAGCTCTATTGAGCTGCTCTGCACCACCCAGGGCTTTGCCCCATTGGCCCTGCTGTAGTTACGGCTCTGGCCTTGTGTGAACTGGAGATGGTGTACTGCATATTAGAGAAATTGGTGATTTTGGAACTTTGATGCAACTAAAAAAAAAATCCTCTTTACCCATATCCAATCCAGCACATAACTTCTGATCAGAGTTTTAACTACAGCTTTTGGTGCCCAGGGCAGGAAGCCAGAAAGGTGCTCCCCCCTGGCCCCGATCTGCCTTGATCCATCCCGATGGGTGGCGATGCTTTCCCCGCTGTGAGGCCAGAGTGGCGGAGAACTGGCAGGGGGGTGCCCTCCCCTGATGCCAGGGAAGAGGACCCGAGACCTGGTGAGGGGGTGCCTTCCCCTGCTACCAGGCCAGAGCAGCCAGGGACATTTGGGGCAGGGAGGGAGAAACTCCCCCTGCTCCTGCCTGGCTCCAGGAGGAATGTGCCCTCTTCCAGGCCGGGCAGCGTCTGGCGGCTGCACTTTAAAAATTCTCCACACGGGTATTTGCCCCATTCACCCCACCTCTGCTTCTGATGCAAACAAGCTAACAAGCTGGCAACACCTTGTGTCCTATGCGCAAAAAACAAGTATTAATATTTTGGATGAAGTTTTCATATGTGAAGAAATTTTCCTATTAGAGGATAGCACAGGTGACTATCAGATGCCTTTCCTGCCCGCAGCTAGGGTTGCCACCTGACCAGGCTTTATCTGGATAGTCTGGTTTTTGGCTGTCCAGGTGCCATTGGGCAGGACCCACTGCCTGGTTCTGGTCTGTGGCAATGGTGCCAACCTTATGCAACATCCTCAGTTAGATGCAACAAAAGCCGCACTTTGTTTACAGTAAAATGCAATAGTCTATTGCCTGCATGAGTTCATCTGACTACTGGCTGCCATAAATGGCCTTTTCAGGCTCAGAAATGAAGTAACACACTGCCAAACTTATCATCATTACTCCAGCAATCACTGTACCACTGAGTTACCAATCACAATAGGTATTTGTCTCAGATAAGAAAGACTGTTCATTTACCTGCAGTATAAGCTTACCAATTTCTTTCTTTTTTGGCAATTTTTTTACAACCCAGCCACTGAAATTAATTCATTTGCATTTAGTATGTAGTTTTTTTAAAACCTGTTCAACTCTTGGAATAAACAAACATTTTTATCGTGGTATTACTTAAAAATACAACTAACTTAATGGAACAGGGTTTTTTTACATCTTGTCTACTATTAATGACATTCTAAAACACTTGATTTGGAAACAGCTAATTATAGTTTAATGTGTTTAAAATTAAAGGCTATGTAATATGATGATTATATTAAAACATCCTGTCTTGACACAAAATCCGCTAGTGATGGAGAATCCAGCATGGCCCTTGGCAAATTGCTCTAGGCTACATCCACACTTAGGTGGTAAAAAAGCTGCTGTTTGGCGTCGAGGGGTCCCGTGTATGGAAACATAAGCCAGGGGTGGAGGGGGTAGGCCGCATCAGCAACAATGAGGACTGGCATCTTGACTTCCCCAACGGTGATATTATGGGGGGGGAGGAAGGTGCCCGCCTCCATGGCCTGGTACAGGGAGCAGTTGCGCAGAACCCTGGCATTGTGTGCCCTTCCTGGCCATCCAACGTAGCAATTCTGAAGGATGCCCCAGTGGTCTTCAAGGGCCTTCAGGATGACCAAGTGGTATCCCTTCCTGTTCCTGTACTTGGCTGCACGGTGCTGTGGGACTCGCATGGGGATGTGGGTGACATTGAGTATCCCTGCGCAGTTTGGAAACCCCAGGGCAGCGAGGCCAGCAATGCTGTCCTGCAGTGCTCCCTAGGTGACCAGGCATGGCAGCAGAACTGTGTTGATGGCATGGGCAACCTGCAGCAGCACTTCGCCAAAAGTGGACCTCCCAACGCTGAAGAGATGGGCAATGGACCTGTGCAACTTGGGAGTGGCCATCTTCCAGAGAGTGATCGCCACTCTCTTGTCCACGGGGATGGCTGTGCTCATCACTGTGTCTCTTCAGTGCAGGACCGGGCTGAGCTCAGCAACCAGGTGAGTGAAGGTCTCCCTGGTCACCTGGAGGTTCCTCCTCCACTGCTCATTGCTCCAGGTTCACAGGACAACCTGCTCCCACTAGTCTGTGCTGATGTCCTATGCCCAGATGTGCTGTGCACAGAAGGAGGGCGGGAAGTAAGACTGCTGTGAAAGCCAGTGAAATGATGGTCAGGGGCTCAGCCCTGGGATCATCGACCTCAGGGAAGAGTGTGTCCCACAGCAGGGGAGCACTCTGCAGGCTAGCAGAGGGTCTACCAAGCGCTCGAGGATGGTAAGGAAGCCAGGGAGCATCCATAGCCACCTCTCTCTCAACCTCTTGCCAGTCACAATGGACAGGGAGGTGAGGTCAGTTCTTGCTTTTATGAGATTGGCTGGCAACAGGACCCTGCTGCCTCACCTGCCACAGTGCTCCTCTCCTGATTCAAAATAGCAAGTCCTGTGTCCAGACTTGCCATTTTGATTTGATGTTTTTGCTTATTTTGATTTAAGTTAAATCAAATTAACAATTTTATTTCAAATTAACTTATTTCAATTTAACTTAAATTGAATTAACCCTGTACATGTGGACATAGCCAATGTGTATCATTCTGCGCATACCAGCTTGAAGAATGAAAACAACAAGCATCTCAGTTGTCAACTACTGCACAATTCTGCAAAACATAGCTGTAAAAAAGTGATGATGTTGAATTATTTGTTATTAAAGTGTACAATGAATTTTCCTGCAGTGCAAAGCATGTCAATGAGCTGAAATTGTGATTTTGGATATGGGATATTATAAACTTCTATTCAACAAACCTAGTAGATGGTTAACATTGTTCACAGCTGTAGGCAGCCTTCTAACAAACTGGCCGGCAGTGAGGTTGTATCTCATTCAAAGGGGAAGAAAGCTGTCTGGCACTTACCTGGGATTTAATGAAATCTTGAGAAGATAGATTAAATCTCAACACAGATCTCTCTGACCATGATTGTCACCTTTTGTTTGTTTTTGGTTGGTTGGTTTTAGTGCACAGCTACATGAATCTACTTCAGCTTGCAGTGCTGAAACTGGAAAGTGACAACACACAAACCACTGAGTGTACTAAACAAAGTGCTATGCAATCTAAAGTCCCTCATTTCACAATCATTTTTTACTTCAAAGTTAATCAAACACTGAAGTATCTATGACCAAGGAAACATGAGGCATTTAAATAAAATTTTTTTATGTCAACAAAAGAAGCTTGGAGTATTTGAAGAAGTGGTTTAATTTCAGACAGAGTCATACCTACAAAGTTTTCAGCTTGAAATCTAAATCCAAATTCATATTTGAGACTCTATGGCTATGTCTATGGCTATAAAGTAGACCTTATTAAGTCAGCTTAGAGCGTCCACACTCCAAATGCCAGGAGACTGCCCATCTCCACACTGGCAGCTGCTAGGTCACCCTCAGAGTGGTGCATTGTGGGTACCAGACCCATAGTGCCCCACAGCAGAAGTGCCCCCCTCTTCCAGCCACTCCTTTACTACAGGAAGTGAGTGACCACACTACACTCCATACTGCATGTGACAACAGGGAGCCCAGGGAGGTCAGGGAGCCTGATGTCCCAGCAATGTGCCAGCACAGCACTCCACACCCTCCATGCATTGGCTAGACTCCTCTGGCTCTGGAGCAGCTGCTGTAGGGCAACTGCCAGCCAGGGACAATACTGGAGGGGGGGTCAGGACCCAGCCCTCCATGGCCCCAAGCCTTCTCTGGGGCCTGATTCAGCTGCTGCTGCTTGCCAGCAGAAGCAGGGGCCCAATCCAAATTGAGCTTCTTGCAAGAGACTCGGATCCAGAGATGGTCCATGCCACTTTTTACAAGCGGCGGGAGCCGTCTCCAAGCCTCCTCTGCTTGCCAGAAGTAGCCTGGAGCTAGATTGGGCACCTTCCAGCTGTGCTGCAGGCCAGAGATCCAGGGCGTGTGCCCTGCTGATCCCACCACAGTGACACCCCTGCTGCCAGCGCAGGGGCAGGGCACAGCAGTTGTTAAAATTCAAACACTGGGAAACAGCACATAGAGGAAGGTGAAGTCAAATCACCTGTAGTAATGGGGAAAAAAAAATCCATAGTCATGTTTTAATCTTGCTTTCACATGATCTAATCTAAAAGAAATAGCAACTTCTTTCTTTCTTTCTTTCTTTCTTTCTTTCTTTCTTTCTTTCTTTCTTTCTTTCTTTCTTTCTATGTGCTGTTTCCCAGAGTTTGAATCTTAACAACTGCTTTGATTTGCTGTCACAGTGTGACCTGATCCTATGTCTTACACTCCCTGGGTACATCTACACTATGTGTTGAAGTCGACTGAAGGGCCCTTAAGTCGACTTAAACAGAGCCCTGTCTACACTGCAGGGCAATAAAGTCAACTTTAGAGTCCAGTAAAGTTGACTTTATAAGGTCCACTTATAGAGTTGACTTTACCGTTAAGTTGACATTATTAAGCTGACTTAAGGCAATGTGGACTCATTAAGTCGACTTAATAAAGTCGACTTAGTGCAGTGCAGCCATTAAGTTGACTTTATTAAGTCGAATTAAGCCAGCACACCCATTTAAAGTCGACTTTATAAAGTCGACTTTATAAAGTCGACTTAATGTAGTGTGGACTCACTAAGTCAACTTAATAAGGTCTACTTAAAGTCATCTTGACATAGCTTAGGGCCTCAGCATGGCTTAATCTGGTCCTGTATAGACTGGTGAGTTTACAGTTGTCTCTTGTTCCACAGCCAACAATTTGTACATTCAAAAAGATGTCCAAGGTAACAGGTTAATTCTACCTGAGAAAAACAATGTATTAGTGTCCAAAAGTTATTTATCCTTGGAATCCACCTGTGTCATTTATTTGCACCTTAGAATGCACTGACACGTGTTTTATGTTTTACAGGGGAATCAAATCTCCCTGCTTTTCACTAAGGTCAGTTGAATGGCAGAGTGAAATTCTGACTCCACAGAATTTCTGCAAGATGCAAAAGATTCTGTCTGAGTAAAATGAGGGGCAGCAGGGAGATTATCACTGGAAAAGATGCCTTCAGGGAGCTGAATGTATTTAGAGGAGTCTAAAATTATTTGTATGACTCAATTCTGTTTTCCTTATGTAACACCCATGTGGCCAGATAGAGTCTGCCTTGCAGGCAGCTCTGGCCAGAGAAGGGCGTGCACAGGGACACAGCAAGGAGAGACCCTTTGCCCCAGGGTTACCTGTTCCAAAACCCTCCAGAGTGACCACACACACACTTGGATAGCACAGGGATTATTGGGAATGGGGAAGATTTATTTACAGAGGTGAAAAGGAGAAACCAACAGGGGAGATGGGGCAGCAGTAACACAGAGTAACAGCTAACTCAGGGCCCTGCAAGGCCCAACAATGCAGCAGGCTGGAGGCAGATGTGAGCTCTGTATCTGCACCATGAGTTCAGGATTCCCAGAACAGTTCCAGTCCAGTGTTCAGTCCAGCAAGTCCTAGTCTTCAGCACCAGCACTTTCCCAACAAAAATCCTCTGATGCCTCTTCTGCGGCTCTCTACAACCCCCAGAGCAACACTCTCCCCACTTAACTAACTACAACCTGCAGGCCAAGTCCCACCTCCTCTACTCACGGCCCCACGGTTCCAGATGGCCAGTCACTGGATCCAACTCTGTCCTTGGGCAACTCTCCCCAGCACAGTGTCCTTCTGTGGGTGCTGGCCTGGTGTCCCTGGTCAGCTGCTTTGTCCTGCCTGGATTCAGGCAGGACCTCCCTACTCTTCTTTCTGGCTGCCTGCTCCTCTGCCTGCAACCCCTTTCCTCCTCCCTGAACAATCAGTCCCTCTCCCACAGACCAAAGATTTAAAGGAACCACACTCCTTAAGACCTGAAGGGGGTTACACTTACATAGCAAGCTGCATGTGGTGACTCTCTGGCTCAGATTGCTCTTTTCCTCCTCACCATCTTCATCTTGTAAATGAGGACAGGGATTTTCACTGTAGTTACACCACAAACAGATAGTAATAATTTATGCCTTTGTAGGACCTTGAATCTGAAAGGACCTACGAGGTATAGTCCACACCGTAGAGATAAAGGAACAGTTTAGTGCAGTCTTCTGCTGGGTGGAGGGCAGCAGCAAAGAGGTGCACAGGTGAAGAGACATTTCTGGCTAAGGACGTCAGACCTAGTCTCTTATAAAAAGTACGATGGGCTCTTTACTCTCATGCACAGCAGCAGCATCTACATTTGTAACAGATATTTTATAAGGGCTGTGCCAAATCAAATCACAATACCTTTCTGCCTGGCTTTTTTGTTTTCTTCTATAGTTTTGCCTCATAGTTTCCTCAAACAAAGGTCTCAATCCAACAAAAAATGATGGCGCATATGCTGACCTTTTGTGTGCTGTGTCACATTGGCCTCTTTGGAATTGCTCAGTGCATCCAGGTAAGCAAATACATAAGTCTTTATGGGGCTGGGGCCATAGATGATTTACATTACGAATGGACACTGCATTAGGCTTGATTATTGCAGACATGAATAATTGGTGATCTCAGTAATAGACTTTCCTTAGTCCTCTCATAACAGAAAAAAATCTAAGGGCTGTGTGTATAGTCCTGGATTTATCTGTTCAAAGGGGGTGCAGTATCCTCTCTTCCAAAAATTTTTAGTTTGAACTAGGCAAAGCCTAGTGTAGACAGAGAGCAAATTAGTCTGGATTAAGCCTCCATAATCCAGACTAATTTGCTAGCGTAGACATAGCTCTCCTGCTCCTGTCCAGTTGAGCCTCATCTACTTCATCCCTATTCCCTGAATCCTCTTCCAGGTGCCACTTGAGCAGTTAATTGGCCCAGCTTTCCACGTCATCCCTCTCAGGCATGATTTTGGGGGACATACCATCACAGTCCTACACAAAACACTTTGCTCGAGTGAAATTAAGGTTGAAGACATTTTCTACAGTCTAAATGCCATCAAATTCCATTCTGTGATGAGATGACTGGCTTTGTGGATCTGGAGACAGCCATCAACATGATAAATCTTGACTTTAGCAAAGCTTTTGACACTGTTTTCCACAGCATTCTTGTCGGCAAGTTAAGGAAGTATGGGTTGGATAAATGGACCACAAAGTGGCTAGAAAGCTGGCTAGATCATCAGGCTCAGCAGGTAGTGACCAATGGCTCAATGTCTAGCTGGCAACCAGTAATGAGTGGAGTGCTAACGGGGTTGGTCCTGGGGCCAATTTTGTTCAACATCTTCATTAACGATCTGGATGATGGGATAGACTGCATACTCAGTAAGTTTGCGGATGACACCAAGCTGTGGGGAATGGTAGACACAGGACAGTAGGAATAGAACTCAAGGAGACCTAGACAAATTGGAGCATTGGGCTAAATGAAATCTCATCAGGTTCAACAAGGACAAGTTCAATGTCCTGCACTTAGGATGGAAAAATTCCATGTACTTCTACAGGCTGGGGACTGACCAGATAAGTAGTAGCTCGATAGAAAAGGACCAGGGGGTTATGGTAGACAGGAAGCTGGATATGAGTCAATAATGTGCACTTGTTGCCAAAAAGGTCAATGGCATATTGGGCTGTATCAGTAGGAATATTGCCAGTAGATCGAGGAATATGATTATTCTCCTCTATTCGCCACTGGTGAGGCCACATCTGGACTACTGTGTCCAGTTTTGGGCTCCCCACTGTAGAAGGGATGTGGACAAATTAGAAAAAGTCCAATAGAAAGCAACTAAAATGATTAGAGGGCTGGGCACATGACTTATGAGAAGAGACTGAAGGAACTTGGCTTATTTAGTCTGCAGAAGAGAAGACTGAGGGGGGATTGGATAACTACATTCAACTACTTGAAGGGGTGCTTTAAAGAGGAGGGAGCTAGGCTCCAAGGCCGTAACTAGTGATATCGGTGCCTGGGGCACCCAGCCCCAAAGGCGCCCCCCCACACACCTGGACCCCAATCCAGGGACCATCTATCCCCCTCCCCCAGCAGGCAGAGCTGGGTGAGGGTTTCCCTACTCTGCTGCAGCCAGAGAGCCAGAGGGGGGACCCTTTCCCATGCTGTTGCCATAGAGCCAAGCACGGGTTCCCTACTTTCCATGGCTGGAGCTGGGGGGGAACACCTTCCCTGGCTCCCTGAGGAATGTGCCTTTAAGGCACAGTCCTCTTCAGGGCCAGGAAATGAACTGGTGCCCTTTCAAATTGGTGCCTGGGGCCTTGCCCCTTTTTTCCCACTGTAGTCATGGCCCTGCTAGGCTATTCTCGGTGGCGACAGAGGACAGAACAAGGAGCAATGGTCTCGAGCAGCAGCTGGGGAAGTTGAGGTTGGATATTAGGAAAAACTTTCTCACTAGGAGAATCGTGAAACACTGGAATGGTTCACTTAGGGAGGTGGTGGAATCTCCCTCTTTGGAAAATTTTAAGACCAGATTGGATAAAAGCCTGGCTGGGATGATTTAGTGGGAGTAGGCCTGCTTTTAGCAGGGGATTGGACTAGATGACCTCACGAGGTTCCTTCCAGCTCTAATATTCTATGGTTTGATGAATACTAGACTCCATACCAAACTGGTGTAGAAATGTGGGATGTGCAGAGTTCAGACTATAGTTCTCAAACCAGGCATCTGAATTTCTCATCTCCACCCATCATACAACCCTTAGCTTTGCCCATAAAACAGCTAAGAGCACTGTCTCTGGTGTGCCCTTTGGGCCATGGTATCAGAAATCAGGGCCCACATTTTTTGCTTGACCTCATCCTGCTAGTGTTCGCAGTGCAGTCCTACAAAGCTTGTTTGAGCAGTACTGTTTTACAGACTGTCTGGCCAGGCCTGACATTCTTTAATGGAATCGGAAGTTTCCTGCTCCTACTTGACTACCTGACATGGCTCTGAGCCCCAGCAGCCAGCTAAACAGGGATGTGAATTGGCTTGACCAGGGTCACCCAGCAGGTTCATGACAAGCCAGGAATAGAATCTGAGTCTCCCAAGGATCAGTCCTGCACCTTCTTTACTGTGACATGCTGCCTCTCCCAGTTTCTGACTCAACTGCAGTTGCAAAATATTCATGTGTAAAGTTACAATTTAGTAAATGTCACTTGGATAACTGTATGTGCAAGGGGAATTCGGCACATAGAGCTGTGTATTTCTGCTGCAATGGCCCATTTGTTCTTGTTACAAGGTCATGACTTAGGCTCCAGAGTTGACAAATTCAGCTCTTGAGACCACATTTCCTCCTGCAGATGCAGTAAAGTGCAAGGTTTACAGGCACTGAGGTTCTGAATAAGCATCACGTATGCATAGCATATGAAGGGATCGAAATGCCATTGAAGGAGAGCCAGTGGTATCTGAACTCATCCTCCTTTTGCTTATAAGACTGCCTGCAAGTCCTTAACTCCCCACCCCCCATCACCATGGCATGGAGTGAACAGGAACTGCCCTGGTCTGATACATGCTCCTCAGTGAGTACTCAAGCTGCAGTCAATGGTTCAATTCCTCTTCTTTATGCAAAGCCCTTGATGAAGATAGAATATCATCCTTTCTCTATTGAGCACAGAGGGGTAGTCACCAGTGGATCCCTTGGACTTGTCCTTGGATTCCAAGATGCTCATCCCCATTACAGATACGCCATGAAACCCCCAGTCTGAAATTCTCACACATCTCTTGTCACAGCAGAACCTTGCTGGGCTCTTGCTATTGGCATCTGCATGGCTGATATGAACGTGGGAAGAGTTTGGGCCAAGGGAGTGTGTACATAAGAACATAAGATCTTCCATACTGGATCAGATCATGCCCATTTTGCCCAGTATCCTGTCTCCAGCTGTGGCCTTACCGGAATTTAGTGCCCCACAGACCAGGGCAGTTATGGAGTGATCCACACCTGTCTCTGACTCCCTGTTTCTGGACACTAGAAGCTTAGGGACGCCAGAGCACAGGGCTGCACCCCTGACAATCCTGGCTAATAGCCATTGAAGGACTGATCTTGCATGAACTTACTTAGCCCTTTTTTTTGACACTGTTATGCTTTTAGCTTCACATCATCCCCTGTCTGCAAGTTCCAGATGTACAGTAGCTGCTGGCACTTCATGGACACTCAGTGGGGTGTTCGCTCAGCATATCTCAGTACCAAAAGATAGGGAAGGGGCCGATGAGAAATCAAGATCCTGAGACTGACAGCTCCATAGCCAATGGGGAGAGGTCAACACGCCTTGTGAGTCTGACTGATAGGTGGACAGGCCAATGAGGGAGTTAGGAGTCTGGGGTCCTGTCTGTCGTGTGAGCTAGAGCTGCCACGTCTGGGCCAGGGTGGAGCTGAGCTAAGGAGATAGCTTCAGAGCAGGCTGGGAGAAGGGCTGCTGCAGCTGGGCCAGAGGGGCCAAGGAGCCCCTCGGGAGCTGAAATGGAGGGAGAACAGCAGCAGTGCTGTAGAAAGTGGAGCTGGGGCTGGGCTGGAGCCAGGTGCAGGGGGAGGCTGGAGCTGGATGTGGTGGATAAGCAATTGGGCAGAGCATGGGGACCCTGGGCATGGTGCTGGGCAGGCAGCTGCCACCAACCCAGAGGGCATTCAGGCTGGACAGGTAGAGCTCATGATCCTGATGGAGGGACGCTGGGGAGAAGCGCCCAGTTCCCTAACATGTGAGGGGTGTGGCCACCACCAGAGCCATTGTCTGACCCATGGTGCCCAGGTTGGGCAGGGACATGTGAGATAGACTGTGACTCTTCCACAGACCCAGAGATGCTGGGTCCATTCCCCAGGCCAGGTGGCAGCGTTAGGTGTTTGCTTTCAGGATCTTCTACTTCTTCCTAATTTTAAAATTGATTGTTGTTTTAAAAAAAAATTGCATTTGCTTTAAACTGTATGCACCGATCAGGAAGGCTTCCAGTGTGGAGAGAGCACCCGGAGTGGGGACACCCTCGCCCCTGTCTTAAGTGACTGTTACAAGGTTGGAGGTTGAGGTCCCCAGGAATGCTGGGCTCAGCCTTATTGGGATTATGAGGGCTCTGCCAGACAGCAAAGGAAGGAGTCCTTGAGGTCTGGTGGCCTCCTGGGTAAACTGAATGAGAGCAAGGACTCAGACCATTTCACTAGCCAATTCCACCGTGATAGCGTATAAGCCAGGGAAGTTCCCTACAATAGCAGAACTGTTTCCCTGTTTACATAGAGGTTAGTTACAAGTTACACAAGAGTTCCTTCTCTTGTTTATAGCAAATGTGCTGCCTGTTAATTTCATTGGGCAATCCCTGGTTTTTGCATTATGTGAAAGGGAACATAACACTTCTCCAGTTACTTTTTCCACATCAGTCATGATTTTATAGACCTCTATCATCCATATGTAGTCATTTTTTCCAAACTGAACATCCCTTATCTTTTTAGTCTCTTTTCATAGGGAAGCGGTTCTATACTCTTGGCCATATTTGCTGCCCTTCTCTGAACCTTTTCCAGCTCAACTATTCCTTTCTGTGATGGGGCAACCAAAAGTGGATACAGGACTCAAGGTATGGGTGGCACTGTGGACTTATGCAGTAGCATTGTGATGTTTTCTGCCCTAAGTGAGTGAAAGTTTTCAGAGAACCATCCCTGGTGACTCCAAGACTTCTTGAGTGGAAACAGGAAATTTAGAATTCATTGCTGTGTATGTACAGTCAGGAATATATCTTCTGTTTTACTACCTCTACCTTTTCAAATGGTTCCATCATTCTGTTACCCTTTTTGACTGTCCCTGCAAATTGAGCAGATGTTTTCAGACACTATCTAACATGGCTCCAAGATCTTGCTTAAATGGTAATGCAGCTTATTAAAACTACATTGTGACACTGGCTGGATTTAGGGCAAGCTTCAAAGAGGCAGCTGTGTTAGTCTAGTTCAGTAAAATAAACAAGGAGTCCTGTGGCACTTAAAGGCTAACAAATTTATTTATTGCATGAGCTTTTGTAAGTGGGATTTTCTCCCTTGAAAGCTTATGTAATACACACATTTGTTAGTCTTTAAGTGCCACAGGACTCCTTGGATTTAGGGCAGTGGTTTTCAACTGGTGTGCCATGAGAACGGTCCAAGAGTGCCATGAAATCCTGTTCAAAGAAAATTAATGTAAAACAAACAGTGTTTCAGCTTAAATAATATTCTATCTGAACAAAATTGTAACTCATAAAATAGTGGTTCCCAACCTGTGGTCTGCAGACCCCTGGGAGGCTGCAGTGTGGCTCCAGGGAGTCCATGGACAGGCTGGGAGCTGGAGCTGGATGTCACTGGTGTCTCTGTTTGCCAGGGAGACCCAGGCTTCCGTTTGGCTAGCAGGGAGCTTCTGCCAGGCTGGGAGTTTTTAAAACTCCCGCCCTGAGCATGCAAAGCTCAGAGTATCCTGGGGGGGTGGCCAGGTGCCCCCAGTTCCAGTGGCCAGGTAAGGGGTGAAGAAATTGGGGGGAGGGGTTGAATATAGGGAATCAGCGGGGGTGGGGTGGGGTGGAGAACAGGAAGGCGTGAAGGGAACGCTGGAGAGGGGGCCATGGCCACAGAGGCTCCCAGCTCGAGGGAGGCAGCCATGAACGTGGTGGGTCCCAGCTCAGGGGAGGGGCCATGGCCACAGCAGCCCCCTCTCCCTGGCAGGAGAGCAGCGGGCCATATTCTGCTCTGCATGGCCACATTTAACATGCTGAGGTGCCGCAGCTGTGCAGCAGCACCTCATTCAACCCAGGGGGCTGCAGACTTCATTTTCCCTTCCAAGGGGGTCCCCAGCCTTAAAAAGGTTGGGAATCCATGTCATAGAGCTCATGAAAATTAATCACCAAATTAAAAGCGAGGTATCGGTCTTCTGATTCTAAAATGTGCACATTCTAAACACAAGCGGCCGAAGGGCAAAATTGAGACAACATGTATTTTTTTCCAGTGGATTTTAATCATTGGTGCATTTGATCTGTCTTTAGCTTGTTGTATGCACTATGTTTGCAAACCTCTCTAGTAAGACCATAACCATAGTAAATGTGACATTTATGAGCAATCAGTTCAGCTGAAAAAATGGGTGTGCCGTGGAATTGTTTGTCTCATAGAAGTATGCTGTGTTACTGAAAAAGTTGGGAACCACTGATTTGAGAGACCATTTATGGTAATACATAATATCAATATTTCAGACTTGCAATAATCCATAGAAAATACATCATGTTGGGTACCAGCATAAAGGTTATAATTTTCTTAGAATGGGGATTTTATTTATGTGTAGGTGTCATATCTTTATTAGAAGTTAGGAATATGTTTGATATATCTGTATTCCCACGTGTGACATGTTTCTGGGAGACACCCCAGACAGGGGGGCTACAACAGTTGTTTTCTTAATGGCCATTTAAGGGAGTTCACAGGTAGTTAGCCCAGGGAGAGACCTGATGAGTCACCAGGACTTGCCCATGTGACTCTGAACTCTATTTTGTTTCTGCAAAATCTCGCACACTGCATGAGAAAGCCTGGAGATGATGAAGAGCTGCTGCAATACCTCTATTTTGACTTCAGTTGTCTTATAGTCTATCTGGCTTTCAGTAAACATCTGGCTCTGGGTCTATTCATCTACAACTGAAGTTGTGAAACTAAGGACTGAGACACATCCAGGTACTGAATGTAACCTGAGGAATTACACCAGCCTGCAAACTTTTTGACATGGATACTAAAACTGTCATAGCCACTGTGATGGTCAGTATGAGGGTAATGGAGAAGTGAGGGACACTCTCTACATCAGGGGTTCCCCGACCTTTTCAGGGTCAGGGACCACTTCCAACCCTTCAGAATTTTTGTGGACCCCTCCTGGCTTCAGCTGTGATTTTTGTTTTTTGTAGGGATCTGTGCCACTGCTGCCACAGTGTGTGTGTGTGGGGGGGGGGTGCTGTAGCAGCAGCCGGGTGCCCCGGCAAAATTCTGCCCCAACTGCAGAGCGTTAGAGCTGTGGCAGGGAGGTGCCACAAGATTAGTGCCCTCGCCGCAGAGCAAAAGAGCCTCAGTGGGGGAGGCACCTCAGCAGAGTCCTGCCCCCATCATGGAGCTGCAGAGCTGCACCAGGGGGGATGCCAGCAGAATCGGGCTCCTGCCATGAAACAGCGGCACCCGTAGCAGGGTTCGGCCCCAAGTCACCCCACCCCCTTCCTAACCCCCGCACGTCCTGCCACTGGTTTCCCCTGCTGCCCCAGGCTGAACCCCTGCTCCCCCAACCCCACCGCCCTACCCCCTTACCTTGCTGCTGAAGCAGCCATGCCACAGTCTTGTTCACTCCCTGAGCAAGCTCTGGACAGCATGGGAGTTTTAAAAACTGTGGCAGAGCAGCTCCCTCCCGGTGTTGTCAGGTGCCAGCTCCCAGCCTATCTGCAGACTCCTTTAAGAAACTCTGTAGCTCCACTGGGGTCCACAGACCACAGGTTGGGCACCACTGTTCTACATGCACTGGGATGGAATGAGTGCTATATTGGGTTTTGTGGGAATCCTGTCCAGCACTGATTCTTCAAACGAGTGCTAGTTTTACTATAGCCTCCATATATTCTTTTGTGATATCATTAAAAGTTCTATGTACTACACTCAGACTTGTGCTGGTGAGCGGGGAAGCATTACCCCTTTAGGGTGCCCAGGGAATTGTGCATGATTTCCTAGGAGACTGGGTGGCAGCTCAAGTCAGTTGGTGTTGTGACATTGTTTGGAAATCCCTAGATATAGAACCCGGCCCCTGCTGCTGCCATCTTGGCCTGGTAGAAGGGTTATATAACATTATAGAGGCTTAGACTAAATGGATATTCCAAGTCCAAAACACAGTTGCAGGACAAAAGAATGCAATGATGGCTAAATTGCAGGTTGTTAGAGACAATAAGAGCATCCTTTAAAACCAGAAGTCAAATCCTAATAACAAAAATAGGAAGGAGCACAAACTCTGGCAAGTAAAATGTTAAAGTACAATGGGACAGGCCAGCAAAGAATTTGAGAAGCAAAAACTAACAGTACAACTTTTTAAAGAATGTCAGAAGCAGGAAGCCTGCCAAGCAAGCAGTGGGACCACTAAATGACAAAGGTGACAAAGACTAATTCAGGGAAGACAAGGCTACTGCACAACTTAATAAATTCTTTGCATCAGTATTTGCTGTAAAGGATGTGGGGGAAATGCCCGTATCTGAACCATTCTTTGGGTGTGAAAACTGAGGAACTGTCCCAGATTGAGGTACCAGTACAGGAAGTTTTGGACAGTTTGATAAACTAAACAGTAATAAGTCACCCAGTTCAAGTGGCATTCACCCACAGGGTCTGAAGGAAATTACAAAACTGTTAACAGTGGTATGCAACCTATCACTGAAATCAGAGTCTGTACCAAACAGACAAGGGAATTAAGCTAATATGAGATACCAGGACAGCTTGAGAGTCATTTCCTTCCTTTTATTAGTGGTATCTCAGCTTTATCATAAGGCAGTTTGCATTTTTGGTTTATAAGCCTAGTCTTCTGTCACATTTCATACACAATGGCAAATCTGGTAATGTTGGCAAAGCTGAGTAAGTTAAGGGAATGGGAGAAAAAAATCCCATGCCTTTGCAAAAGACTGCAAATTGTATAGTTGCTAGATAACCAATTTGCACCTAAGTATGTGTAAAATCAACATGTGTACATGTAAGTGTAACACACTTGTTAGTGTCTAGCACAGCTGTCACTTTGAGCACCCAGGCTTGTATCTAGAAGTTGCTGTGCAGGTCTCTTTTGAAGGAGAAGACTCAGAGGCCAGGTATAGAGCAATCGCTTTGTCAGACATGTTCACCCACATGTGATCTGGTGGTTGTGTCTCTTAGCAGTTCTCAGTGTTTGAATCTTAACAACCGCTTTGATTTGCTGTTACAGTATGATGTGATCCCATGACTTAATGCTTCCCTGCATTTATTTTGCTCTCATTTTGAAAGTTACCCCATCTTGAAAGCATCTGATGAAGTGGTATTTTCTCCCACAAAAGGTCCTGTAATAAATAAATGTGTTAGTCTTTAAGTGCCACAGGAATCTTTGCTTGCTTTTATGGTATTTTGGTGTCTCTAAAAATGTTACGACAATGGCTAAATGCAGAGTCAAATTCAGCTGGGCTGTAGCTCCACTGGCATCAGCAGGTACCTGGAGCAGGAATTCAGCTTAATATCTGCAGCAAACTGCCCTGTCACCCAAACAGTAGCATTCACCAAGAAGGGCCACATTTGCAAAGGTTTATTGGTCTGAAAGAGAAAACCCTCCTGTGCCAAGAGCTCATTTATCATCCCAGGAGAAAGACAAGGATGGGGAGAAAGATGTGGATATGCTCCCACCCCCCTCCACTGCCTCCCATGTATTTAGTTTTCATATGTAGTGTAAAGCTGGAAAGGTCCCTCCAAAAAGGACACTGAGAACACTGAAGAGGTTTATTTACAGTACCAGTACTGTAACACTGAACAAAACAGTATCACCTTCAAAATGGAAGTAACATGGCAATTGCTTATATACACAGACTGCTTGTTAAACTGGTTTTCTAACAGTTCTTTGTTTCCTTTGGGAAAAACAAATCAATATATGGTCAAAGGGTCAGGTTGGTGAGAGGGGATGACCTCGACAGCTAGGGGCAGGGCCATACCTAGGGGTGGGCGAGAGGGGTGATTGTCCTGGGCCCTGCAGTTCCGTGGGCCCCATGCTGTTCTGCTCAGAGCAGGGCCCAAACTGCTGCTTCCCTACAGCCATGCTGCTCCCCATCTGGAGGCCAGGGAGAGACAGCCAAAAGCGGAAGGCAAGGTCAGTGCTCTCACACTCCCCCCGCCATTTGCACTGCCTTCAGCTCTGTGCTGGAGGCAGCAGGGAGGGGCTGGGATGCAGTGTGGGGCCCACACCACTGCCCCCCAAGCCATGCTGCCTCCTACTCCCTCCCTGCTGCTTAGAGCACGGAGCCAAAGGCAGAGCAACTGGGGCAGTGGGTACAGGAGCTTTTGGCTGGCTCTTCCTGTCCTCCAGATAGGGAACAGCTGGCTCAGAGGTCAACTGGCCTGCCCCTCCCCTGGGCTGGCCAGCCCCACTCCTCAGTAAGGGCAGGAGACTGAGGGGGGTCCCGCAGAGGCCGATTCACCCAGGGCCCCACACCCCCTAGGGACAACCCTGGGTAGGGGAATACTAGCTTCCATATAAGGTAGGCAGGAAGATTGAAGGGTCATGTGACATCAGGCAGGGATGGGTATGTGACAAGAGACAAAGGTTCAGGGGAGAATATATGCAACTCTTCTGCCAGGGCAGGCTGGCAGAAAAAGGGCCAGGTTCTATACCTAGGGGTTTCCCAATAATGTAGCACCACCAACTGGCTCAAGCCTCCACCCAGATTTCTGGGAATCCTGCACTGTTTCCTGGTCACCCCAAAGGGGTAAGGCTTCCTCACTCCCAAGCACAAGACTGAGTGTAGTAAACAAAACTTTTAATGGTAGTAAAACAGAGTGTAAAAGGCCAAGTAACAGAAATCAGCACTGATCTAGCTAGTCAGTACAGAGCAAAGTTCCCAGCAACCTACCCCACATAGCAGAACATACAAGACTGAATGGCAAGACCAGCACTGATCTGTGGAATCAGTACCAACTAGCCTCCTAACCAACCCTAGGATACATAGAGAGTGTCTTTCATGCCAACTGTCTGCTAACACTGGTCACTCACTCCATTCTATAGAACTGCTCCTTCACTCTGCCCTCTGTTCACTCATACCCCCCAGCTGGCCACTTTCATTGTCTACTGGCTCCATCCTCCAGTCACTCAACATCCACCAGTTCCTCTCTCCATCTGCTACTCCTCTTCAGTAATCTCAGCTCAGAGAAGCTACCTTTCTTTTCTACAGCAGTTCTTAAACATCAAGTAGTATGCAAATAGCTACTGTCCTTAACATAACAAAAAGATTAAAAAAAAAAAGCCCTAGACAAAACTATCATTTGACAGAAATGAAATAGGAATACCACCCCACCCTTTTACTTCACAAGCTACTAATATGGAACACCCCGTCCCCTCCCCCTCTTTTTTTTCCCCAGGCTGAAATATGCAGTTGCCTTTTTTTCAAGCCCTTTTTTTAACTAAGGGTAGTTTGTACCCTTTAACTAATCCAGACAGATTTGAAACAAACAGAGACTAGCAATTTACAAAAAGACAATTTTGTATTTCCCTTCAGTAGAATTACAGATATTGACAGATTTGTGAGTAGATTAACCCCAAACATCATTACCCACTATGCCCTGCACCTAGTATGCAAATATCATGCTAATATAGGACCCATGCAGATTAGTTGCTCCATTTCAGCAGCTGTTAGGCACAGCCCCTAAGCCTGCCTTACATATATAACAAAAGACAGCCTGCATGCTGTCTATTTGGTCAGCCTTCATATTTATGAGGCCTAGTATGCTGGCATGGATATTTTATCCTAACAGATTCCCTCCTGTTTGACATAATCAAACCATTAGGTGAAATGCAGTCAATATTTTAAACATAGTACTTAGTACATAGTAGTCAATTTGTGTTAAGGGTGAGAGGTTGTAGGTAGAGGGAGGGGTACCAGCAGGATGAGAGGTAAAAGCAAAGGTAACAGTGAAGATGGCATTAGTAAGCATGCATTTAAAATAACAGCACATGCACACAGATAGAAATAAGATCAGTAGGGAAACAGCAGCAGCAGCAGCAGCTATCTGCAGGATGGTCCACAAGGTGATGAAACTGTGGAATGGACCAGAAGCAGGATCTTTTGTATTTATGCTGCCACTGGGAGGAGACATATAGCCAAGGGCAGCTTCTGGGGTAAGTGAAGCAGGGGCCACCTAGGGCCCCAAGCAGTAAGGGGCCCTGTAGTGGTCGCCTGCTTTGCCTAAACTACACTCAGGATCAGGGCCGTTCAAGCCTGGGGGGGCGGGGGAGCGGGGGGCCAGGGACTGCCGGGGCCAGAAGCTTTGCTGTCTGCCCAGCCTTTCTGCAGTGGGGGGTGGAACAGCGCTCCCTGCCTATCCCCAGCTGGCTGCTTTTGCCCAGGGGGAGGGAGGAGAGCAGCCAGCGTAGAGCTGCCACTTGTGAGGAGTGGGGCCTTGGAGTGGCCTGCTCCTAAGAGTTCAGACCTTTTTGTCCCAGCCACCCCAGACCTGAACGGGCCTGATCCAAGGCAGCCTCTGTTCAGGCTTGGGGTAGCAGGGGGGTGAAGTGGCCTGAACTCTTTGGAGTGGGCTGCTCCAGGACGCCACTACATGCAAGCAAGCTTCACGCCAGCCGCTATCCTCCCCCTCTCCCCCGGGGAGGTGCAGCCAGCTGGGAGTAGGCAGGGAGCGCTACACTGCCCCCACTGCAGAGAGGCCAGGTGGGCTGCAAGGCTTCTGGCTCTGGCAGTCAGCAGCCCCTGCTCCCCCTCCACCCTGTGTGAGCAGTAGGTTCCCTGGCACTTTCCTTTGGACGGGGGGTGGGGGAAAGCTGGGGCCATGAGGGGTGGGCTAGATGGGGGAAAGCTGGAGCCCTAGAGGGGGCAGCGACACAGGGAGTTGGGACTGGGGGGGGGCAGTTAGGGCTGCAGGGTGGACCAGGGGCATGGTGAGGGCAGCAGTGGGGGCCTATAGGGGGCTCCACAACGGCTCTTCGCCTAGGGCCCTCTATAGCCTATGGCTGCATCTTCATATAGCCCAAAAGCCTCACTTTATGAACAGTGTTATTAGACACATAACCAACAAAAAGAAAAAGAGGAAGGAAAAACATGAGTGGAAATAACAAAAGGATATAAAAGAAAAAATTAAGAGAGGGGACAGAAGAGGTATTGGGGAAGGAAGGATGCAACAGTTAGCTAAGTAGATACATTCTCCGAGTGTGTGAGGGTGGAGGAAGAAAGGGTATTTGGAAAGGGGGAAACCAAGGCACACGTCTAATGTGTCTTCTTTTAACATATGAAATAAATTACAAGCTTGGATATCACAGGCACACACTTTGGATTGAGATTTGAAAATATCAACTATAGCATCAGAGAATTTTTTGTAATTGCTGTATAAAAACAGTTTCCATCTGCATCAATAGCAGTGAGGGTGTATAATAAACCCTGCATTGGTGTGCTTTGGGGCTGGGTAGTCTGGCTTTTGACCCAAGGGTTGTAGACCTATCCATTTTAGCAATGAGTGAATTTATTACTGAATTTGCACTTCAAAACAGCTCTCTAGCATCACCTTTGCTTCTGTCTTTTATAGCATGGGGGCAGACAGCATAGTGGTGCATTAATAATTTTAGCTTTTTTTGTAGCCATTGTAGAGAGTTAGGGTGATTGAAACATACATTTTGTAAGGGTACAGTAAAATTAGACAAGTTGTATTTAACCTTAACCATAATTGCATCAAGTAAAAGTGTCTTATTGTCTGTTTTGCTCCCAGAATTATTTCCTTCTAAGGCTGAGCCATGTACTGCTTTTAGAACTGCAGCTGTTTGCCTTTCCCTCCTTCCTTCCGGACTTGCATGGAGTTGCATGTATTGGCCAATCTTAAAACAGATAATTTGTGTAATCTGGGCTACAACTGGGTCCCAGAGTGTTTGGCATTGGGGCCCAGGAGGAAAATTATTAAGAAGAACAAAATCTTTTACCTGAAAAGACAGAATTAATTGACAGTACACACATTAAGCAGGCTTACTTATACATTTTAATCCTGGTTTTATGTAGGCCTGAATATTTAGGCTGAAACCAGCCAGGATTGTAAATTTTTACTGTAACTTGGTTGCCTTTTTGTACATTAGGCCAGGAGGCAGGATTATGAGGATCCTGATCAATTTGCCTATTCCTGACCATCATTTCAGTTGGTAATTTAAAAGGAGAGGCTTTTGTTGTTGAATTAGGAATGGCTTTTATCAAGAGGATGACTGACAATTGTGCCACCCAGTTAGTCCCTTGAGTTATTAATGTCTAGAGCCCTGTGCAGATACAAAAATGTGGAACCGCATCCGATCCACATCTGCTCAGTGATGGCATTGATCCGATCTGAAATATTCATGCCAGGTTTTAGCTGTATCCGTAACCACATCTGCAACTGAGCTTGAGCTTACAGTCAGCATTTCAGACTTTGATTGGTTCATTCCCTACGTGGGTCCCACCCACTTTTTCCTTTTTTCATTTGCGGTTCGCACATTGCACCATCAATCAGATTTCCTTGCCCACCAATAAAATATCTGATTGACAGCATGGCATGAGAACTGCAAACAAGAAAAGGAAGAAGTGGGCAGGGAAATCATGTGGAATTAGCCAATAAAAGACCAGCAGTGGGTCCCCAAGCCCCAGACTGAGACTCTGATTGGCTGGAGCACTTCCTGGTTCCCCTGTGTGCTGCTGACACAGATCAGCACAGGAGCTGCAGTGGTGGATCGAACTGTGAGAAGCTAAAAATAGAATATGCATCCATGAGTCAACACGCTACAGTGGGTCTGCAGTTATCCGCATTTGCATCCATGGATGCAGATAACCGTGGATCTATTAATGTCTTAGTAAGTTTCTGTAACACAGTGTCCTTTTAACACAAGACACAACAATGCTAGCACAAGACACACAACTTAAGACAAAAGACAGAACACAAAACAATATCTTGGTCATGATAGTAGATCCATGGCACCAATTTTTTTTTTTTTTTTTAAATTCTGAAAGACAAAAAGAACATCTTTCTACCCCCTTGGGGGTGGCAGATTATTGCTTAAAATATGTTCCTTTATATATATATATATATATATATTTTTACTGATTGCAGGTAAAAGAGAGGAATTACCCCATACTTACTAGCAGAATTGTTCTGTAGGCAGGTCAGGTGTTATAATATTTTCTTTGGTGGGTCAAGCTTTAGGTGTAGCTTGCTGGTAATAGCTGAGATGCGTTATTACCATAAGGCTTTTTAACCTGAGGTGTGGGTTCTTTTTTTTTTCTTTTTTTTTGTTACCATCAATGGGCAGTTTTATTAGCTGTGTAAGTTGCATTAAGACACCACTGGTCAGTTCCTTTTGTTTGCTTTGATTGTTCTTAAAGCATACAGTGATCTGAAAAAGAAAACACAACCCTTTTTGTCTCCTTGTTGAACCATTGAAAGACATTATTAAAGTAGCAATGTTGGTCAATATTTTTTATATATATAACCTTATATACAATATACACAGAATATGTCATGGGAGAATGTACATTTTTAATAGCTTAACTTTTATAATATACTAATCATGCCAATTTTATGAGGTATAAATATTTTCTGCTTGCCAAGTTTTAAAGATTTTAGAGAATATTAGTTAGGAACAGGGTACTTTTTTTTTTTTTTTTATTTTTGGCAGAGGATTTTAGTGTAACTACTTTCTTAGAGTTTGGATGGTTCAGCATTAATCTGAGCCTGACATTCACAGGGTAACGGTGGGTTACCTGTAGTAACCGTCCTTCTTTGAGATGGATTGCTCACATACATTCAGTTACAAATATCTACGTGCCAGAGCACAGGGTTGGTCGGAACCTTTTTGCCCTAGCCTGTCAAATCAGAGTCAGAGGCCAACGCCCCCTCCGTGCCGTGGCTGTGGCTATATATATGACCCTGACCCTGACCCCCCTCAGTCTCTTCTTTTGCCAACTTCAAGTAGTTGGCATGGAGGGAGGGACTTGAATGTATGGGTGCGTCCACACAAGAGTTTAATTTAGAAACAACAGCCATTGTTTCAAAATGAAACTTGCCAGATCCAGACAATGTTTTCTTATCTCAAAATAAAGAGCTTCCTTCTTCTGAAATAAGAAATGTCATTTCAATATAATAAAACCTAGTTATATATCGAAATGACCAGTTATTTCAAAACCGTGGTTCTGTTATATCGATATGCCCAGCATGACACACCCCCCCCAGCACCCTGGCCAGGGAGCCCTCAGTGTCTTTCCCCCACAATGAAATGAACAAACCTTTTGTGTTTGTGTTTTATCTCTATATGAAAGTAAGAGTCTTTGAGGTCAAGGGCTGCAAACCAGTCCCTGGGGTGTAAGGCTGGGATGATTTGTGAGAGGGAGACTATGTGGAACTTTATTCTCTTTAGATGTTTGTTTAGTGCTCTGAGATCCAGGGTTGGTCTCAGGTCCCCATTTGGTTTGGGGACCGGAAAGTAGAGGGAGTGGAATCCTTTCCCGTGTTCTTCTTTGGGGACTCTCTATTGCTCCTAGGTTTAACAGTTTTTCACATTCCCTTTGCAATAGCAGTTTGTGAAAGGGACCCTGAGTCTTGGGCAAGGGGGCAGTTTTCTGTCCCAGGGCTTGGATCTGAACTGAATGGAGTATCCCCTGGATACTGTGTCTAGTATCCAGCAGACTGATGTGGTGGTGGCCCAATGATGTAAGAATGGGCCTAGGTGATTTCTGCTTTGTTGGGACTGGTAAGGGAGAAGAGAGGCAGCCATCAGGCTGCACATGAAAATGTCTGCCTTTGATTGGCAGAGCAAAAACTCCCCCCACCTTGATGGGGCACCTGGGATGATGGCTGGGATCTGTGGGCCCTTCCACCCCGGCTCCTGTCCCCATCTGGGGCTGCATACTGGTGCTGAAGCTGTTAGTATGGCCTCTGACACAATCCCTGGTGTTGCTGCTGTTGCTGTGGCTGCTGGGGCTGCTGTTGGGCCTGTTGCGGCCCAAAGGAGTGTCTGGCTGCTTGGGGAGTGTACGTCCCCAAGAACTTCAGAGTGGCCCTGGAGTCCTTCATCCCATGCAGCCTGGAATCCATAGATTCTGCAAACAGCATAGGCCCATCAAAGGGGAAGTCCTGTATGGCCTGCTGCATCTGGGAGGACAGGCCTGACCCTTGCAGCCAGGCTGCTCTCCTCATGGCCACTGCTGAGGCTATACCCTGACTAGCAGTATCAGATGCATCCCAGGAGGTTAGGAGCACATTGCATGAAGGCAGTAGGCCTTCTTCTACCAGGGTCTCATAGTCCCTTAGATGTTCTCTAGGGACTAGGCTTTGGAACCACTCCATAGATTTCCAAAGATTGAAAATGTTTTTCCTTATAAGTGCCTGGTGATTGGCAATACGGAGCTGGAGGACTGAGGTGGAATAGACCTTCCTCCTGAAAAGGTCCAGTCTCTTAGCCTCCTTGTTTTTGGGGGTGGAGGCTTGTTGTCCTCGTCTCTCCTTTTGTTTGACTGAGTCAACCACAAGGGACCCTGGTGTGGGGTGATTGAAGAGAGACCCAAATTATTCAGGGGGGTACTTTCTCTCAGCAGTTCTAGACACCGGCAGGATGGATAATGGTGTCTGCCTGCGGGCCTTAGCTATCTTGTGGCCCCCTTCGTGTAAAGGCACTGAGATTCTAGTGGGAGGGGCTGCATCACCCACATCAAAGAGGGGGTCAAAGTCCTCCCTCACAATCTCCAATTTCAGGTTTAGGTTTGCTGCCATCCAGAGCAAAAGGTCCTGGGGGGTGCATGGGTCATCTCTTCAAGTCAGGGGTCTGGGATATGCCGCCTCATCTGGGGAGAAGGATGAGTGGGCCCTTGACCTGCTACATCAAGGACTACCAGTGCTGGGCTCAAACTCTTCCTCGGAGGCCTCCAGAGAGTGAGAGGGTTTTGAGAATGGTGCTCTAGAGCAGTGGTTCCCAACATTTTCTCTGCCTTGGCACACCTTGCTACCTTTAATGAATTTCAGGCACACCACCATACAGTTTCTAAATGAACTCATGAATATTCATAAGCCAATGAGCCAATCCAGCGCTCTTTGAGTAGTTTTTCGAAAAATTTTGTGGCACACCTGTGTGCTGTGGCACACTGGTTGGGAAACACTGCTCTAGAAAAACCCAGTTATGGCACACTGGGCAAAGTGCGGTCAGGTATGTCAGGCAAGATGTGCTCTTATCAGTGTTGTTCTGTGTCCGGCGCTGATATCAGTTTGGCTGCATGTGTGAATGTGTGTGTGAGTAAACTGAGACCAACACAACCACAGATCTTTGTAGAAACAAAGGTGCCAGGCTAGGCTTTATTGCAATGTAGCACTATGGCAAACAATCCATATCAACAGATTTGTTGGCAGCATTGGTGCTCTCGATGCAATGGAACAGCTCAACTGACAGCAGGACTGGCTGTCACCCTCCCCGCTGCACGAAGTTTGGGCTCTGGGGCTCCTACTTTTATACCTTATCTGAATTGACTTATACATCCCTCCTTTGATGCCACCCCTTAATTTGATAGGTCCTTGGGCATCACCATCCATCAAGGTGTCATGACTTGTCCAAACCTCTCCTTTGTACAGGTCACTTCGACCCAGCATACCTCCTTACCTCTTTTGGCATGAGACTGGACTAGCACTACCTTTCTCCAATTCTTTATTCAAGTACATTCTCATCTTTTTCTTAGTACTTTCTCATCTTTGTCTTAGTACTTTCTCATATTTAGCTTGTGCCAGTTTCAATGAGGTTATCATGGTCCCATGCCTTATGTGCATGCCATTCAGGCCCACTTTCTCAGATTGCTTCACTAGGTCTTGAGCCGATACCTGGATGCTTCTACTTATCTTTCTTAACCTTTTACTTTCTCCGACATTCCCCAACCTTTTGTCTTTTTATGGGGAGGATGTTTACCCATCATCCCCGAAAAGCATAGTGTACAGACAGAAGGTGGCCCAGTGGGCTAAACAATGTTAGGTGGCCATTCTTACTACATTGCCATCTATACACTCATGCCCCTTCTGTCCCTTAGGCTGTATTCACACAGCACTTTTGTTTCGAAACAAACTCGTTGTTTCGAAACAAAAAAAAAACATGTTCACACGATGCACAGTTGTTTTGAAACAAGGGGAAGGCCTTGTTTTGAAACAACTGTGTTGTTTGGAAACAACTTAAACCTGGTTTCTGGGCGAAACAACGTTGTTTCACAACCGTTGTTTTGAAACAACGCAGTGTGAACATGTTGTTTCGGAACAAAGTCTTCCGAAACAACATTGGATCCTCAGCACCCTGGCCAGGGAACCCCTAGGAACCTGGCCAGGATGCTGAGGGCTGTCCCTCAGACCTGGTGGGGGGAGGGTCATCTGCTGTGGGCTGGCTCAGCCCACAGCGGGGGCTCCTCCCGGCAACCTCTGGGGGGTCGGGGGTGCCGGGCTCAGCCCGCATCCCGGGCTGCTCCCCGAAGCCTCCTGGGGGTCGGGGGCACTGGGCTCAGCCCACAGCCAGGGCTGCACCCAGAACACGGCAGGCAGGTCTGGGGCGCTGGGCTCAGCCCGCAGGCACAGCGGCAAACCCGACACCGCAGGCGGGTCAGGGGCACCGGGCTCAGCCCGCAGCCCGGGCTGCACCCCCAA
>ML682092.1:1991311-2100700 GCA_007922195.1 Podocnemis expansa
TAGTGCCTCATGCTCCTCTTTTACTTGTGCCAGGGTTGTTACAGCCACAGGCAAGGTTTCCCAAATTTTGCCAGTTAAAGTATCTTCCTTAGCAAGTTTATCAGCCAGTTTATTTCCCCATTGCAATGGCCCCTTTTTCTTTCGGTGGGATTTTATTTTAACCATTCTAATTTTGGTATATTCTTTTGCCAGGTGTTCCAATTTTTGCCAGAGGTCTATGTGTTTTATTTCAGACCCATCTGTGCCTTTAAAATTTTGCGAAGCCCACTATGGCAAGTACATAGTAGTACCTTTATAGACATAATTTGAATCCATTCCAATAATTATCTCTGTTTCTTTGCCTTTCCTTTCTTCTAAAACCTGTATTACTGCAGTGACTTCTGCAGCCTGGGTTCCTCATTTTTCTAATTTGTACTGATAGATTTGCTCTATCTGCATATCTTTATCCATACACACAGTTGCAAACCCAGTAACTCGCTTTCCTTGTTCCTAATATGAACTACCATCCACAAACCATACTGATTTTCCTAGTACTTGCTTAACTGGAGTGGCTTTAAATACAGTGTGGGCTTTTGTCTCCTGCTGTTCACAGCTGTGCACCAGACCAGTTAAGAGTTAACCCCCATATTGCTACTTCGGGTTCTTTGAGCGTAACTAGCTGTACATTTTCTGCCATAAGTGCCAAAACCCAAAGAATAGCTTTATTCAGTCTTACATGTCCTTTTGACAAATTTTCCTGACTTAGTAACTTTCCAAAAGCATGATGACTTTTAACAATTACCTTTCCAGCTCCAATTATTGCCTGAGCTTTTTGCAAGGTCCAGTATGCAGCAAGGGCTGTTTGTTCACAAATTTCCAACTTACTTTCAGAGCTGTTAGGGCTCTATTATAGTATGCTATGGGTCTCTCTCCTGCTCCAGTATCTTGAGTAGTCATACTAACAATACAAAAAAATTTTATGCTGCAGTACAGTGAGTAGGAAAACTCATTATTTGATGCAACTAAAGTAGGCGCTTCCATTAACCCTTTATTTTAAACTTTCCCATGCCTGAGTTGCCTCTTGCATCCAGGTCCACTGTGGTCTTTTCAGCACCTCATACAGTGGTCCTGCCTCTTCTGCATAGCCCACTATAAATTCTCTACAGAAATTAGTAAGACCCAAAAATGATTGTAGGGGTCTTTTGTCTGCTGTCATAGGCAAATTGATAATACACTTTATTTTTACCTTTGCCACAGATCTGCCTCCTGCACTTAGTGTAACCCCAAAGTACTGCACCTCACTTTGTTTAATTTGTGACTTAGAAGGGTTAAGTTTTATCTATAGGCTTGACAGCAGAACAACAATTTTTTAACTAGTTGCTCAAGTTTTTCTTCTGTTTCACTGACAACCAGAATATTATCCACATACCGTACTACTTTTTAGTTTGTAATAATCCCTGTTTTGCCAATCTTTCCTGTACAGCAGTGTGGAAAATAGTGGGTGCATTGCAATAACCTCAGGGGCAAAACTTTGAAACAATACATGGTTCCCTGAAATATGAAAGCTTTTCTATACTGAGGGCTTAGCGGCAGACTCCAAAGCCATTTTCAATATTAAAAACAGAGAACCATTTCATCTCTGGGGAAACCACCTCCAGCAATTCTGGATAGGTGGCCTTTACAGGAGCTCCCTTTTTGGTAGTTTTGTTTAACCCCCTCTAATCAATAGTGAGCCTCCAAGTTCCCTCTGGCTTTTTTACTGGACAAATTGGTGTGGCATTAGGTGCTGAACACCGCCTAATAGATCCTCTCTGTTCTAATTCATTTATAACTTGTCTTAGTGATTGCTTCGCCTCTCGTGGTATTGGGTATTGCTTAATAAAAGGGGGGGGATCTTTACCTCTAAAGTCACTTTCATGTCTATTTTTCCTGTATCCAGGGAATCTTTAGCCCAGACATTTGTTAGTTTCCTCCATCAGCTTTCCCAGCCTACTTGCTCTGGCAGTGGGTCTTTAGTTTGGATTGATTTTACAGTTTTAGTAGCTAACCCCCATGGGAATGAAACTGTTAGTGTCTTTCCTTTTTTTGTGCATGTCATTCAGGCCCACTTTCTTGGATTGCTTCACTAGGCCTTGAGCCAATACTTGGACACTTCTACTTATCTTTCTTAACCTTTTACTTTCTCCTACACTAATGTAGTGGGGTCCTCCTGTGAGGGATAGTCCAACCACCAGCTAAACCATTCCCTGGACAACCTTGGACTCTCGACGCATCAGGGAATGGACTCTTTCATGCCAGTGCTGATTAGTGCTTCAGCACCAGCTGCGTGATCAACTCCTGCCCCTAGTCAGTGCTGGAGAGGTGGAGCGTGCTGAAGTTGGTGCCAAGGTAGCTGGCACTGAGGAACCAGTGTGAAAGCCCCTGTGCCGTGCAGGTGTCGGGAATCTCTTTTGGTGGCACTTTCCTGCCAGCTTCTCAGCTGCTGGGGTCAGTGCTGGGGATGAGGGGGAATGCTGGTTCCGTGATTCAGCGTCAGAGGTGGCTGAGGAGGCAGATGGGGACTTTGTGTGCCTAGAGCCCCGTGATCGCATGGTGGAACATTCTCGGAAGGTCTCTGGGGAGAAGGTCACATACTCCCCCTCTTCCTCTTGCTCAGGTTCAGAGCATGACAGCGTTGAGTCTGGTGCTGGGGTAGCCCATAGTGGAGTGGATGGGCTCTTACTGCGTCCTTTCATAATCCCATTCCCTGGCCCATGCCTTAGAAAGAAAGGAGGGCTTGCCTCTAGGCCTGGCCAGCTTGAGAGGAATGAGGATCAGCAGCTGGAGGAGGGCCTTTGCTGCTTCAAATGCCTCTGGCTGTTCAGTCTCTTGAGGAGCAAGTCAAGACAAGCTTGATCAGCGCCAAGGCACCAGCGCTGAGTCCGACGCCAAGCACAGTTTCTTGTGCTCTGCGGGAGAGCAGCGCTGGGGAGGCTCTGGTGCCAACTTGGCATGCGGTGCCATCAGCTTTCTAGGAGGCCCAGATGTAATAGGGGTCAGCTGCAATGCCTGCTCTAGGGCCATCGAGCACAGCCTCTATTCTCTGTCCTTCAGGGTCCTTCATTTGAAGGACCGACAGATTGAACATTTGTCTGCCTGGTGGGTCTCACCCAGGCATTTCAAGCACTTCTCGTGAGGGTCGGTCATTGGGAAGGCCTTGCCACAGCTAGCACAGGGTTTGAAGCCTGGCATGGTCAGTGGCGGATCAGAGCAATGTTCAGACTCCGGACACTTAGTAGATTTGTTGAATACTCTGGACTGCAGACACTGTATAGACTTGGTGGGGACACCAGGTCGTGGAATAACAATGTCCACAAAGAGGTCTTTTAACTTGAATGGAAGATGCATACACAGAAAAGACAGGCACTTACATGAATGCAAGAGTGGGCTGTTCTGGTACTGTTGCTGAGGGCAGACAGAAGAAACTGAAGGTGGTCAGGGTCAGGGTCATATATATAGCCACGGCCGCAGTGTGGAGCAGGTGTTGGCCTCTGACCCTGATTTGACAGGCTAGAGCAAAAAGTTTCAAACCAACTGTGCACTGCAGCATGTAAACACCTGTGACTGAATGATGTGAGCAGTGCTCGAAGAAGGTTTCTTTCTTTTGTCTTCAAACCTTGCCCTCTGGTAACATGATCCATTCTTTAGCTAGGTGTGTTTCCCAGCCCATGGAAACAGTTCCCCACCAAAGCAAATCTTCCTATCCCAGTTAGTTAGGTAAATTTCATTAAGCCACATATTAGCTTGCTTAATAATTTTTAAATTTCCAACTGTGGCCAGTATTAAGTTTGAACTCTGTCGCAAAGATATACCAAACATTTTAGCTAGCATCTCACAAACAGGGTTTTGATGTTCAGTTCCAAAAGTCTCACTTCACGTGGCCTTAGACATGCTTGAATTCACAAAGAGACTATAAGATGTTTCCAAAGCACTTGGGGGAAAACCTGGTCTGCTTCCCCTTGCATGTTCAAGAGATCAACTGCACATTTCACCTGCTCTTTAGCCACAGCTGCCCAATTTTCCATCTGATTCTGAGACATTATCTATTTATTCACAGAGTTAGCCTCATGTAGGGAGACAGGTTTTAACATCACTGTCTCTCCAATGCACTGACCAAGCACAATCACTTGGTTACAGGGCTGTTTAAGCTTTCCATTCACTATCTACTGATTTCTACTCCACCTGGAATCTTTTCCAAGGTATCCACACTAAAGCTTTCTAAAACCAAGTCAGTGAATTTATCCACAGGTGAAACACTCTGGCAGTCAGAGTTCACCACAAATCTCTTAACATATAGCCTGCTGGATTGTGCTGCAGAAAGGGATTCATCCTGAGATAATTTCATCAATTTACCGTCACACCCTACTGCTGCTTAGTAACAATGCCAATTACTAGTGTACTTGTGTCTAGCAAAAAGTGTCAGTTTTGCAACTTTGCTGAACAAAATATTCAAATTAATTCTTAGCTGCATTATTTACAAAAATTAATAAAACAAAATGATTTACAAACCAGAAGTATTGGGTTAGTTGCTGAAAACTTTACATATTTACACAATAAATTTACATACACCACTTTTTAAAAACACTTCTTGCCAGAGGTGTTGCTGGGGGGGCTTCAGGGGTCTAAGCCCCCCCTAAACTCTGGGACAGCCCCTGAGCAGCATGCCACTAAACTGTGCAGGGGCACACCGTCGCTCCCCTGCACAGAGAGCACCTCAGGGCCATGGTCTGTACCTGGCCGGAAGACAGAGTCTTCTGGCTAGCAGGGAACTGCCCCGGGCTGGGCCTGGGGGTTTTTAAAACTCCCACCCTGGCCAGAGTCTGCTCAGACCAGGGTCAGGTTGGGAGCCTCATTGTCTGCTGGGGCCGTGCTCTCCCTCCGGCAGTCACGTAAGGGAGCCAGGGGAGGGGAGGAAGTCTGGGGGCAGGCACACCCCCGGTGGGGAAAGGGCATGGGGAAGGGGGTCAGCCTGCGGTGCAGTGGCCAGCGGCAGGACCGGGGGTTAGGGAAGGACTCGGGGGGCCGAGGGAGGGTGGGAATTTCAACCACACCACTGAAGCGCACTCAGGTGCCAATCTTGGCACTGCAGCCTTCGCCAGTGATCCCTGCAGCCCGTATACCACCAAAGCACACTCAAGTGCCCAGTCTTGGCACTGCAGCCTTTGCTAAAGCAACCCCTGCAGCCTGTATACTATACTTGGCCAAACTACGATTCTAAAATTTAAATAAAAACACAGCCCTGTTCAGTCCTCTTGTCTGTGTGCCTTATGTGAGGTTTGTATTAAATGGTGGGTACCAAGGGGGTGTCCTAGGGAATCCGAAATCAAGATGTGCACTAAGCAGTGGTAAGTGTAAAAAGTACTCACCTCTATCCTTGATTTGGGGGCTCTTGGGGGTCCCGATGGTACCCTGCTCGCTGCGCCAAATTGTAAAGCTGGAAAGGTCCTTCCAAAAAGGAGCAGGCAATACAGACAACGTTGAAGAGGTATATTTATAGTACCAGTATCTTAACACTGAACAAAACAGTACCAGTTTCACAATGGAAGTAACATGGGAATTGTTTATATATACAGACTGCCTGTTTACTGATTTAAACTGTTTTTCTAACAGTTGTTTCCTTTGGGAAAAACAACTCTATACATGGAGAAGGGGCCAGGGAGGTGAGAGGGGGTGGTATCAACAGATAGGACAATACTAGCTTCCATATAAGGTAGGCAGGAAAGTTGAAGGGATATGTGACATCAGGCAGGGATGGGTACATGACAAGAGACATGGATTCAGGGGAGAATATGTAACAAAAGACAGCTTGCATGCTGCCTATTTGTTTGGCTTCTGTATTTATGAGGCCTAGTATGCTGGCATGGATATTTTATCCTAATAGTGCTTATACCAGTACAACAAAAAACCAAGACATCGCATTGGAAAAGGCAATGAACTTAAGCTGCGCTGTCTCCTGTCTCCACCGGCTGTCAACTCAGCCTCAGTTCTAAGGCTCTTGTTCATTTTTGCCATGAAACTGCTTGTGCTGTGATAATGGAATCTACCCCTGCCTGCCAGATCCTCCTGCTGGGCTAGGAAGGGATTTCTTCCCCTAGCACAAATATGAAAATTCACTGACTAAGTGGAAATGACTCCCCATGCATCTGCCTCCTTCTGGCCTGCCTAGGAAATAGGAGTAAAGTAATGGCAGAGAAAAATCAAGGGCCTGCCAGTAGAACTGGCTTGGGTCAGATATGCTGTGACTGGGGCCTCCTGGGATAACCTTTTGAATGTGCCAAAATCAGGGCAAGCTGCAAAACCAGGGGCCAAATCCCCAAACCACTGACAAGTGGTACTTAAACTAGTCTCCCAGTCAGTAACAAAACATTCTTCTGATTCTCCACTCTGGTCATCACCAAGCACAGCAAAATAGAAACAGACCCCTTTGTTGCACATCAGCTCCTCCAGCAGCACCCCCCACCCCAGCCACTGGGTCTCTTAAAAAATAGATTCTCCTGACCCCAAAGGGTCAGCTACATCACCCAGAACAATACAGGCTTGGATCTTACCCAAAATACCATGCTGCCAGCCAATGTTCCCTCTAAGGGGAGAGGGCAGCTGAGCAACTACGGTTGCTCGCTGTGGCCCCCCCTGCGGGGCCCGCTGCGCAGCCCCTCCCCCCGCTCCTGACAGCCCCGCCCCCACTGCTCCCGCTCAGCCCCCCCCCTCCTGGCAGCCTGCCCGCTCCCGCTCGCCCCCCCTCCTAACAGGCCCCCCTCGTGCTCGCCCCCCCCTCCCGACAGCCCCCTGCTGCTCCTGACAGCCCCCCTCCCGCTCGCCCCCCCCTTACCTTGGGGCTGGACGGGAGCCACTCCCGGGCCAGAGGAGCTCTAGGGAGCATGCCCAGATTTTCTGGGCATGCTCCGTTGGAGCTCCTCTGGGCGGGAGTTTTCAAAACTCCCAGCCCCAGAGGAGTTCTGTGGAGGCTGCCGGCAGTGCACTGCCGGCAGCTTCCGCTGCACTGGCGGCTGTGGCGGGCTGCGCCACAGCGCGCTGGCGCAGCTTAGAGGGAACACTGCTGCCAGCCAATCCATTAGTAATGACACCTAAAGGTTTAATATAACAAGAAAACAAACAAAATATAAGAGATGTTAAAAGGTCAAAGTGAATCACATATATACAAATGATTTAGAGTCCAGAGAAAGCAAGTCCTTGAAGAATTTGCAGTTTACAGTTTAGTCCAATTCTTCTGGTATGTATCCAGCAGCTGGGTGGGTCTTAGTCCTTTGTTCAGTGCAGCAGAATAGTTCCAGAGGAGGGTTTTGGTTGCAGACAGACTGAAGACAAAATGGAGATGGAGCCATTGCCTTTTATTACCTCTACTTTCCCCATGCTCTGAGTCCTTGCCAAATCAAAATGGAGTTGAGTCATATGGTCAGTCTGGGTGACTGGTTGAACAGGTTTCTTCCTAGGCCCTCTGTAGCTGGAAGCTTTCTTAATGGGCCATTAATAGGACAATGGTTTTACAGCCACCCAGCCTGGGAATGCCTTAGAATCCAATAACTTGGAACACACATAAAACAAATATGTTTCTAATCTCTAATACAGCTATGATACCTGCATATAAACCATATAATCTTTCCTAGCAGATTACAACTTTTCTGTTGGTACCAACATGGCATATAACATATCAGTTAATGGAGATATGGAATATTAATATGAAAGATAATCATAAACAGTCCCCAAGACCCTGACTGCATCACATATGCTGTGTTATGTTTTGCAGTGCTGCAGACTTAGATCCCTTAAAGCCTTTTACCATATTGTCCTGTGAGGCAGGGCTGCAGTTTGGTGGATACAGCAGACAACTTCCTGTGAGGCCTGGACTGCATTTTGAAATGAATCGACTTCAGTTCTACAGTGGGTGGTTACAACTCTATCTATTCATTCTAGTAAATTAAAGGCATAAATGAGAGGGTTTTTCTGATGTCATGAAAGGTAGAAAGTGCCATGATGGTGCTCCATGAGAGATAGGGCTGAAACATCAGAAGCAGTTCAGAGGGAAAAGGTTAAGTGCCAAATAACCCTTCCTAATTCTGCTGGCAGCAATTTTCTTCTCCTGGAGAAAAAGGAGCGGGCAGAAAATAGCATGAACTGAAGAGTGGATAGGCAACTTCAGATACAGAGCCAGTCAGCATCAACTGTGTTGATGCCACCATGAAAAGCTGCACATCTTCCAATGGAACAAATTGTACTCCTCCAGCCCCCATGGGTGGTAGGTTAGCTCAGTGGTACTGAGCAGCCTCCTGTCACCCACTCTGAATCACATGCATGATCCAGACACTTCCCTTGCACTGCCTGGTACTCCAGAAGGGACAGGAGCCGGCCAGCACCCATTCGCACAATCCCTCTGTGGCACAGGGGACCCAGCGGGGTCAGTGTTGCTTGTCCAGGGGCAGGTTGATGCGCATGTGTGCACACACACATTGAACGCTGGGCTGGCTGGGCTTCTTGGAGGTGGAGGAGGGGAATCTGATGATGGCAGACCCTGAGGGGCATACACTGCTGAAGGGGCAGGAGCCTGGCTCTGGAGAAAGGTAGGTACACGTGTCACATGACTGTATAGAGCAGTGCACTCCCCCCACAACCCAGGGTTCCCAGGGCACTGGCAAGATGCCCAAAGTGGCTTTGTGCTCAGTGTGCCAACAAGCCACCTGAGGACTCACTCAGACAGCAAGATGGGCAGCATCTGGGCAGTAGCTTGGCCTTAGACCCCAGCCACATACAGTCATTAGTGGCCTGAGGTTGCACAGCCAACCAGAGGATGCTGAGTCAGTGCAGATCTGACCCCACCTTCTCCTTAGACCTGTCTGCTTGCACCCCTGAGTTTCATCACTGCATGCTGACTGCACCCCACCCCGAGCAGTGCCCTCAGTAGTGGTGCATGCTCCTGTCCCCTTCTTTGTAGGTGTCCAGTGTCCACTTTGGCTCTCTTCTTCTCCACTCACCTGTTGGGTGACATCACTCACCCACCCATTGTTGACTTCAGATTCTCACCTGCTCTTCAGTGATCCACCCCAATCCATCCTTCTGCCCCAGCCAGCTCCCAGCCCTTGCTGTATGTCCTGTCTTCCTCCAACTCTCTTTACCCTTCCCACCCTGAAACTCATTATGGGGATTGTTGGATCCTCCCTTTCTTTTCCCACCTCCACCCACCCTTTCATCAGCTCAGGTCTCTACTCCCTCCATAACAGCTCTAATCCCCCACCGTTCTGTTTCCAGGGACGTAAACTCTACTCAAGTCACAGTTCTCTTCATGTCAGCTACTGCAGCTTCCTGCAGCTTGGCACTCTTGTCCCAGTCCATCCAGCACACAGCAGCACAACCAGGGACTTTCCAACCACCAGCATGATAGGTGCCTTGGAAATGCACAGAGAGCTAGAAAGGTGAGCTAATGTTGGGGTTGGGAACTGTGGAGTCCCTTCAAGCCCTCAGTTTATTTCTGTAGCAAGTTCAGTCTCCTTGTTCTCACCTTCAGAGAATCACACAGCTCTGCCCCTCCCCATCCTGCATTCTGCCCACTCTTCTTGCCTTGGTGTTTCCTTTGTTGCCTGTATCCCTACGCTGCCCACTATACCTGGACAATTAGATGAGAGTTACTGGATATGGAAACCACTCAAGCCGGGGGGTGCACCCCCACACACTCTTAGTTCCAGCACCAATGGCCTGCCCCAACCTGACACTTCCAATACAATGTGATGCCTCCTCCAAACTCCTCTTCAGCCTCACCGCTTGTGCCTCTATCCCAGAGCCTCTACACCTGTTTTCCTCTGATCTTAGTCTAAACTAGAAAGTGCTAACAAGCTTGGTATGTAAACAAACCACTGATGCTGGATTCCCAACTGGCCTCATTCTGCTCCCATTGACACCAGTCTCAAACTAGGCTGGTGACTGAGCCAGCCTGTTAAAAGTCTTCACATGCTCATCAGTTATTGAAACTTTCCATCTCCTTCCATTCCCCAGCCTTGTTTGTTTGATGTGTTTGCATAAAGAAGGTTGTCATCCCCATGGGCCAGACACTATGGCCCAGGTTCTCAAAGGGATTTAGGCTCCTAACACCCACTGATTTCAAGGGAATGTGGGAGCCTGACAACCTTGGACAAGCTGTCTCTTTCTACATGCTTGTGATGCCCCCTACTTCCTGTTCCATACTCATTCATTCTCAACGTGGCAAACAAGGAGTCCTGTAGCACCTTTAGGCAATATCTACACCTAAAATCTGAGTTTGGACTTGCTTAGTCTGAACTAAGTAGTTTGACAGTTAGTTTGAACTAAGCACAGTTTTTAAATTCGAACTAACTTTTAGTTCGAGCTAGCCACCCTTCTTTTAGTTTGAACTAATGTTTTAGTTCAAACTAAAAGTTAGTTCAAACTAAAAAAATGTGCTTAGTTTTGTGCTGTTTTGGACTACCTAGGGTCATTGGGGTTGTCATAGTGATAAATGGGAGAGTCGTTTAGGTGCTAGGAAAACCTGTCTGTCTCCTCTCTCTCTCTCTCAGTTCTCTTTCAATAAAGACTTCTTATACAGCTCTGAATATGTTGTCCTCCTTACTGGATTATAATTTCCCTTAAAATTCTACATCTGGCGACAGAGGATGGGATATGTGATGGAGTGGCTATCCTCAACAATCCTGGCAACTTTGGAAAACCAGAATACAATGTAAGAAGCAAAACTTTATTTTACTGCTTGCATGGGGGTTCGGTTGTAGCTGTGAAAGCTGAGCTGTTTGCCTAAGGGCTAGCTGGCTATTCTGAAAGCTGATCTGCCTGTTGTTAAGCACAAGGAAGAGATAAGGCTGGCTGGCTATTCTGAAAGCTGATCTGCCTGCTGTGAAGAGAAGAGACAAACAATAACCACAAGAGGACATCATGGCTTTACTTACTATAACCTTTGAAGCATATGATCATTCGGCAAATTCCTGGCAGACATATACAGCCCGATTTCAAAATTTTGTAATAGCAAACGACATAACTGATGAGAAGAAGGTACCAGTTTTTCTAATGGTCATTGGAGTTAAGACTTATAATTTGCTATGTGATTTGCTTTATCCGGAGAAGCCAGAGCAGAAACCTTACGGGGACCTAGTGGAAGTTCTGGGAGCACATTTTTCCCCAAAGCCACTAGTAACTGCCGAGAGGTAAAGGTTCTACCAAAGGAACCAAGAGGAAGGTGAATCAGTTGTACAATTTGTAGCAGCTCTGCGGAAGCTGGCAGCACACTGTGACTTCAAGAACATGTTAGAGGAAATGCTGCTTGACAGGCTGGTGTGTGGCCTGCACAGTGAATCAACACAAAAACGCCTATTGACTGAAGGTCAACTCACCTTGCAGAAGGCTGTGGAAATTGCAGTCTCCATGGAACGCGTCACCCAAGACATGCAACAGATCGGGGCCAGTGTCCGTAAAGTATCCCTACAACCTGCCCCCAGGGCACCGGGGAGACAAGAATGTTACCGATGTGGGAAGCAGGACCACCTCGCATCTGAGTGCCGGTTTAAGGGACTACTGTTTTGACAATGTGGTAAGAGAGGGCACATTGAATGTGCCTGCAAACAAAGGAAGGGTGAGCCAAACAGAAGAGGCAGACCTGAGAAAAATGGGCCGTTGGTTTGGTGGACTAAGAGGGAAATTCTGCATGCAGTAGAGCAGAATACAGGTGATCATAGTGACACCCAATTGAAAGATGAAGATTCCCTCCATGTTTTGTCTATAACAGCTGGCCCACGTAAATTCTGGGTAACACCTGTGTTGGAAAGCAAACCTATACTCATGGAACTGGACACTGGCACAGCAGTTTCATTAGTTTCTAACCTTGTGTATGAGAAGGACTTTAGACATCTGCCACTTAAGCCGACAGTAGTCGTTTTGAAAACATATATTGGAGAGACTGTTCCCCTGTTGGGTATTATTGATGTGAAAGTAGAACTCAATGGACAGACTACAAAGCTATCACTGTTTGTGGTAAAGGGGAATTACCCAGCCCTAATGGGAAGATCTTGGATCAGGAAAATCCAACTCGACTGGTCACAAGTGCATCAATTGACTAAAGAAGAAATGAATCTAGCAGCGGTACTAACGAAACATGCTGCTGTTTTCGGTGAAGACTTAGGCAGTATGAAGGGAATCACTGTGAAATTAAATATAAAGCCTGATTGCCAACCAAAATGTTTGAAGGCCAGGATGGTGCCATTTGCCATCTGACCCAAGGTGGAAGAAAACTTGGAGCGGTTAGTCAAAGAGGGAGTCTTGGTGCCAGTTACAGCCAGTGGGAGACACCCATTGTCCCAATAGTGAAGAAGGATGGCTCCATTTGGATTTGTGGGGATTTCAAGGTCACTGTCAACCCAGTGTTATGTGCAGAACAATATCCTCTTCCCCACATTGAGGACATCTTTGCAGGTTTGGCTGGAGGACAAAAATTTAGCAAGATTGATTTGAGTCAAGCGTACTTACAGATGCATGTTGAAGAAGAATCTCAAGAATTGTTGACAACTGTAACACATAAGGGGTTGTACAGATACTGTCGTTTACCTTTCGGCATTACTTCAGCCTCAGCTTTGTTCCAAAGGGCAATGGATCAGATTTTGAGTGGTTTATCAGGAGTACAGTGCTATCTGGATGACATCCTGGTCATGGGCAAAAATGAGGAGGAACACCTTACGAACTTGGAAGCTACTCTGCAAAGACTGGAAGAGTATGGTCTACGTCTTCACAGAGACAAATGTAAGTTTTTCCAGCCCTCAGTTGAGTATTTAGGACATATCATTGATGCTGATGGTCTCCATAAGTTTCCAGCCAAGGTTAAGGTTATTGTGGATGCTCCACTACCTCAGAAAGTAAGCCAACTTCGCTCTTTTTTAGGCTTATTAAACTATTATGGCAAGTCATCTCACCCCATTTACAAAGGTCGTGAGCCTTCACAGCCTGAGTCTGGTACTCAGGAGCAGTGCCATCAACTCTCATAGTCTGAGTATGAATCTCTTGATGTCTGGTGTGTTGCTCAGAGCCCCTGCTCCTAGACTTCTGTGATCATATGAGGATCTCAACTTTTGTTAACAACCAAACCAACCCAAGTCTTGATGGCTGAAGGGAAAAGCTCAACATGAACCCAAAAGGTTCAGATTTCCCAAGGAAAATACGTCTGCCCCACAACTGCCACACATAAGATAAAATTCTGTGGTGACCTAGAGGCCTACTTTCGCTGTCTAAAACTCAAAGAATATTTCCATAACACCACCGATCAATGCACTGACACACAGATACCTTCCTCCAAACACTACAAGAAGAAATATTCTTCGTGGACTCCTCCAGAGGGTTGAAACAAGAGACTAGACTGCTACATTGATGGTTTCCGCCACCATGCCAAGGCTGAAATCATGGACAAACAACATCCTTTACATCATAACCTCAGCCCTGCAGAACGCAATGCCATCCACAGCCTCAGGAACAACTCTGACAATATCATTAAGGAGGCTGACAAAGGAGGTGCAGTTGTCATCATGAATAAATTGGATTATGATTGGGAGTCTTATAAACAACTCTCCAACACAACATTCTACAGACCACTTTCTTCTGACCCCACTGAGGAATACCAAAAGGAATTATGACGCCTACTAAAGAAACTCCCTAAGACAGCACAAAAACATATAAAGACAGAAACACCACCAGAACCCCAGCCAGAAATGTTCTATCTGTGACGCTGTCTGGATCTAGGGGACTGTTTATGATTATTTTTCATATTGATATTTCATATTTACAATGATCCATATGTGATATGTCATGTTTGGTATAATAGAAAGGCTGTAATTTGCTAGGAAATTACAGCCTTTCTATTGATACCAACTTTTTCTCAAGTCTCATCCCAAAACACCTCTTCTTTACCTACACTACATTGATGACATCTTCATCATCTAGACCCATGGCAGGGATGCTCTTGAAGATTTTCACAGAGATTTCAACAATTTCCACTCCACAATCAAATTAAGCCTGGAACACTCCACACAGGAGATCCACTTTCTTGACACTACAGTACAAATCAGGGATAGACATATCAACACCACCCTGTACCGAAAACCTACTGGTCGGTATAGTTACCTGCATCCCTCAAGCTTCCATCCTAAACAGACCACACGATCCATTGTCTACAGCCAAACCCTAAGATATAACCGCATCTACTCTGATCCCTCAGACAGAGACAGACATCTTGAGGATCTCTAGCAAGCATTCTTGAAACTACAGTACCCAGCTGGGGAAGTAAGAAAACAAATTGACAGAGCTAGACAGGTTTCCCGAAGTCATCTACTACAGGAGAGGCCCAAGAAAGAAAACAACAGAACACCACTGGTCACCACATACAACCCTCAAGTCAGACCTCTGCAACAGATCATTAAGGACCTACAGCCTATTCTAAAAAATGATCCCTCACTCTCTCTAGCCTTGGGAGAGAGAGACCTCTCCTTGCCTACACAGACAGCCACCCAATCTTAAACAGATACTCACCAGCAACTACAGATCTAACAACAGAAACATTAAAGCAGGCACACACCCCTGCAACAAACCACGCTGCTAAGTCTGCCCTCATATCTGCAAACCAGATACCATCATAGGTCCTAATCAAGCCTGCTACTCCATCAAAGACTCATTTACCTGCTCATCTACTAATGTGATCTTTGCCATCATGTGCCAGAAATGCCCCAACACCTTATACATTGGACAAACAGGATGATCCCTACGCAAAAGAATAAATGAACATAGAGCTGATATCAGAAATCACAAAAGAAAAAAAAACAGTTGCTGAGCACTTCCATCTTTCTAATCACTCAATAAATGATTTCTTAACGACCATTGTCAGAGGTGTGACTGGGACATCAAGACTTCAAAGAGAAACAGCTGAACTTGAATTAATATGGAAATTAAATTCTGTGAAAGCAGGATTGAATTGAGACTATGGGTTCTTTTCTCATTACAAAAGGTAATTTGACTTCAGGTTTCCCAGGGTTTGAACCTAACAACTGTTCTGATTTGCTGTTACTGTATGAACTGATCCTATGTTTTACACCTCCTTGCATTTATTTTCATTCCATTCTCTAAGTTCACCCATCTTTGAAGCATCTGACAAAGTGGGATTTTCTCCCACGAAAGCTAATGCGAAAAATAAATCTGTTAGTCTTTAAGTGCCACACGACTCCTTGTTTCTTTACAAAGACTCATGTCTTTAAAAAAAGCAAACAACAACATTTTAAGCCTATCCCATAGCTATGGGAACAAAGGCTCTCGGTCTCTGAGCTCCTTGTGCTCGCTGTACAGCAGTGGCTGCTGATTCCGTGGGCCCAGAGCTGCAGATGAAGGGCATCTGCCCCAGTGACCACAGCTGAGCTCGGAGCTCCACAGAGCTAGAGCCCACAGCTTCCTCCTGTAATGCAGAGGGGTCCTGCAGACTGGAGACCCTGTCTGAAGGGTCCCTGGGATATAACCAGTCTTCCTTTAGCACAGGTCAATGAATCACAGTTTGGAAAGCTGGAGCCTGCTGCAGAACTTGGCTGCTGGCTATCTCTACTGGTCAGGGGCATAGGGATCACTGGTACTTTTTCCCCTGCCCCAGTGGGATGGAGAAGGAGCCCAGCAACTCTCATGGGTGCAAAGAAGCAGAGTGACTCTCCTTCACGTCTCAGCTTGCTGGGCTAAGCCACAGAGACATCAGAGACATAGGGCAGCAGAGCCCCTCATGCTAGAGGGTTGGTGATTACCAGCCATATGTCCCATTTGCTCCAGCTAACCAGCCTATACACATGTGCCCATGATGGGGAGTTGGGGAAGTGCCACAACTTGATTCTAAATCTCAAACCAGTTCCTTACAACCAAACCATAGAGCTCTGGCTTCCAGGTTTGCCTGGCTTCTGGCTGTGAGGAGCCCCCACTCATCCCTCCCCTCCCTTGACTGTGCTTCTGGCAAGTGACCCCTGTGAGGTGCACAGAGGATCCACAAGGCAAGTGCAGAGTCAGGAGCTGTATATAGATCATGTGTACAGAATGCCCTTCAGCAGCTCTTGGAATAGAGGAGGGTTCTGGGCCTTCCAGCATCCACCTATGACAGGCTGCTCCCCAGATTTGGTCCAATGTGCCACTGTGACCCCCCAATTCCCCCTCGTGAACCCCAGTTCACCCCCCTTTGCAAGGTGAGCATTCACTCCTGAGTCAGTCCACTCCAGACTCTTGTGTGAAATTCGTCCCAAGCAGTGGGTGTATGCCCTCTGGCTACTTGAGGGACAGCCACCAGGAGAATACTCCTGGCCTCAGATACCACTGTGGCAGCCACTGCCTTACAGGGATTGGGACCCCCTCCCAATCTCCATCCATGCAAGTCTGTCCATTTAACAAAGAAACAGATCATACTTAGCCTTCTTCACTCACACCCTCTAAAGACCACACAGCTTTAGATAAAATAAATACTAGTTTATTGATGAGATTATAATTCTAAGTGATAATATGGCCAATCATGGCAGAATCACAATATAAATGAGTCAGGAGTGACCACAGGGAAATAAAAGATAAAACACACATACTAACCTAATATTGCTACCTAAAGTGACTCATAGTCCAAGTTTATGCTCAAGATGTTCGACTGCCAAATATTTGTACAACCAGTCTTTGCCTGTGGCTAGACACAGCCCAGATCTTGTTTTTAGTTGTTTCAAGGTGGAGATTCCAAGGCAAAAAACCCCAAATCCTTCCAAGTGTCTCTCTTTGTTTCAAAACACCCTCGACCCCTCCCTTTCTGGGCAGAGGTGATCTCTTTGTCTGGTCCAAGCCAGGGAACTCAGTTAGCATATCTTTGTTGCCGCCTCTAGGTACTTGCTTGCTTGCTGCTTTGGTTGTTTATATGCTGCTGGGAGAGAGTTCTCTCTGTCTCCCCCCACCCCTAGAGCCATGGGAAACACGTTACACATCAGTGCGCAGGCATGATGATGCAGAAAACATGAAACCATAGTAATCATGTAGAATGGATTATAAGCCTCCATAAAGAAACCTTGTATGGTGTAACTGGCATAAAAATGTGCAATCCCAGTGTATAATAGAAAAATCATGTAGATCATAACCCAGGGTGTGGTGCACAGATGTGCAACCTGTGACACCACCCTCTGCCAAAATCTATCCCTGAGTTTGGTGTGATTTTTGTATGAACAAATCTTTTCCAGCCCTCTATCTCAGCCCCTCTACTCGTGCATTTTACAGGCCAATTTCATCATTTTCCCTTCTCTGCTTCTTCCCTTCAAGTGGAAGAGTCCTTAAAAGGACACAAAGACTATTATCCCCGTGCAAAAATGAAGCATTAGCAGGTCACGATTAAACCCTTCCCAGTAATCCCGGCTAACATCCAGGTGCTGCCCATTTAATAGGCTCTGCTTCAGGCTCCAAGTTCAGCGTTTTGCTTCATTTGACTCTAACATCAGTATTGGCCACAGACTGAAAAACAGACCAGATTTGCTGGCTTATTAACTTGCTAGTAAAAGATGTAGTTGACTGTAAACTGGATCTATTTGGATTTTCATTAGATTGAAGCGATGAAGGATTTATTCTAACATAAACTGTGCTCAACACGGATAAATGCAGCCAAGCTACTGTGCCAAGACAGCCTGCTCAGGGGCAGTAAAACAAAGAAAAACAGTACCCAGATTAAGTTACTGAATTGAATGGAGGATTTTAAAGGAGGTGATATAGGAAGACTTTAGGTGTTCAGGTGAACTAATGAAGAATTTGTGTTCTACCATTGAATTCATATGGACATTTCCTGTAGTACAGTCTGAAAATGTAACCTTGTCAGGAATTATGTACTATAGACTCTGTGGTGACAGTCCCACAAATTCTGTGCCGTGGAGCTATTGATGGAAAGAATTGCAATTGATACATGCAAGACAGGAATCAGACTATAGTTTTGGAAGGTCTGAAGTTGTAAGACAACTGGAGCAGGTATGCAACTGCAAAAGAAAAGCTTTATTTTATTGGCCTGGTTGAACAGGGATTCGAAGAAATGCAAGCAATTATTTCTGTTCTGAGAATCATGTAGCTAGGCTGTGAATTTCTCAAAAGCAAAGAGGCCATAAAAAAGACAAAAGACATACTTCTTGCATCATTTCAAGTGTCACTTAATCAAAGACTCTCTAAACCCTTATGCATCAACGTTAATACTTTGAGGTTCTAGGCACAATTTTCATTACACTGAAAGCACAGGGTTTCCCGTGGGCGCCCCCCCCCCCCCCCCGGTGAAATCCACAATTCTAACTAGCCAAACCTCTGAACAATAAAGCAGGTTGGAATGCTGGTAACACAACCTCAATTCTCTAGCAGTTATATGAACTTACAAACAATACCTTATTAATTTCTGTCATCATGGAGGGCTTAGTACTGTGGTTCCTGTGGTTAATGACATACCAGTAATTCCTAGAAAAACAAACATGGAGCCTTGTGGCACTTTTAAAGGCTAACAAATTTATTTATTGCATGACATTTTGTGGGAGAAAATCCCACTTCGTCATACAGTTTTCTCCCATGGAAGCTCATGCAATAGATTTGTTAGTCTTTAAAAGTGCCACAGGACTCCTTGTTTTGTTTGGCTTAATTAGACTAATAGCTCCCCTTCAAGTAATTCCTAGAGACATCCATGGAGCATAATCAAGTGCTAAGGGTGTGATCCAATTGTCTCATAGACTGTAAGGTTAGAAGGGACCAAAATGATCACCTAGTCTGACCTCCTGAATAACATAGGCCACAGAACCATACCCACCCATTCCTGTAATAAACCTGTAATCTATGACTGAGTTATTAAAGTTCTCAAATTACTGTGTAGACTTTAAGGAAGAGAATCTACCAGCAAGTGAGCTGTACCCCATGTTACAGAGGAAGGAGAAAAACCCCCAGAGCCCTTGCTAATCTGACTTGGAGGAAAATTCCTTCCTGACCCCAAATATGGTGATCAGTTAAACCCTGAGCATGTGGGCAAGATTCACTAGTTGGACCCCCAAGAAAGAATTCCCTGTAGTAACTCAGACACCTAACATCTAACTTCCCACCTACATATACACCAACAATAATCAAAGATGGGTCAATTGCCAAACTAGGCTGCCCTATCATACCATCCCGCTATAAATTCACCAATCTCAGCTTTGAAGCCAGCTTGCTTTTTTGCCCCCACGCTTCCCTTTGGAAAGCTATTACAGAACTTTACTCTTCTTATGGTTAGAAACCTGCATCTAAATTCAAGTCTAAACTTCTTGATGGTCAATTTCAACCATTTGTTCTTGTGTTCACATTGGCACTGAACTTAAATAATTCCTTTCCCTCCCTGGTATTTATCCGTCTAATGTATTTATAGAGTACAGTTATAGCTCCCCTTGACCTTCTTTTGGTTAGGCTAAACAAGCCAAGCTCTTTAAGTCTCCTCTCATAAGGCAAGTTTTCCATTCCACTGATCATCAAAGCCTTTGTCTGCACCTGTTCCAGTTTGAATTCAACTTTCTTAAACATGGGGGGGACCAGAACTGCACACAATATTTAAGATGTGGTCTCACTTGCTTTGTAGAGCAGTATTAACACCTCCCTATCTCTATTGGAAATACCTCATCTGATGCATCCTCGAACTGCATTTTTCATCCTGTGATCAACCAGTACACCTAGGTCTTTCTCCTCTGTCACTTCAGATTGATGTGTCCCCAATTTATAGGAAAAATTCTTGTCTTTAGTCCCTACGTACATGGCCTTGCACTTTACTTTATTAAATTTCATCCTATTCCTAAACTAGTAGTCCAGTTTACAGGGTCATCCAAATCTTACTGTATGATATCCTGATTCTTCTCTGTATTGGCAACACCTCCCAACTTGGTGGCATCTGCAAACTTAATTAGCACATTCCCACTTTTTGTGCCAAGGTCAGTAACAAAAAAGTTAAATAACATTGGCCACAGGAATGATCCCTGAGGTACTCCATTAGTAACCTCTCTCCAGCCTGACAGTTCATCTTTCAGTATGACCCATTGTAGTCTCCCCTTTACCAGTTCTTTATCCACTTTTCTGTTTTAATATTAACCCCCATCTTTTCCAATTAACTCATAATTTCCTATGGTTAACAGTAGCAAATGCCTTGCTGAAATCTAGGTAAATTAGATCCAGTGCATTCCCTTTGTGTAAAAACTCTGTTAAACAATCTTCTCATAAAAGGAGATCAGGCTGGTCTTACATGATCTATCTTGTGTATAGCCATGTTGTATTTTATCCCAATTACCATTAACCTCAATATCCTTAACTACTTTCTCTTTCAATTTTATTCCCAAGACCTCGCATACTATGAGATCAAACTAACAGACCTTTAGTTACTTGGATCGCTTTTATTACTTTTCTTGAAAATAGGAACTATGTTAGCAAATCTCCAGTTACACCGTACAGCCCCTGAGTTTACAGATTAATTAAAACCCTTGCTAATGGGCTTGTAATTGCATGTGTCATCTCCTTTAGTGCTCCTGGAAGGAGATTATCTGAACATCCTGATTTAGTTCCGTGAAGCAGTTGAAGTTTGTGTTCTACCTCGGATATGATAATTTATTTTCTACTTCCATATCCTCATTGCTAGTAGCCACTCTACTGATAATCACCAGAGGCATCACTTGCAGGGGGGTCTGGGGCTTCAGCCCCCTGGAAACTCAGGGCCGGCCTCTGAGCAGCACACCACTAAAGTGCATGGGGGCACACTGTCGCTCACCCGTGCAGGGAACACTGCCCACGTGGCTGGAAGATGCAGTCTTCTGGCCAGGAGGGAACTTCCCCAGGCTCGGCCTGGGAGTTTTTAAAACTCCCACCCTGGCCTGAGCCTGCTCTGGGCTTGCTCAGAGCCGGCTCAGGCTGTGAGCCTCAGCCTTTGCCAGGGCCACACTCTCCTCTGGTGGTCAGGTAAGGGAGCTGTAGTTCAGGGGCAGGCATGCTGGCCCAGTGGGGAAAGGGTGCAGGAGAGGGCATCAGCCTGGGGCAGCAGGGGCCAGTGGCAGGACTGGGGGTTAGGGAAGGACTTGGGGAACGAGCGGGGGGTGAGGCGAGTAGGTAGGAAGTGGATTGGGGCCCTGGCAGATGGTGGGGGACTGCGCCTCTCCTAATCTTTAGCTCTAGCAGCGCCCCTGACTATCACTGAGCTCATCATCAGCCTCATTTAAAACAGAGACAAAGTATTTGCTTAGGTCAGTGATTCCCAACCATTTTGGCTCAAAGGACACCAACGTAATTTTTACAACCCTGAAGGCCCTCAGCATCCATCAGCAGGCACCCTCCTACCACACTGCAACCAGATGGAAAGTGTTTAGCGAGGAGGCTCTTCTGTCTCCCTGGATACCACAGAGAAACCACATGTGTCCTATAGCCCTGTGCACTCCACTTGGTGCCCTAGGCAGTGGCTCCTTTTTCTAGTCAGGGAGGTGGAAGATCAGTACTCCCCTTCCTCTGGCTCCAGCAGGGACCCCTGCATGGACCCAGGTGGAGTGCTTTGCTGTGCTCCCTGCTACAGCCAGGGGGAGCGGAGTCCTGATTTTCCATCCCTTTGCTTCAGCAAGGAGCCTGTACTAGTCTTTTAGCCCTGTGGAAACGTTCTCTGTGTAGGTCCTTAAGCAGTGGCTTCTTTCTGCAACCAGGAGGAGTGGAACTGTGAGCCATTTTGAAAGTCCCTGTGGGCCACTTTTGGCCCCCAATCCACAGGGTAGGAACCACTGGTTTAAATATTTGCCCATGCCTAAATTATCCTTGACCTCCACCTCTTCCATTAGTGTTTAGCAGTCTTACCTCTTCTTTCTTTGAAACAAACAAGGAGTCCTGTGGCACTTTTAAAGACTAACAAATTTATTTATCAATAATAATTATAATACAACAATTTGTTAGTCCTTAAAAGTGACACAAGACTCCTTTTTTGTTTTGCTAAACTAGACTAACACAGCCACTCCTTTGGAACTCTTCTTTCTTTGCTTTCTTCCTATTTATATGGCTCTAAAACATTTCACTGTTGGTTTTAATCCCCTTTGAAGGTCCAACTCTGCTTGGCTTTTGGCCTGTCTCACTTTATTCATAAATGTTTTTACATTCAAGAGGTAGCTTTCCTTGCTGATCCCTCCCATCTTTTACTCATTGTAGGCTTTCTCCTTTCACTTAATCACCTGTCTGAGATACTTACTCATCCAGCTTGGTCTACTACTCTTGCCTATAATTTTTTTCCCCTTTCTTGGGATGCAGGCTTCAGATAGTTCCAGCAACTTTGACTTGAAGTAATTCCAAGCTTCCTCCACCTTTAGAGCCAAGAGTTCTTCAGTCTAATCCACTTCATTAAATAATTCCCTTAAATTTTTAAAGTTAACCGGTATGGTGTCAAAAACCCTAGTCACAAATTTATTTTTGATTATCCTTACATTTAGTTTGAACTGAATTAGTTCATGGTCACTCGAACCAAGGTTGTCCCCTGCAATGAGTTCTTTGAGGAGGTCCTAACTATTCACCAATACCATATCCAAAATGGCATCCCCTCATGGTGGTTTAGTAACTATCTGGTGAGGGGATCTGTCAGTTATGACATGCTGGAAAATTTGGGCCCTATTCTTACCACTTGTGCATATCCTCCAGTCTATACCTGGAAAGTTAACGTCTCCCATAATCACACAGTTCCCAGTAGTATTTACTTCATTAAAGGCCTTAAAGAGGTCTCTCCCCATGTCTGTATCAGGTCCTGGTGGTCTGTATCACACCCCAAGCACTATCCCAGGAGAAACTCTAGTAGTTTTCTTCCTCAATGTGATTTTTACTGAGACAGACTCTATCTTATCAATTTCTAATTTCTTTATAGTCTACCTCGTCATTGATATACAATGCCTCTCTACCTACTTTGCCTTTATATCTGTCTTTCTTAAACAGCACATAGCCTTGAAAAGATGTATACCAGTTGTGACCACTATTCTACCATGTTTCTGTTATCCCTATATCTCATTTCACTTCTGCTACCAGTAGCTCTTGTTCCTCCAGTATGTTACCCAGGCTCCCCACATTGGTGTTTTAATTTTTAACATTTTAATTTTTGCTGTTTGGCATCACTCATGTTTCCTGCCTGGTTTGGAACAGTCATTCTACTTCCAGTGTCACCTATTAGATTAGTATTTGCACTACCCCTCCTCTTCATGTCCATTCTGCTTCCCACCTTGGTGTCTTTTCTTACTTCATTTTTTCCCATCTCAATGCTAAAATGAGGCATGGTGATTATCTGGGCTTCCCCCAACCATCTCCCTCAACTTGAGTGTTCCTGGGAATGAGGGAGCTGTCACTCTTGGCCCATTTGAGAAGGATCATTGAAACCACTGCTGAAATGCACCAGCCACTGGGTATGTCTCCACTGTATGTTTAAGTCGACTGAAGGGCCCTTAAGTCAACTTAAACAAAGCTCTGCCTACATTGCAGGGCAATAAAGTCGACTTTAGCATCAGGTAAAGTCGACTTTATTACTTCTGCTTATAAAGTTGACTTTACAGTTAAGTCAACTTTATTAAGTCAACTTAAGGCAATGTGGAGTTACTAAGTCGACTTAATAAAGTCGACTTAGTGCATTGGGGCCACTAAGTTGACTTTATAAAGTCGGATTAAGCCAGGGCACCCATTTAAAGTCGACTTTATAAAGTCGACTTAATGTAGTGTAGCCTTACTAAGTCGATTTAATAAGGTCTACTTAAAGTAGACTTTATTAAGTCAACTTAATAAAGTTGACTTTGCTTTTATAGTCTAGACATACCCGCTCTGCTCACTGCATGGGACATAATACTTGTGATGCAAGATCTTTAAGCATGATGGGAGGGTGAGCACTATTCTAGCCACAGCACAGATGGGGAAAAGGAATGTGATGTCCCCAGAATCTCTTACAGGTTACAGAACCCCGTTCTGCTCCCTCCATGGTGCCATGCTGCCTCCACTGAAGGCAGAAAGCAACATCAGAGAGCAGCGAAGTCCATCCCTAGTCTGTGTGTCTGTCTGTTGCAGGTACCTGGACAGGATGCCAGACCCAGGCCAGGGACAAGGCTGTCCATACAGAAGGATGGCCTGTGGGCTGTGGCAGAGAAATTACAACAATGGCAAAACTCCCAAGGGCTCCCATTGGGGCCCTCATTTATTAGTATTGTTTATTATGGCACTTCCTTGGGTCAGCCAAGGAGAGGCCCAGTGAACCAGGGATTGTGCAGACCCAGAGCAGGAGTGCTCAGTATGCAGGGGTTGGGGAACTTACGTGACAGAGCTGTGATGCTGTCTGGGTCCAGGGGATTGGTTATGATTATTTTTTGTATTAATATTTCATATTTGTAATAATCCATATGTGCTATTTCATTTTTGGTATCACTAGAAAGGCTGTAATCTGCTAAGAGTGATTATATGGTTTATATGCAGGTATCATGCTTGTATTAGAAATTACAAATCTATTTGCACTCCAAGTTATTTGACTCCAAGCAATCCCAGACTGGGTGTCTGCAAAACTGTTGTCATCCTAATTGCCCTTAGAAGCTCCCAGCTGCAGTGGGCCCAAGGAGAAACCTGTTTGATGAGTCACCTAAGCTCACCATGTGATTCAACTCCATTTGGATTTGGCAAGGACCCTGAGAGCATGGGCAGGGCCAAAGGGTGATAAAAGGCTAGAGCCTCATCTCCATCTTGTCTTCAGTCTTCAGCCCATCTGCAACCAACACTCTCCTCTGGAACTTTTCTGCTGCACTGAACAAAGGACTGTGACCCACCCAAGTGCTGGGTGCATATCAGAGGAGTGGGACTAACCTGCAAACTCTATATTCTTCAGGGACTTGCTTTCTATGGACTCTAAATCATTTGTACGTATGTGATTCACTTTGACCCTTTAACATCTCTCTATGTAGCTTGCTTTCTTGTTATATTAAGCCTTTAGTTGTAGTTACTAAAGGATTGGCTGGCAGCATGGTATTTTGGGTAAGATCCAAACCTATACTGTTCTGGGTGATGTGGCTGACCCTTTGGGGTCAGGAGAACCTATGTCTTTAAGAGACCCAGTGGCTAGAAGGGACAATAGGAACTGATGTGCAATAAGGGAGCTATTTCTGTTTTGTTATGCTCCGTGATGACCACAGTGGGGAATCAGAAGCATGTTTTGTTAGTGACTGGGAGACTGGTTTAAGTACCAACCAGCAGTGGCTTAGGGGTTTGGCCCCTGGTTTTGCAGTTTGCCCTGATTTGGCACTTTCAGGGGATTATCCTAGGAGGCCAGGGTCACTAGAGTGATTACTGCTTTGGTTTGGTCTGTTATTAACATCCTTTTGGGGCTATGAGTCAGGAGGGAATAGGCTACATGAAATGATAGGACAAGAGAGGGGAGGAGCTTAATGTAAAAAACCAATCATGAAGACTGTGGAGAGCAGCCTGATCACCTGCCAGTGCCCTTTTTCACCTGCTGCTACAGCTGTGGCACCAGTCTCTGGCTCTAGCTGGCTTGCCATTCCCTCTTATTTCTTTTCCTCACTCAGCATAGCATATGGGGGAGGTCAGAATGGCTCCTGAGGCTTCTGCCTGGGCATCCCCACAAGATAGGCCTTCTTTTGTTATCACTGTGAACAGGCCTGTCCTTGGGGGGGTTGGAGGGGCGAGAGGGGTGATCGCCTGGGCCCCACAGTTCTATGGGCCTCGCCCTGCCCTGCCATGAGCAGACCAGTGTGGGACCTGAACCGCTGCCCCCCCCCATGGCCGCACTGTCCCCTGCCCTTTCTCTGCTGCTTTCAGTGCAGAGTCAAAGGCAGCAGGGAAGGGGAGGGTGGAGCACTGAGGATGGGGAAGAGCCAGCCCAGGGGTGGAGCGGCCCAGGCCAGAGGCTGGGCTTCTCTCTCTGGCCGCTCGCCTGGGCTGGCTGATCTGCCTTCAGGGCAGGCAAGGCCAGCCCAGAGGCAGTGTGGCAGAGTGGAGCCCAGCCCCTGGACTGGCCCACTCTGCTCCCAGGGTCAGGGGAGGGGTGGTAGTGCAGGACCAGCCTGCACCCCCCCCCCAGCATGGGGGGGGGGCTGCACAGGCCAATTGGCCCCTGGCCTCACATCCCCCCAGGGGTGGGCCTGAGTGTGAGACTTGTGCTGAGCATGGGGAGAATCTGGCCTTTCTGTATTAACTAACCCTTTCTCTACTATTATTCATTATTTATATATTCACAACCTTGGTGTCCCATTCAGCATCAAAGGAAAATCTGCTCCTGTTTCTCTGCCCCACCCCCCTGGCACTCTGTAACTTCACTTTCCATGGCTGCATACGTCTCCCCCTGTTTTCCCCTCTGCATTGCCTTCCTTGGGACAAATCTCAATTTTTATCCCAATCTGGGGCTCTGCTCCCAGTCCTTCTCCATGCTGTCCATCACAATGATCAGTTATGAAATAGTTAACACGGAAAGCAATGCATCATCTTAGAGCTACCTCATTAACAACACAATGAGAGGAATTCTCCATGTGACACACACTTTTGTGTCATTGTTTAAGGCTGTCTGCACACTCAGGCATCACCATATCAGGTGGATTCAGCTGACAGCTGGGAGGTTCTCTTTGCAACCAGGAGGACTAAAAACTTACCTTTCTGTAGAAAAGAGTGTTGATTCTGCATCAGCTGCATGGGCCATAGAAGCTTGGAACAGAATGGTTTTGTCAGTCAGTAGGCTTAGTGGTTTGGGCATCTGACCTCAGTCTTTATTACAGTTCAGAGTGCTCTTTGCTCATGGATCTTTCTGGGTTGACTTCTTTGCTGGTAGCCCCTAGTTCTGCCTGTCTTGGGGCCAGGATTTGGGGTTCTGGAGTGGGTAGGAGGACTTGGGAACTCCCACTCCATTGGGTTCAGCCCAGGACCCTGTTTCAGCCCATCCTTACTCATGTTGTCATGGGTCACTGCCTAGCAGAACCTGTGTCTCAGCTTGGGCTCTGGTAACAGCTGAGTTACAGTCTGTGCCTTGACTCCCTACAGTCCAGAGCCAATACCTGCAACGCTTGGATGCTCTTGTTCCCAGTTCTAGCTGCTTAGGGTAGTGTCCCAAAAGTTGTGGGGGGAGGGGGAACTCCCAGCTAGATTCCCCTCAGTAGCAATTTCTTCTCCTGACAATGCAGAAATGTTTTCTTCCTCTCCTAGGGAATGGGTACTCTCTTCTCTCTCCCTCCCTGGGACTGTTAGAGTTTTCTCTGCACTACCTCTTTCCCCAGAAGTGTGCTGGGCAAGGCCTTCTGGGCCCAGTACTACTCCAGCCTTCCTTTTTCCCAGGCCTTTGTGAGGTCTGTAAGTCCTATTACAAGGTGATGGAAATACAGAAAATGGGAGTGGACTTCAGCCTGACACATTTAACCCTGGGGTCCTATTGTCAAATTCATCCTGTGAAGTCCACCTTCACTATCATGGCAAGTAGGAAGGGAAAATGATGAAACGTTAAGGTGTAAAGGAGCCCCCTGCAGAACCCCACTTTCACCTCATGCTCTATGACAAAAACAGAACAACAGCTGAACTCATTTTTTGTAATAAGGCTTATTGTAAGGCTTTTATTTCAGATGTGTTGGTCTGAAGCCTCACTCAACTGTAATTCTTTGTGGGATGCATTTGCTTAGGTATTGATCATCCGACTAATGACCAAGCAGCAAATAGTAGGATAGGAACATAAAAAATAAACAACTGATGAGTTACCCTCCCTTTTTTTCTCCCTCATCTTCCCAGCCCTTTTGAGAAGAATGTAAAAGCCCAGGCAATGAGAGAGGGGGTTGAAATCAACCAGTGATGCAAAAGAGTTAATAGTTCCAGTGCTGTCACCCAGGGATGACATTTGAACAGTAGTTTTTCAAAACATGAATCTATCATCTTCCCTTTCTGCCCAGGAACAAGCCCCAACCCTCTGGGTAAATAATGAACCTTTGCTTGTGCAGAAAAAACCAGGAGCTTACAAAACCAAAGAATCATTTTTAATTGCATTGGCAGCATGATTAGTTAATAACTTTGTAGTTACAGCTGGTGAGCTGTTTACAGCCTGTGTGAAAAAGATTTCCTTCCATTCAGGTCAGAATAAAAGAATACAGCTAAAAATCACCACACACAGGTCTGTTTGGTAAATGTGAGCTCTTTGTTGTCTTCTTCTCCTGAAACCATCCTGCAAAATATATCTGTTTACAACAATACTATTTAGAGCAAGTACCTTTCATGTAGCATCTAGGTGGCACATTTGAAGACAGGGATACTAGAAAATGAAAAGACTAGGATTTCCATTGCTATTTCTATTACACATGGATAGCATTTTCAGTGGCCAGTTCTGTTACCAAATGGAGAAGGACACTGCACAGATTAAACTCCACTGAAGGTATTGGCCCAGATTCAGATCTTGGGAAGACTTCACTGACTGGCTGTTCTCCAGTTTCACATTGGTGCCCCTGAAGAGTGCAGAATTTGTTTGAAGTATAGACACTGTGGCAACCATATTCTTCCATTGTAATCAACAGGGGCATCGCTGACACCTGGCACATGGGGCACGTGCCCTGAGTCCCAGCGCCAGTGCCCCAAGTGCCCAGCGCAGCCCCTGCCTCTCCCGTCCCTGTCCTCAGCTGGTGATCTGGGCTGGGCCACCCGTGGCAGCGACCGCTGCTCCTGGCCCTGGACCCGGCTGGGGAGCTGAGGCCAGACTGGCAATGGTAGGAGCCCAAGGCCAGATCAGGCCTCAGGTTTTTCCCTGGGGCAGCGATGCTCCTGGTAATCAGTACATGAAAACAATGCAGATGTGCAAGAATGCAAGCCATGTTGCTATGGAAACTGAAATTCACACTTTGTTGTGTTAGTATAGGAGGAGGGACTGCATTTAATGTCCCTGTTTCTTTCTTTTCTGAAGGCGAGGGGGTGTTGGAGAGAGAAGAAAAGAAAAAAGAAACCCTCCATCCCTTCCAATAAATTGAGCTAATGAAACTCCATTAATGCAGCCAACTCTTTCCAAAACCCTGATTTAGAAAAAGGACCCAGTCTCCTGCGATATGTCTACACAGCATCATAAACATGGGTCTGTGGTACCAATGTTCCCTGTACGCTGAGCAGCCACGCAGCCCCCAGCCATTGCTCAGCACAGGGGACACTCCCGGCCATGCAGGGCTGGCAGCCATAATTCCTACCCGGTCAAAAGACTCTGTCTTCTGGCTGGCTAAGAGCTCCTTTGGAGCTGGGAGTTTTTAAAACTCCTGCCCAGAGAAGGTCTGACAGAGCATGCTCAGAACATCTGAGCATGCTCTGTGAGTGCTTCTCCGGCCAGAGGAGCCATGGCTTGGCTGCACTTCTCCAGCGGCTGGGTAAGGATGCGAGGGTTGGGGGTCCAGCTGGCTAGGGGGTTACCAGGGGAGTGAGTTAGGGTAGGAGGAGAGGGATTGGGCTGCCTTGGGGGGCTAACTAGGAGAGCAGGAGGCAGGATTGGGCTGGCTGGGGGGGTGCAGGGGTGACTGGGAGAGCAGTGGGAAGCAGGATCGGGCCTGTGGGGGGGGGCATGAAGCAAGCAGCGTGAGTTAGTCATCTGCCTCAGGGCCTTAGAGGGAACATTGTATGGTACCCAGGCTTGTGTGGCTTCAGTGTTCCTAAGCCTGCACTTGAGTGTTCACATTGCATTGTAATCCTGAGGTTTTGATGATTGTGTTCTGCCTCATGGTTGTGCTGAGGCTTCTATGCTGCACTGCACAGACCTTCTGGCTCGGGTCTGTGGTTTGAACTAATTTCACCATGCAAAATGACAGGGCTTGGACCCAACTCACAGCAGGACTTAGGCTTTGACCCATCCTCTTAGCAGAGTCCATAGACTGGGTTCTGAGTGTTTGCTGACCCAGAGTGATTGGTGCATGACCAAAAGGAGGCTTGGTTCAAACTGGAGTCAGAGACCAGGCTGAGTGTGCAGTGTAGACACATTCCAGACCCCTTTTTGTTCCCCAAGAGCACCCATCTATCGGGTCGGCCTTTCATCACTGTAACCTTTCTGCCAGGGAGAGCTGGCAGAATAAGGGCCGGGTTCCATATCTAGGGGTTTCCAAATATTGTTACAACCCCAACTGGCTCGAGCCCCCACCCAGTCTTCTGGAAAATCATGCACGATTCCCTGGGAACCCCAAAGGAGTAATGCTTCCCTGCTCACAAGTATGAGTCTCAGTGTAGTATACAGAAGTTTTAATAGTAATAAAAATGATGTGAAAGGCCCAATAACAAAAATCAGCACTGATCTGGAGAATCAGTGCAAAACAGGATCCCAACATGATCCCACACGGTATAACAGCACATGTGAACTCTATAGCAAAACCGGCACTGATCTAGAGAATCAGTGCTAAACAGGCTCCCAACAAATCCCAGGGTATGTAGCGAGTATCTTTCATGTCAGCTGTCCGCCAGCACCACCCACTGGTCACCCACACTCTACTCTCACCAGCTGCTGTTCTGCCTGCTGTCCGCCGGCTCCACTTGCTGGTCATTCACGCCATCCAGCACACCGCTGGCACTATCACTGTTCGATGGCTCTGCCCACCATCCACCAGCTCCGTCTGCCATCCACTGGCTCCGCCCACAGGTTACTCATGCTGTCCAGCCCACCACTGGCTCCTTTTACCTTTTGCTGGCTCCACCCGCTGTCCACCGGCTCCACCCACCAGTCACTTATGCCGTCCAGCCCACCACTGGCCACTTTTACCATCCGCTGGCTCTGCCTGCTGTTCACTGGCTCCATTCACTGGTTACTTACACCAGCCAGCCCACCTCTAGCCCCTTTTACTGTCCGCTGGCTCCTCCCGCCAGCTCCGCCAGCCAGTCACTCACACCATCTGCTGCTTCTCTTCAGTGATTCAGTGCAGAGAGAGGATTTTCCTCTCTTATTAATTTCAGCTGATAGATAGGACTTGCCTCTGTCAGTGATTTTAGCTCTTAAACCTCAAATAGCTGCAAACAGCTTCTTCCATTTAAATAACAAAGAAAGGCCTGATAAGAAGCCTAGCCAGGTCTACCATTGGACAGTGGGGCCAGGGGGTGAGGCAAATACTTTAACCATAGTTCCAGACTGAGCTATGCAACCCCCACCCCTGTCTTAACTTTTTCAGGCTAAAACAGGCAGTGGCCTCTCTTAGAAGTTTCTTTTTTGCTAAGACTAGCTTTTACCCTTTAACTAACCTAACTAGAGTTTGATTAAGGAAGAAAGTAGCATATTACAAAAGACAGTATCTCATGTTTCTTTTCAGTAGAATTACAGATATTGACGGATTTGTGATCAGATAAACCCAAAAAGCATTACCCACATTGCCCTGCACCCATAGTGTGGCTATGCAAATATGTTCTTTGTGCTCATGCAAATACAAAACCTATGCAGATTAGCTGTCCCCCCTCAGAAGCTGTTATGCGTAGCTTCTAAGCCTGTCTTACATCTTCCCCAGCCAAAAATTTGCTGTCCCAGCAAATCATGCTTTAGATTATGGATCCCTCCCAACGTATGTCTACACAGCACTTTTATTTCGAAATAACACTGGTTATTTCAAAATAAAAGATATTTGGTCCACATGACATTTTCTTATTTCGAAAGAACAGATCCCATCCTTTCGAAATAAGAACTGCTGTTTCGAAACAGGTTAAACCCCGATTGTTTCAAAATGGCTATTATTTTGAAATGGTTATTTTGAAATAAGGCCGTTTGGACATGTTGTTTCGAAACAACACCATTGTTTCGAAACAACTGTTTCAAAACATGTCCAAAAGGCTTTATTTTGAAATAACCATTTTGACATAACAGCCGTTTCAGTAGCAGGCTTTCCCTTAATTCGAATTAACTTATTTTGAAATAAGGATTTTATTTCGGAATAACGATGTGTGTGTAGACATAGCCAAAGAGTTTAAGAGGCACACCATGACTGCCACAGGTCGGTGCACAAAGTGTATTTCTTCCTTGCTAGGTAACCCAGGGTTAGCCAGCTTCAGAATGTGGATCACATCTAGCGCTGATCCCTGGAGACTCTCTGTCAAGCACCTTTGCTTTTCAAGATCAGGCATGGCCCACTTCTGTAGCATTTCTGAGGTTGGTTCCTACCAGGCTTGAAATCCTTCCTAGCCAGGCACTGAGGTGGAACTTCCAGAGAATAACCTTGGTTTACTGTAGATGCTGGAGTTGTGGTGGAGTTGCATAGCCTCGTGCAATACTTTTTCTAAGGCACTCTTCCACACCCCCAACGAAGCAGCAGTCACTTAGGCTCACTATCTCCATCTGGGCTTTCATGTGTGAAGTCCCACTTTATCAGAAATCAGAAAGCTGGAAAAACTTACAGTGGAAAAAAACAGAGTATGGGATGGAAAGATAAATCCTGTGATTACATTTCACAACTTGTATACAGCTTGTTTGATTTACTGAAGTAATCTGACCTGATTCAGTGAAATGTAATCACAAGATTTATCTATCCCTCCCATACTATATGTTTTTTCTACATTCTAGCATCTAGTGGGACTTCACCCATGAAAGCTCATGCAAAATACAAATTTGTTAGTCTTTAAAGTGTCACAGGACTCTGTGTTTCTTTTGCTTAACTAGACTAACTTGGCTATCCCTTTGGAACTTGTATTATTGTGAATGAATCTGACAAATGTGGAGGTACATAGTTCCATTCTTGTCCCCCATACATAACTCTGTGTGTGAGGAAATCTGCTGACTTCAGTGGTAGTCAAGATGAGAATGTGTCAGCATTTGCAAGACCAGCACCTAAACTATTTTTAAGAAGAAATAAATATGCTTAGTCAAACAAGGAAAACAGATTTGAATAAAAAGAAAGCTGTTGTTTAGACTGAAGCCAGCACTAGTTCCCCTGGCATCCTAGAGTTAGGTTGTTAAAATATCCCATCTAATTGTCCCTTGAAGAAGTTGCAATATATGTTGGGGGCTGGAGGACTAAACGAAGGCTGCTGTTTAGCCAGAGACCTCTTCTTGACCCTTGTCACATGATGTCTCTTGCTTTCTCTACTCTGATTGTGAAACACATCACTCACATTCATGGTTTTGGACAGCAACGATCCACATTGTACCAAAGATAATGAAAAGCTAGAAACCTAATGGAAAGGCTTTTCAGAACCTCAAAACATCCGTTATTAGGTGATTAGTGAACTATCACCAACAAACATCTGGGCTGCAGTATCTCTTTCCCAAAGTTACCTCTAAGAAAGGGTAGGAATAAGAGTAGAATAAAGTACAGATGGAACATCTTTATTTAACAAAACCCTTATAAATAGTGTTTAATTTGTTCTGGTTCTTATGTATTTCTGGCTGTCCTGGCTCTACAAATAGCCCACTACAGCCATGCATGCAAAGATCTGTGGAGCTAGCCTGAAGAGCAGGTATGTCTCCCAGACATGCAGCTGCCCTGTCAATCATATTGCACAGCAAAGCACACCCCCTGGACCCAGAGGTATGCTATCAGCTAAATAATGTGGGCCATATAGCTTGTGGGGGCAAACTGCAACTGCAGAAAGTGATGAAGGTCCTTGGCTTTCTGGCAGAAGTAATCCACAAATTCATGCTGTGTTAGAGGAAGGCGGTAGCGTTTTAGGACCTCCAGCGAGAGTTCTGCATGTGCAAGTGTAACTCATATGCCTAACTAAAGGAGCAATCTCTTTTATGGATCTCTTAAGGCTGGGTTATGTTGCTGGGCAGTTGGCTGTCCAGGTCCAGAACTTTCTGGAAACAGGGAGTGGTAGCATTTTGAGCATGCTTCACAAGGTTTTCTATTGTTGCTGTGGACTGAAGCCTGAGAGCAGCAACTACAGAGAGCTATAATGAGAAGAGCCCAAGTGCTCAATGTTCATGAAAGAAGCTGAGCCGGGAGTGAAGAGCAAGATGTTTTCTCTCTGCTGTGGAGCAGTGTGCAGCAGAGTTTTCTCCTATGTGACTGGTGATTGGTTAATCAGTAAACTGACTGTATGGTGCTGGTTCCAGAGGAGAAAGAAAGGACTGCATGGATTCCTACTGAAGAGTCCTGCAGCCAAAGAAGAGGATTGCTACTTCTTTCCACTCAAGCCTCTGGACTTGAACAGAGACTGCAGCTGAGATAAGGGTTACTCCACCTGAACTGTGGGATTCTTGGGTTCCATTTGCACAATGTTTCTGTGGGGATTGTTCTGTTTAACTTCATTTTATTTTCTTAGGATAAGATTTTGCTTATTAAGTTAGTAGTTAATAAAGTTCATTGTTATTTTTATTGTAAGTAGTTTTTTAATGTGCTATGGTAATTGAGCAATCTTTGTTGTGGTGCCTCTACAGACTGGATCCTGGGTCTCCAGCTGCTTCTCCATAGGAGTTGGAGGTGTATTTATTTATTTTTGAGGCAATGGAGAAGGGCAATTGAATGAATATTAGCCCACCCTTGAAGGTTACACAAGGGTTATAGAACTGGAGCCCAGTTAATGATTGCTTGGCACAAGTCTGGGTGTTTGATTACCCACAGCTGTGCCCTTTATGCCTAGGTGCTGTGGGTGTAGAACAGAGCTACTGCAGCTGGGGTGAAGGTCTTGTAAGTGTTGGGTTAGTGGCCCTCAGGGATTAGTGCTGGAAACCAGCAGCTCTTTGTTCTCGAGGTGAATCTGCTTTTTAGAAAAGTTTTTGTGAGTCCTGGAGATAGATAAATCTCTGACAGGGACATGAACCTCCAGATGGGGCACAGACAAAACAGGCCCAAATGTGGATTCTTTCTTCTCCTAAAATTCCTTCTGGAGTAGGGATCAGGCAGTAGACTAGGGCATGAGTTTGTTAATTACATGAGTACATACTTTTTTCACATAAGATCCCTGTCCCAGTCAGTACCAAGAGTGGGTGGTGCTCACTTAATGAAGCTGTTTCTGTTCAATCGCAGCATCTTTCACTGTGAAAGTTGTGTAGTAAATGAGGTAGGGAGCTATCAGATCAGTAGGGAGGCTAGGGGAGATGCAGATGGTTGTGATCCATCCATGGTTTTCTCCCAGACTTGGTCTATGATGTTGGGCAAGTCACTTAAGTAAAAAATCTATGTAGAAGTCCACTTTCTATGTGCTGTTAATCTTCCTGGTTCCAGGATTGAGACCCTTGTAGTCTGAATCACAGAAGCACCCACAACTGCAGCTGAAGTCAATGAGAACTGTGGATGTTTCACACTTAAGAAAAATCAGAAGCCCCAAATTACTGGACATTCTGAAAATCGAGGTGTGGGGGTAACACTCTGTGCCTCAGTATCCTTTCATGAAAGTATGGATGACTATTTCATGGGAGAGCTTTGAAGATCGATGATCAGCACTGCTCTGAGGTGCTCAGCTTTCATGAGGATAGGCAGGTTAAAGAAGCCCATGGGGACATTCATAGTTTTGTATTTGGTGCGGCATTTGGATGGTATGCAGAAAAAAAAATATTATACGAATAATGGGCAAAGCCTAGAGGCTCGCATTAGGAATCTCTTTGTCCTAGGAATGGTACAAATGAGACAATGGCCTCACGGAGTTCATGCTGCAGGAATGGGAGCAGACATAACAGATGGATAGCCAGGGCTGGGCTGGAAGACACAGAACCAGGAAAGCGGGTTGCATAAAACAACTTCACTGTTCAGAGGAGTCATGGGTAGCCACAAAGATAGCCAGCATCAGATGGCAAAGAAAGCCTAGTGTGATAAGGAAACAAGCAGAGGTGGCTTTTGGTGTAGGTGAAGCAGGCAGACACCTAGGGCCTGGAGCAGTAAGGGGTCCTGTAGCATACTGCAGAGGTGGTCATTTGCTTCACCTAACTCAAAAAACCGAGGCAACCAGCTCAAGAGGTTGTGGCATGCCAGATTGGCCCTGAGCCAGCTTTTGTGCTGGGGGGGAGGGGCAGAACCAAGCCTCTGCTCTGGTCCAGCTTGCCCCACTGCCAGGGCAGGGAATAGCTGGCCCAGGGGCAGAGCAAGCCAACCCACTGGCTGGCACGGACCTGCACCAAGCTGGCTCCGGTGGAAGGTAAACATGGAAAGGGCCCAAACTGCCACAGCTGCCGGAGAAGCCCGGGGCATACTCCTTCCCCTGCCATTCAGTCCCTGAGGGGTGAGCAGAGCTGCTGAATGGCCAAGGGGCAGGAGGAATCAGCCCAGAGAAGAAGCAGCTGCGTGCGTGTTTCTGTTCAATCGCAGCATCTTTCACTGTGAAAGTTGTGTAGTAAGTTGTGTAGCCTGCTTCTGGGGACAGTGAGGTGACACTCAGCTGGGGTGCTCCACTGCGTCCATTCCTCAGGTGGGGACATCACAGCAGCAGCACCCTGTGCTTGGCTGGCTCACCAGCTCAGGGCCACAGAGGGGGAGCTGGGTCTACCGTGGGAGGGGCCAGTGGTGTGGAGCTGGGGCTATGGGGGGGAGTTGTGGGGCCTGTAGGGGACCCCACAATGGGCCTTTGCATAGGGCCCTCGATTTCCAAAGGCTGCAACACTGGATATCTTCTTGATCTGACAGGCACTTCTATCGAGTGCACTGAAGGAGGCAAGGCTCTTGTGGAAAAAATAGTATGTGTCAAGGTAATTATAGACTACATCTTAATGCATAAACAGAGGGGAGATAATCCTGGCATGTCCTCGCTTCAGGGTGCTCACCTTTGCAGCCCCAGTATTCTTTTAATGTACCTCCTCTCAGGGGCATTGCTCCCCTGAAAAAAGAGCTGGGGCCTCTGTCCTGCCCCCCTGGCTGCATAGCCCCACCCTTGGGTCTGATCCTGCGCCAGGGCCAACCCAGCTCCTGCCACTGCTGGCTGGCAGCAGGCAGACCTGGCAGGCCCAGTCTGGCCCCAGCCACTGCCTGCCTGCCAGCAGTAAACAGCTGGGCTCGGATCCATCTCCTGCTGGTTGCCGCTGTCTGGCAGGCAGCAATTGGAGCTGGATGGGACCCTCCTAGGCCACCTGCCACTGGCTGGCAGTGGCAGGAGCTGGATCCAAGCCTGGGCTGTGTGTCGCTGGCTGGCAAGCAGGAGCTGGAACTGGATCAAGCCAGCCGGGGCCTCGGGCCACCAGTTGCTGGCCAGCAGCAGCAGGAGCTGGATCCAAGACCCGGCTGTGTGCTGCTAGATGGCAGGTAGCGGCTGGAGCTGGATTGGGCGACTGGCCAGCAGCAGCAGGGGCTGGATTCAAGCTGGCCAACAGCAGGTGGCCCAGGCTCAGATCCAACTCCTGCAGCTGCCAGTTAGCGGCAGGCAGCTCCGCCGGGTCCAATCTGGCCCCAGCTACTGCTGGGGCTGGGCTGGAGATGGGGGGGCTGCAGCCTCTCGGGCCCTACAGCAGCAGGCCCTGGCTTTTATTTGTAAAATACATTTGTCTCAAGTTTTCATCATCTATCCTGGCTCCAGCAAGGGTCTGTTGATTCCAGTGGTACCCACATTTGTCCTTCAGTGAGATTCCATTTTCCATGTCTTCACTACAAGATCAATTGTCACTCTTACGGGCAGCAGAGGCGTGCCATAAATATCTCCTCCAGTGACTGGGAGAGGAAAGTGTTCTTTTTTAATAGGCTAATAAATTAGGGCTCCTTGTGTTGCCTTTGCCTGTCAAGGTGAGGACACTTGTTAACTTGGCCATGTTATTGCAGTCACTTCTCCTCTCCCCATTGCCAAGAACAGCACTGGCTTTACTACACCCCCAGCCCATCTGTCTTCCAGCTCTTCTACCTTTTCATTAGTTTCCCTTTTTATTTGTAAGGTTTAACTGATAGCTAGTGCATTTTCTTTCTTAAAATGCAGCTTTAAGGTCTCTCGTTTGCAAGGCTGTTCATTGCATTGCTGACAAATGAACATGCAGAGGGTAATTGGTGGCTCCGGAGAGAGTACAGGGCTGTGATTCATCTGAGGAACTCTTCTGACATCATAAACATGAAGGGCACCACATGAGCTCTTTCTGAGCATTAGCACAGCCCTGGGGGAGAATTCAGTGCTGTGTCTATTTCAGGGCCATCTTCCTTTATTTATGAGATGTAATTTTCAAATTCCCTTCTCAACCTCTAGCTGAGGAAAGCCGCTGAAAAGCTATAAAACTTTCACTCTCTAGTCTTCACAAAGCTGAGATGGAACTATCAGCAATTAACACATTGCAAACTAAAAGGGGCATGGTATGTAGAAATGACATGTGGAGCAATCTTTAAACCCACCTGGTAACCTAACTGATCTAGGCAAAGGATACTCACTGACTACGGCAGGGGTCGCCAACCTGATCCAATCCCTGTGCCTCTCCTTCTTCCCCAACCCTCAGCTCATGCCGCTGGCCCCCCTCTCCTGAAAAAATGTGGCAGTTGCCTGAAAATTCAGCAGCAGTGACAACTGGAGTAGGAGCACTACTCAGGCATGCCATAGAAAGAAGTCGCCCAGAGTGGCTCATCTTGGTGGTATGCCTGGGGTCAGTGGTCCCCAGGCATGCCATGAAAGAAGCGGCTCCTTTCAGGGTTCCCAGGCATGTTGCAGAAAAAAGCTGCCCAGAGTGGCTCCTTTGGGGAACACCGAACTACAAAGAGGCTCCACTCTGGGCAGCTTTTTTCTGTGTCACATGGAGGTATAAGCATGGCAGGGGGGAGCCCCTGTGTCCCAGCTGCACCTGAAGAAAGCCGCCCAGAGTGGCTTTCGGTGGCAGGAGTGGGAATTTCTGTGGTACTGCAGAGGGTACCATGTGGCACTCTGAATGGGCTCATGTGCCACTGTCGGCACATGTGCTGAGGGTTGCCTACCCCTGGGCTACAGTAACTGCTCCTCACAGATAGTGCTTGGCACAGTTCCTAGAGAAACAAATGAGGAATCTTTGAACGTGTGTTCAGGAAACCAGATCCTAAAACTCTCTCCATTCAGTGGGTAGCAAAGCCACTACACATACTAACAATGTTACTTCCCTGCCTGTACTTGGAGTTGTGGCTTGTTAACTGACATTAAGTAGAAACCAACAGGTCAATAATTCCAGTGGGAAAATACTTCCCCTAGAAGCCTGTCCACTGCCTTGCATTCTCACTTACAGCAGGATGAAGTGTGAAAGACTCTTGTGGGGGTATGAAAGCACATTTTGTACTTCTGGTGCGAAATAGTAGAGGGGGTCCCCACTTCCAGTGATTGTGTGGTGTTCAATAAGCATGTGTGTGACGATTCCTGGGATGCCAGCTGCACTGTGGAACTCCTGTTACAGCCCACAGGCCAGATCTAGCCCACAGAAACCTTTAATTCAGCCCACTAGCTGAGCCCTCGCCCTATCCCTTTCCACCTCATAGGCCCAGCTGGTCTCCCCTCTGGGCTCCACCCCTTCCCCTGGCCAGAGCACACCAAGTGCTGATCAGAGCTGATAACAGTTGGTTACTCACCAGTAACTGTCCTTCTTTAGGATGGGCTTCTCACATACATTCAGTTATAGGTGTCTACGTGCTGCAGTGCACGGTAGCTCGGAAAGTCTTCAGCATTAGCCTGTCAGGTCAGGGCGCACGGCCAACACCCCCTCCACATCGTGACTGCAGCTGTATAGGTGACCATGACCCTGACCCTCCTAGTCTCATATACCTTTGCCAACTCCGTTAGCAGGGACGGTGGGAAGGACCTGAATGCATGTGAGCAGCCCATCTCGAAGGACAGTTACTGGTGAGTAACGAACCATTTTCCTTCAAGCGCTGCACACATCATTCAGTTACAGATGACTGCTAGCCGTACCTGAGGATGGTGGGAGGAGTTACAGTCTACCCACACTGAGTACAGCTCTGCTCAAAGCGGCATTGTCTCTAGCCTGTTGGGCAATGGCGTAGTGCGTCATGAAGGTATGTATCGATGACCAGGTAGCAGCTCTGCAGTTCTCTTGGATTGGGACCTTGGCAAGGAAGGCCATGGAAGACGCCTGAGCTCTGGTAGAGTGGGCTGTCACAGTCCCTGGGAGAGGGGCATTTGACCTTCCATTGCAGTCTTTGATGCAGTTCACAATCCATTTGGAGATGCACTGAGAGGACACTGGGGAGCCTCTCATGCGTTCAGCGACCTCCATGAACAGCTGGGAGGTCTTGCAGAAAGAATGTGTGTGCTCAGTATAAATTAGGAGCGCTCTCCTCACATCCAAGGTGTTCCACCATCTCTGTTTTTCTGTAACCTGGGGGTCAGGAAAGAATGTCGTATATGGGGGCTTGGCGGAAGGGCTCGCAATTCCGATACCCTTCTGGCTGAGGTCATTGCTACCAGGAAAGCCATCTTCCAGGATAACACTAGCAGAGTAGCTGAATCCAAGGGTTCATAGGGTGGCTCTGTCAAGGCCTGTAGCACAATGTTCAGATCCCACTGAGGGGTGGGCTTATGAGGGTGGGGAAAAAACTTTTCCACCCCCTTCAGGAACCTGTGAGATATGGGGTGTGAAAAAACTGGAACACCATCAACTTTTTGGTGGAAGGCTGAAATTGCCGCTAAATGGACTCTTAGTGAGGACAGGGATAGGCCCTTTTCTCTTAGGTCTAAGAGATAATCCAGAGTTGTATGGATTGGTATTGGAGATAGGGTCTATTTCTTTGCCATGACACCAAGTGGAGAAGCTTTTCCACTTCATGATGTAGGGGGACCTGGTGGAGGGTTTTCTGCTACCAACCAGGACTTTTTAACCCTATGTGAGCAGCACCTCTCTTTCTCGCTGAGCCAGAGATCATCCAGGCCGTCAAATGTAGGAGACCTGGGTTTGGGTGCCGGAGGTGCCCCGAGTCCTGTGTTAGGAGATCTGCCCACTGGGGTAGGTGGAGTGGGGTCCTTATGGACATGTTCTGCAGGAGCGGGAGCCAATGTTGTCTGGGCCAGTCCGGAGCTATCAGAATGATGTGTGGTCAGTCTGTCAGGGCCTTCAATAGCACTCTGTGGATCAGGGGAAATGGCGGGAAAGCATACATCAGGGCCCCCAACCAACTGAGGAGGAGGGCGTCACTGAGAGAGCCCTCCTCCCGGCCCGGAGGGAATAAAATTGAGGGCATTTGCGATTTTGTTCTGTGGCAAACAGGTCCACCTGGGGGGGTTCCCATCTGTTTATCAGTAGGGAGAACACCTTGTGGTGGAGGAATTACTCGTGATTCACTAGGGGTTTTCTGCTGAGTGAGTCCGCTAGGCCATTGTCCATCCCAGGGAGGTGGGAGGCAATCAGCGTAAAGTGGTGATCTATCGCTAGTTGCCAAAGCTTGCACGCTTCCTCGCATAGAGTCGAGGAGTGAACCCCCCCCTTGCCGGTTGGTATAAAACATGGCCATTGTATTGTCTGTGAGGACCTGGACCATTCTGTCATGGATTTTGTCAAGAAAGGTTATGCAGGCCAATATGATGGCCCAAAGCTCCTTCATGTTTATGTGGAGGAGTTTGTCCTCGGGGCTCCAAACACCCTGAGTGGAGAAGCCCCCAGACAGGTGGGCCCCCTAATCTGAGTCCAAAGCATCCGTTATCAGGGTCATTGAGGGCTTGGGCTCCCTGAATGGGATGCCCCCCGTCGTGAAGTGGAGGTCCCTCCAGATTTGGAGGGACTCCGGGGCATACTGGGGAACTGAGAGTACCTTGTCCAGATGGTCCCTCCATGGCCAGAACATCGTGGCGAACCAGAGTTGGAAAGGTCTCATCCTCAGGCGCGCTGTTCGGATTACCGAGGTGGCTGCCACCATGTGTCCCAGAAGCTGCATGCACCGTCATGCTGTGGTTACACCTGGCACTTGCAGTTCTCTGATGATGGTGCAAATGGACCAAAATCTTGACAGGGGCAAGGACGCTGTGCTCTGTCGAGCGTTTAATCATGCCCCAATGAATTCTATGTCCTGAGTAGGACTGAGCTTGGACTTCTTTGTGTTTATGTGGAAGCCAAGGAACTTGCAGAGTTTCACCACCAGGTTGAAGTGGTTTTGCAGCTGTAGACTTGACTTGCCCACTATGAGCCAGTCGTCCAGGTAGGGGTAGATTCTGAGGCCTCTCCTGCATAGAAACGCTGCGACCGGTGCCACACATTTTGTGAACACCCTGGGAGCCAGCAATAGCCCGAAGGGGAGGGCAGTGAATTGGTAGTGGTTTTGTGCCACCACAAACCTGAGGAATCGTCTCTGGTGGGGTTAGATGGCTGTGCGAAAGTAAGCATCCTTTAGGTCGAGGGCTGTGAACCAGTCTCCTGGGGACTGGGAGGGGACAATCTGGGGCAGGGAAACCATGTTAAACTTTATTCTCTTTATGTATTTGTTTAGTGCTCTGAGGTCTAGAATGGGCCATGGGTCCCCATTGGGTTTGGGGACCAAGAAGTAGTGGGAGTAGAACCCTTTGTCCCGCTCTCATTTGGGGACCTTTTCTGTGGCCCCAAGGGAGAGGAGTTTTTGGCATTCAGCCTTGAGCCTGTTTGACAGTTCCTGGTTCTCTGATGGTACACAAAGGGGTGGTTTTCTGTCTGGAGGGACTGAGAGGAACTGGATATGGTATCCTCGAGCCACCGTGTTGAGAAGTCACGTGGGTCCATCAGGGGGCAAAGTGGCGGAGGCGCTGGGGGGAAAACAGGGGCCCTGGTGTGCTGCACTCGAGGGGACCTTCAAAAACGCTGTTTGCGGCTGGATAAACAGTCAGGTCCCTGCACTCGCCTTCCCGACTGTGAGGTGCTGAGCTTTCCCCCTTTACCTTAGCGGATCTTGTCCTTGTCCAGATCCCCAAGATGGTGCTAGGGAAACTGGAGGGATCTCGGGAACTGGGTCTGCAGTTGAAGTTGCTGCTGTTGGAGCTGCTGGTGTGGCCTCATTGAGCACCTCATAGACTCATAGACTCTAAGGTCAGAAGGAACCAATATGATCATCTAGTCTGACCTCCCGCACACTGCAGGCCACAAAACCTCACCTACCCACTCCTACAATGAACCTCAAACCCAAACTCCCCCTCCTAGCCAAGCCCCTTCCCACCGCAAGTTCCCTCAGCAAAGGCTCTTCAGCAAAGTAAGCAGTCATGGGAAAAAAGGGAAGTTCCTTTCCTGGATCTTTAACTGGTTAAAAAACATAAAACAAATGGTAGGAATAAATGGTTGGTTTTTCACATATCAGAGAGATAAATAGTGGTGTCTTCCAGGCATCTGTACAAGGACAAGTACTGTTCAACATATTCATGTATTATCTGGGAAAGGGATAAACAATGAGGTGGCAAAATCTGCAGACAATATAAAACTACTCAAGATCGTTACCGGTAAGTTCAAAGCAGACTCTAGAGTTACAAAGGCTTCTCACTAAACAGGGTTGTCAGCGCAGGTGGCAGCCATGATGGCCACCCCGCCCCACACATAGCCCCCTGGATTACGCTGCTCTCCAGAAGAAATGTTAAGTATGGATCTCCCTGATGGGCCTCCATCTCCGGGCCATCCAGCACAAGGGGGAAGAACGTTAAGTATCAATCTCCCCTGATGGCTCTCAATCTCCTGTGTAAGTTTCTGCCTCCCTAGCTTTGTGTCAACAAGAAGGGGGGTGAGTTCCTATCCCCCCTGAACAGTTTCTCGGCACCCCCGTCACCACAAAGGAGGGGTCATTGTCTGGGGTCCCAGTTTTATCATTGGTCCTGACCAGGATGCCACTCCTAATTGGCTATTTTTACTCTGGCTGGGCAAAATTCTATTAAAACCCCCTGCCTCAGCTAGCTTGTTGTTCTCCCACCCTCGGATGCTAAAGGGCACGTCGTGACCCGGTCGGACTGATCCCCTGACTGAGACAGGGAGTACCCACCCCCGAGACCCTCTTTTTTTTTGGGGTGTACACGGATTGCCGGCTGAACGATTAAGTGCTGAGATGCTGCAGCTGGTCTGCCTCCTCGCTTTGGGTTCTACTGCGGTCCTGGGACAGGTATTATAAATCGATATAGGCCTCCTACCTTCTCTTAATCATCCTACTTGGTACCATTTATATATAGTCTGTGATTGTAGCGTCTTCACCTGAGTTTTGCATAGTTTGTGTAGTTGTTATTATTTTCTCTGTATCCTGCATAATCTTTTTATGATATAGTTGTTTAAGGTCTAGCATAGTTTTGTGTTGTTAATTTGCCAGGTGTTTTGTTAGTCATTTGTATTTTGCATCCTTCTTACTGTATAATTGTTCATTACTCTGCTTCTGCTCTAAACTGCTGGCCCCAAACTTCCCCAGTGTACACGGGGGTGGGGTGGGGTGGGGGGGTTTATTTTTCTCTCATCTGACTTTTTTCACTCTGCCGCCCACCCTTCTTGGCTAGCAAGGAGGAATGACTTCCAGCCATTGGTAAATATGCGTCGGGTGGGCTGGTCAGTGCCTATACCGATGTTGAGGCAGTAAAAGGCCAGAAAAGTCCTTGACTTATTATGGCCACCCTCTTGTAGGTCATTAATCCATACTGTTATTTAGCTATAAGTACTTTTGTAGGTTGTAAGTGTTTTGCATAGACTTACATGCTTTATCCTGTTGTTTGGCTGGAGGTGTTTTACAGATGCTTTATATAGACTTTCTTGCTCCACACTGTTACTTGGTTATAAGTGCTTTGCATAGGTTTTTAGCTTTATATTGTCATTTAGTTATAAGGGTTTATTTAGATTTTGCTTTATGCTGTTAGTTGGTTATAAGTGTCCTATATAGATTTTTTGCTTCATATTGTTAGTTGATTACAAGTGTTTTTGTATAGATCTCCTTGTTTTACACTGTTAAATGTGTTTAAGGTGTCACTATAAAAGTAGCTTTTTTGTTTACTTGAACTGGTGTCTGTCTCATTGGTGGGTGTTGCCGGTCCATCCCAGTCACATCGCGAACCCGGGGTTCAACAAGGGTGACTGAGCAGTAAAATGGCAGATGAAATTCAGTGTTGATACACCCAAAGAAAAGCACACTGAAAAACATAATCCCAATTATTCACACAAAATGATGGGATCTAAATTAGCTGTTACCACTCAAGAAAGAGATATGGAGTCACGGTGGATAAAACATCCACTTAATGTGCCACAGCAGTCAACAACAACAACAACAACAAAAAAACCTAACAAGAGTGTTAGGAACCATTAGAAAAGAGAGATAATAAGACAGAAAATATCATAATGTCATTTTATAAATCTATGGTACACCCACACATTGAATACTGTGCACAGTTCTGGTAACCGAATCTCAAAAAAGATATAGTAGAGTTGGAAAAGGAACAGCAAAGGGCAACAAAATTGATTTAGGGTATCAAACAGCTTCAGTCTGGGGCTGTTCAGCTTGGAAAAGGGTTTACTAAGATGGGACATGACAGAGGTCTATAAAATTGTGAATGGTGTGGAGAAAGTGAATGAGGAAGCATTACTTACTCTTTCATGTAACAGCAGCAGGAGCCAGATTGGGACATGGGGTGGGGCACGATCCCTCCTGCCCTGTAAAGTCGACTTAAAAGCTTAGTCAGCTTTCAGGGCAACTTTTATTAAGCGCTTGCTTAAGTCAACTTAAATTTTAAATTTGGCCGTGGAGTTCCTGAGGTCGACTTAAGGCTCCAGTGTGGCCATAAGGTTAAGTCGACCTAAGGCTCCAGTGTAAACATACTCATAGATTATAAGGTCAGAAGAGACTATTATGGTCGTCATCTAGGTTTTAGTCTGACCTTCTGTATGATGCAGGCCACAGAACTTCATCCACCCACTCTTGTGATAAGCCCTAAATTAAAATTGAAATACTGAAGTCTTCAGATAATGACTTAAAGACTTCAAGGTACAAAGCATCCCCCAGCAAGTGACCTGTGCCTCATGCTGCTGTGGAAGTCAAGAACCTCCCACCTCCATGGCCTCCCAGGCTATGCCAATCTACCTTGGGAGCAAATTCCTTCCCAACCCCAAATATAACAGCTCTCACTCACTGTCTGTGCATTAGGTATGGAAGGCTACCCCCAGAGAGGGAGACTTGGTACAAGCACATCAACTCTGGAAGTGCCAGACAGCTATGTACATACATGTAACTAGAAACTCCGTCAACAGTATGTGCCATGTACCAATAAAAATGATGAGCCTGCCTACTCCCCACTCTGGCCCCAATTCAGGAGAATGCCTAAGGTCAGGAAAGCACATAAACAGATGCTTATCTTTAAAGATATGCTTAAGTCCAACTACAGCCAGGTTACAGTAAAATCTGTGCTTACGTGTCACTACACTGAGCCATCCAGACAGGCAGCACCACAGCACCTGGAGAAGGCATGGATGGGCTTGTGGCTGTCTCTGGTAACAGAGACCACGTCCAGGCAGTGGTAGGCAGCCTCAATGCCCATTCAGGTCCAAGGACGATAAAGGCATGCCAAGGATCTGAATGTTGGCTCTAAAGGGCTGAATGCCAGGCCATACTGATATGAATGTTTCATCTCTTTTCTCTGGCTTCATTCCTAGTAAGCTTCTTCTCTTCTCATTTCTCTTTACTCTCCCTTTTTATTTTTCTCAAGTTCCCCTGTGTGTTCACCTTTCCTACTGGCATTGATGAGACAACACACATTTAATGTAGTTTGTCAGGTCTTAGATGTGACGCTTCTTGGGGAACCATAGACTCTTAGACTTGAAGGTCAAAAGAACCAATATGATCATGTAGTCTGACCTCCTGAACAACGAAGGCCACAGAACCTCACCCATCCAGTCCTGAAATAGATCCCTAACCTTTCACTGAGTTACTGAAGTCCAAAGATCATGACGTAAGGACTTCATGATACAGACAATCCACCAGCAAGTGAGCTGTGTCCTATGCTGCAGAAGAACCAGGTTCTCTTCCAGTATGTCCTGGGAAAAAAATCCCTCCCAGTTCCAGGACTAAGTCATGTTCTTACCCCCACCGCTTCTTTCATCACGAGGGAGAACTGCCTGTGTTTAGCTGTGGGTCAGCTCCCTTATTCCACCAGTCCATCAGCCATGCTATCTCCTTTAGGCTAGGTCAGCACTTACTTTGCTTTGCAGATAAATAATGGATGCACCCCAGTCCTGCCTCCCTTGAGGTATCCAGCCCATCACTAGCTATGCACAAAACAACCAGGTCTGCTGTTTCCAAAGAAACAGAATGATCCAGTTTGCTGTGAGTCAGCTCAGGGTCAGCAATTACTTCACAGCATAGTGTCTAAATATACTTAGAGTGAAAATGAGTAAATTTAGTATCAAAGCCTGAAGTGACAGTGAGTAAGGACATTGGAAACAGATGGATAGATATAAAACAAAATCCTAACACACTTTCTAGAGACTAAATTTACCTACCAGGTTAATCTCCTATCTGAAGAAAGAAATAGATCTCACCCAAATTCCTTTGTACTGTTTTCAGCCAAGATTGGCTAAGATTTCATTTTCATTGATGCAAGCACGCTGTCCATTTACTTCCTGTGTGCAGGATGTAGGGGGTCTCTTCTCTGCATTTCAGATATATCCCCAAACTTAATTGTCTTTGCTTACAGATAGGGTAACCACCTGTTGCTTGCTTTTTCTTGTGCTGCTTCCTTATTGACTTCACATCTCTTTGTTAACATTTGTCTTTGTATGCAAATAGGCATCCATTGTTGTAGCTTACCATATTTAATTTACATTCTGAGCAAGAAATACACATTTCTTACATTCTGTCTGGAAGAAATCCTGTTTTCATCCTTGCTGGTTCCTAACACCTTGATACAGACATGTAAAACATATTTTCCGTATAGCTACATGATTCCCTATATGGCATGTGTGCATACATTTCACAAAGATATTAATAGCCAGTTTGACACTGGCTTTCATGTGAGACCTCACATGGCATCCTCTGATGAACTAGAAAGTACACACTAGACTCATGAGACTTCTATAACCCCTTATCAGATGACATTAAGAGGTTCTTAGATCACACTAGGCACATCCTTACCTTCTTCCCAATGTTCCCTAGTCTCTGACTGGTCATAAACGTTAGTATTCTGCACCATCTGGTGTTAGGAGACTGTATGGTTAAATTGTTACAGAACACAATAAAATAATTGCATGGGCCTAATCCACCCTTACCATGGAAACCAAACTCTCAGTAATGTAATAGGGTCTTGATTTCTAATGCTGCACATCTATATCTATACTGCTCCGTCTTTGGATAAAGAGCCACTGAAAGTGTTTTTTACTTCCTGACAGGACCTGAGTCCTACCTGCTACAGATAATGACATCCTAAACACCAAAAGCAGAGAAGGGCTTTACAATATGTCCTGCCTGTTGTGTTCTATGGCCATTGTACCCAGGAAAGCACTGCAGAGTTTGGCTCTTTTAAGCACTCAGGTCATTGTCAGCAGCTGTGAGGAAAACCCAGACAAATGAGCTTATGGTTCAGCAGGTAAGTAGATAAGGAAGTGGCTTTCTGCTCATGCTTTAAATGCATTTATCTGTTCCTGAAAAATCTGTTCCTATGTTAAGGCTGTGGAAGTTGCAGAGGAGTCTGGTTCCCCGATGATGTGTGCAAGGCAGACACGGATAATTCTGGATAAAGAATTCTGTTGTGATGTGGAGTTTGGCACTGAAGGATTTATGGAGAGTTCCAGCTTCCATAGTTTTTCTGGGCTCCTTTCTTTTGTTTTAAAGTCCCCCATCCCCATTCTGTCCCCTCAAAACATATTCAGAGAGTGGCTGTGGCTATTAAGGGTGAAAGCCTTGACATATGGTACCACCCACTCAGTCCCATAAAGCTGTATCAGGCTCACATTCACAGGAGGAAGTGAAATAGCTTCTGAGAAGCTCTGCCGTATCCAGAAGTACATCTGGGCTTACCTGTACTGGGGCCACTTTGGCTTCCACTGAATTCAAACAAGGAGTCCCGTGACACTTTTAAAAACTAACAAATTTATTGCATGAGTTTTCACAGAAGAAGATCCCACTTTGTCAGATGCTTTTGGGACTTTAACCCTTCTGTGCTTTCATTCACTGTTTTTTAGACATGCAAGAAACAGGTGCAGTGAGGTCACTCAATAGCCCTACTTGCACAGATATTCAGTTAGGGATGTAGCGAATGGGACCTGAGGTTCCTTGAGGTGATAAAATCCACAGAGGCAGAGGAGGCCTGTTTATAAGCAACTTTATTCGAATAAAGGGAGCACACAGAGTGGGGGAGCCACTCAGTGAACTCAGCCAGTGTTTAGCCTAGCAGCTCTTTTATTCCCTAATACCGGCCGCAGAGTTCCCTCTCCCTTTCCCCATTGGCTAGGGTAGTCAGGAGGTACAGACTTTCCGTTCCGCCTACTTCATGTTCTCCTTAACATGTGCCCCCCCCCGTTACATACATCGCATGTTGCACAAAGCAATAATTATGCCTCCCCTGGGTGTGCAAGTAAATATTCATAAGCTTATTAAGCCTGCGTACTTCTCCTGTGGGGTCTTTTATACCTAGTTTGTTTATGGAAACTTGTGGTTTAACTGACAGACCAACTTAACAAGTTGCTCAGACTGAGAAGGGGGGGTGTTGTTTGTGGTTTGACAAAAACAGGTATTCAAGAGCAGAATTTCCTTCAGGGATTTAAAGTGTGAGGTGCCATTGCAACCAGAAAATTGAACTAGAAAAAATCGAGGCCCCTTTTCAGAGAACAGGCCTAAATTGCCCTTTTACTGGCAAGAAAGGGCAGTAAGTCACAATGCCTGTACATTTACTCCAGAGAGGGCCAGCTCTTGTCATGAGCCACTGAGGCCCTGGCTTGGAGTGCTGCAGGCTCAGGGGTGCCATTGTACCATGCTGGGGGCGGGGTGGGCCAGCCAAGAAGACGGACTCCACACTCTTGTCCCTCCCCAAGCCAGCCACTCTGCCCCTGGGGAAGACTCCATGCTCTCGCCCCACCTCTGGCCTGGCCCTCTCCGCCCCTAGGGGAGCCCTGGGGGTGGGGCAAGCCAGCCCAGAGCAGAGGCCTGGTTCCCTGCCTCTGGGGGGGCTGTAAAGGCAAGGCTGTCTCAGGGTGCCACAGCCCCTTGAGCCAGTCCTGACTCAGACAATAAACACACTGATAGAGTTACTTACAGCCCAGAGTACATATCAAGAACTTAAGGGCAAGGAACCATTACAGGGCTGTTGCAATTGAACCCAAGCCAAACATGTGACTGCTTTTGATCCCAGGTTTTGTTACACTAACCTTCAGAGACATCAGCCCTTTTTCACGTTTTTCACAGAGCGTCATGGAAGACATAGTCCAGACTGGGAGGGGAGCATTTTCTAGTGGATGCAAACCCTCTGCCCCTGTCTTCCACTATTTCCAGTCCCCTTCCACTTGTCTTCTCCCACCTCCATGGCTCCTAGCCCTCACTGCCTATCTTTGTCCTCCCCCTGCTGCTCACCTTTCTGCACTCAAGCCACAGTGCTTCTTCCTCCTCTTCCTCACTGCTGCCTGGGCACCAGCTAGAGGATCACTGAGAGCAGTGCTGTAATTAGTCATTTCGGCACCCCGGCTGCATTTCGCTTAGAACACACCCCTTACAATGAGCAGCATGTGGAGTGAGTGGTGCTGAACATATCCTTTGATAGAGTGGCTCAGTGGAGCCACCCCAGGGCGCTCTGGGCAAATCCACATTCCCCCTGCCACAGTTACAGCCCTGACTGAGAGCACAGGAAACTAGAGGAAGGCTCCCTCAGTTATGGCACCTGAGTAGTCTCCAGCAACCAATTTGTAAATAAAACTCTGCTCAGAACCAGCAGTCCTGGGCAATTATAGCATCCTATAGGTTCCTGATATGTGCTCTGCATCTTAACTCCACCTCAGTGTGGTCTTTTAGTATACATGCAGGGGTTAAAGTAAGCCAGAACATGGTGGAACACCATTCTGGGGCCCACTGTTTTTAGGGGCTCTGCATTCCAGGGCTCCTAAAAATAGAAAATGGAGCTGGAATGGTGCATTCCAGTGTCCTCCATTTAAAAATATTGGGCCCCAGAACTCAGCATTCTGGCTCCATTTTCTATTTTTAGGGAGCCCCCGAATGCTGAACCCCTAAAAATAGCAGATCCCGGAACGGTGTTCCACCACATTCCGGCCATCAGGGAACTGAGAGATTTTAAATCTCCACCCCTGAGCTGGCTCTCTGTGAGCATGCTCAGAACCTCCAAGCATGCTCAGTGAAAGCCCGTTCAGGGCTGGAGCCTCAGGCCAGTCTGGGGCTGGGGCTGGGGCCACTCTGCCCTGCAGCTGGCTAAGGGGACCCTGGGGGGGCAGGTTCAGGGACAGGCTAGCTGGCCTGGCAGGGAGAGGGCATGGGGAGCGGGTCGGCCCAGGACAGTGGGGAAAGAGGGTGCTGCACAGTGGAGGATTGGTGGACCAGTGGTCAGATGGGGACCAAGGGCAGTAGCTGGGGTTGGGGGCAGGAGCTGGGGTGGGGGGAAAGGTGTTCAGGGGGCAGGAGCTGGGGTGGGGGCTGGCATGTAGGGGGCAGGACCTGGGGTGGGGGGCTGCCATTTGGAGGGCAGGAGTTGGGGTGCAGGAGGGGGGGGGCTACCCATGTGGGAAGGGGGCCTGCCCAGTTAGGAGGATTCTAGGGCCCGACAAATTATACTTTAACTCCTGTATACATGTCCTGGCATAGTACCTCCCCCTTTCCTGTCAATAACAGTGCTAAACCCTTGCATATCTCTGCAGAGCATATACAAAGGGAGATTTTTCAGAGGCTCATAACTTATTCAAATCTGGGCAGCTTTTCTAAGGAAGGCAAAGACCCCTGTCAAATGGCATCACTTTATAGATGATAAAGTCAGAGTGGACCATTATGATTATTTAGTCTGACTCCCTGCTTTACAAGCCCATACGACTTCTGCAGATTAATTCCTGGCTGAAGTAGAGCAGCTGTTGCTAGGCCTCGTCTACGTTCAGGGCCAGCCTGACCATGTAGGAGAACTAGGCAGTTGCCTAGGGTGCCAGGCTTTAAGGCAGGGATCTCAAACTCAGATCACCATGTGGCCCTCATGAGGACTAGTAGAGGGCCACATGAGGGCTAGTATGGTAGCCTGAGGGCTGCACCACTGAAACCTTTTCATACAACAATATTGCAAATATTGGTAACAGTGGTGTTGTTGTGGGCCACAGGAAATAGCTTTAGGGTCTGCGTGTGGCCCAAAGGCTGCGTGTTTGAGACCCCTGCTTTAAGAGGTGCCAAATTAGACAGAATTGAAATTTTTCTTTCTTTCTTTGCAACCTGCCCCACAATGTGGAAGTGCTGGCAACAGAATCAAAGCTGGGTCTGTTGATTGCTCACTTTTCCTTCACTGATCACTCAGCCATTTAACAACATAAGCCATTTAACAACAATGCCTCCCAGATCTGTAAATCAACCCTGGGGTGCCTGCTGTGGTTCAGGATTTCCGATGCTAAGAAAGGTAGGCCACATTCTTTTCCTCATTAGCAAAATAACCCCCCTTCTACCTGGTCCCCCAGATGCCAACAGCCATAGCACAAGCAACTAAAGCACCATGTCAGATAAGTAAGTTCCTTTATCTCCCAGTTGGCCAGTTACAAGTCTGGAGGGTGATGTGTCCAGTAATGATGGTGACCTTGGCTGGCCAGGCAGGAGTGCCGGGCAGAGGGGGAGCCCCCAGTCACAGAGGAGTCAGAAGCCCAGGCAGGGCCAAAAGTCCTAACTGAGTGGGGAAAACAGGGTTGGAAGTGCCCATGCCTGACCTAACTGAAACACCCATCAACCTGACCCCAGCAGAAGCTAGGCACAGTCACGGAGGGGTTAAAGTAAGCAGGAATGCCTTGCAACACAGTTCCAGGACCCACAAATCTGATGGGTCAGAGTTCCGGAACCCAGAATCTAGAACAATCGGGCCCACACATGCATGAAGGGGGCCCAAACAATACAGGAAGGAGACCCAGAGATTACGAAGATTCTAGGGCTCCTCAAATTATACTTCAACCACTTGCACAGTAGAAGCAAAAAGTCCTGCTAGTGTCACTTGCTGGTTGGGGAAACCATGTAGGGGGAATGCTGCCAGTTGACTGAGTTCTGCTCTGACTTTGGCAGCAGCTGAGAAAGGGGGCATAACTCCTTCATCACTGTTAGGGAAACCATGTGAGGCATAGGATTCTGAGTCCCTCTGGTCCTAACAGAGCCACAGTAGGAGTGTGGATGGGATGTAAGTCCTGGCTCCAGTCATTCCTGGCTGGGGCAGCCATGTGGAAGAGGATGGGGGAGGCCCCATCCCTTGCTCTAGCCCAGTGGTTCCCAAACTTTGTAAGGCTGGGGACCCTTTTTTAAGTTAAAATTTTTTGGGGGGACCCCTGGCAGAATCTGGCCTGCACTGCTCTCCTGCCAAGGAGTGGAATCCCCCTGGGCAGGGTACCATAGTTACAGCAGCCCCAGCTCTCTGGCAGGGGAAGGGGGCTGAAGCGGCTCCTGGGCAGGGGCACGCACTGCAGCCACCATGGCCCCATTCTCCTGCCAGGAGTGGGGGCTGCCACAGCTATGGCCCACTGCCGGGGGGGGAGGGGCTCTGCTTCCTGGCAGAGGAATGGGGCTGCAGGCAGCTCCCAGGCAGGGGGCCATCGCCGCAGGAGCCCCCACCCCCAGCAGGAGAATAAGGCTGTGACAGCTGCAGAGCACGGCTTTGGCTCGCCACCCCTGCCTGGGAGCTGCCTGTGGCCCCATTCCCCTGATGGGAGCAAGGGCTGCTGCAGCCATGGCTCCCAGCCAGCCCCTGCAGGAGAGAGGGGGCAGGCAGCTCATGCAGGGGAGGGAAGCTGGCATCAGCAGCCAGTGAACGGAGGCAGCACCCAGCCCTCTGTGGCCCCCACCATGCCAGGATCCAGCCCTGGTGGGAGCATCAGGACTGCAGCTGGATTCTGGCCCCGGAGGTGAGCAGTACCATGGACCCCATGGAAGATGATCCGCAGACCCTAGTGTCATGCTGTCTGGGTCTGGGGGACTGTTAATGGTTATCTTTCATATTAGTATTTCATATTGGCAATAATCCATATGTGATATACCATGTTTGGTGTCAGTAGAAAAACTGTAATCTGCTGAGAATGATTATAGGGTTCATATGTAGGTATCAAGTATGTGTTAGAAATTAGAAATCTATTTGTTTTTATGTGTGTCCCAAGTGATGTGTTCTTAAGGCAATCCCAGACTGGGTGTTTGCAAAACTATTGTGGTTCTTGACAACCCTCTCCCAGCTGCAGGGGGGCCAGAAAGAAACCTGTTCGACCAGTTACCCAGACTGACCATGTGGCCTAACCCCAATTGATCTGGCAAGGACTCTGAGATAAAAGGCAGGGGACCCACCTTCATTTTGTCTTTAGTCTGTCTGCAACCAACACCCTCCTCTGGAACTATTCTTCTGGGACTGAACAAAGGAATGAGACCCACCCAGCTGCTGCTGCTGGGTGCACACCAGAGGAATGGAACTAATTTGTAACCTACAGGATCTTCAAGGATTTGCTTTCTATGAACTCTTAATCATTTGTATGTATGTGATTCACTTTGACCCTTTAACATCTCTCATATTTTGTTTATCTTCCTTTTATATTAAACCTTTAGTTGTAGTTACTAAAGAATTGGCTGGCAGTGTGGTAATTTGGGTAAGATCCAAGCCTTTATTGTTCTGGGTGATGTGGCTGGCCCTTTGGGGTCAGGAGAACCTATTTCTTTGAGAGACACAACGGCTAGAGGGGACCATAGGAACTGAAGTGCAGTCAGGCAGCTGTTTCTGTTTTGTTATGCTTGGTGATGACCAGAGTGGGGAATCAGAAGCATGTTTCGTTACTGACTGGGAGAGTGGTTTAAGTACCAGCTATCAGTGGTTTAGGGGTTTGGCCCCTGGTTTTGTAGCTTGCCCTGATTTTGGCACATTCAGAAGGTCAGCCCAGGAGGCCCAGGTCACACCCATATTGGGAACCACTGCTCTAACCCATTAGACCACACTCTTTGCTCAGTCCAGGAACAGAACCCAGGAGTCCTGGCCCACAGCCTTTGTTTGTGGTAATTGCTTCTCTGCTGCCTTTGGCCTTGTATCAGCATTTACACAGCCTTGCCAGGGTATGGGAGGGGAGGACTCCAAAACACATACGTTCCAGAAATAAATGATGGCCTTAGCTACAAGGCAGGGATAAATCAAGAACCCAGAATGATAATTCTGATCTTGCTTCTTCCTGGTGAAAACAGGAGTGACTCCACTAGCATCAGGGCCATGACAACAGGATCAAACCCAGTAGAATGCCTCTGGGGTTGATGAGTGGTTCACACCGTGAACTCACCTTGGATTTGAAATCAGCTTTGACTTGGAAGTGTGATGCAAATGCCACTAGACATGACTGGGACCTGGGTATGGGGGGGGGGGTGATTGATTTCACTCTATTTTGGACCTTCATCACTTTTAGCCTCCCACACCCCATTTCACCCTCTTCACAGTCTTGTCACAGGCCTCCCATTTAGGATGCCTCTACTCTTCCACCACCACGTGCCACTAGAATCCTTGAACATCAGACGCTCTTTCAAGTGACAGGGACCCCAGCTCGGGGGTCTCAGAGCACAGTGTGATCAAAGAATAAATCAAGAACAGAGGATGGAGCTGGATTTAATCAGGACTCCTGAGTTGTATTTGTCACTCTGGGAAGGGAGTGGCGACTAGTGGTTAGAGCATGGCGCTAGGCTTTATTCCTGGGCTTTATTCCCTACTCTACCATGGGTGCAGGGCAAGGTTCCCTCTAACTACTTGTAGACTGTGTGCGCAAACTGTTTCTTTGTGTGCACAAAAACTTTTCTTTGTGAGCACCTATATTAGCACTATTGATTTTTTTTGTGCACACTTTATTTTGTTGTGTGCGCAGGTTTCATGACCTGTGTGCATACGCACATGCGCACAGCTTAGAGGGAACAGTGGTGCAGGGTATAATCTTATAGGGAGGGAAACGTGCCTTCTGTGATATGTGCCTCAGTTTTCCTGACCATTAAATATGGATGGTAGCTACATGGTGCAGCATGGTAGGGGGGGCTTCCGAGTCCCCTGATGGCTCTGTACTGGGTTCCGCTTGGGGACAGCTGTGCCAGCTGGATGGACCCACTGCTGACTGCATCACTGGGCTGGGAGGAAGTCGGGCCAAGCTGCTGACTCCCGACATGGGCAGCCCCAGGAGTTCCCCGGCCCAGAAAAAGACCCAGGGCTCGGGCACCAGGACTTGGGACTTGCATGCTTTAAGCATGCCGCCTCTGCAGCTGCTGCTGCAGTGGAGCTGGGGCTCTGGTGCTAGGACTCAGGGCTCAAGCCCCATAAGTCTGGTGCCAGCGACACACCTGGGCAGCCCCACTGAGCTGTATATGAAGGCTGCTGACCCCTGTAGCTGTTGGCTCCATAGGCTCAGCAGGTTTTTTGTGGGGGAGCTACCTGGCCCCTCTGAACCAGGCTCACTGGCTTCCTTCTAGAGTCAGAAGCAGACTAGGGGCAGGGGAGAGTCTGCCTGCTCCTGTGGTGTTAAGCTCCTTGCCCAGCACAAAGAGAATGTGTATGTGGTGGAGCTGTGCTCTGTGCTGCTCATGGGCTGGGACTCAGGGGGACCCAGGCCTGAGGAGGGTGGGTTTGGGAGCGTGCCCTGAATCATTTTCCTGTGTGTAGCAAAATCCAGTGGTAGAGTTTATAAGAAGCAGGGGGAGGCACTGCCTCTGCCAGTGGGCCACTCTCTGTCTCTCTGCGGCAGCAGCCCTGAGTCCCAGTCAGTGCCTACTCCTGCCCCAGTGGGAAAGCAGGAAGTAACTGCTGTCAGGGCCTGGCCCCAGCCAGGGACCAGGAATGCTGCGCCACTGCTGGTGGCAGGATATAGCCTCGGGTCTGCCATCAGCAGGAACCAAATGGATGGGGGCTGGATAATTGGAGCTGCCTTCACCCAGGCAGTCTGCAAAATCTGCCCATGGCAATGTCTCTGTTGTGGAGCACAGTTCTGTATGTAGATAATTAAAATATGTCACAGCATAGCTTCATAAGAGTGCTGCCTGGGTTTGCTGTGTGGGGATAGGGTCTGGCAGTTCAGTCATTTTCAGTAGCCCCATGTTGGCTAGTCATGAGGTGGGGGCACCAAAGTCATAATCAGGGGCATTGCTACACATAAATATTAGGGGGGGCGGCCCCCACTGGCCCCCTTGGCCCCGATCCATTCCCCCCCACTGGCTCCCAAGCCCTTCCCACCTACACCCCTGGCAGCCTCTTGCACCCTTCCCTAACCACCTGGTTCCACTGCTGGTTCCCGCCGCCCCAGGCCAACACCCTCCCCTGTGCCCTTTCCCTGCTGGGCTGGTGTGCCTACTCCCAGACTCCCCCACTCCCAGCTCCCTTACCTGGCCTCCAGAGGGAGAACGGGACCTCAGTACGGCCAAGGCTTCTGTCATGACCCTGCTCAGACCAGGGTCAGGCCAGGGTGGGAGTTTTAAAAACTCCCAGGCCCAGCCTGCAACAGCTGTCTACTGTAGAGGTAGAGGCCACAGCTGCTGGCTGCCTGCTGCCTGGGCAGTGTTCCCTATGCAGTTTGCACACTACTCAGTGCACTCTGTGCAGTTTACATGCACACTACTCAGGAGCTGGCCCTGAGTTTTAGGGGGGCTGAGGCCCCTGGAGCCACCCCCAGAGACACCACTGGTCATAGTTTGTCTAGGGCACCAAAACACCTTGGGCCGGCCCTGTCTACACTACAGAGGTTTGCCAGCAAAAATCAGCTTTCATCAACAAAACAGCAGAGGTGTGCACATACTTAAGTTGACTTAATTCTAAATTTGGCCCTAGAGTTGCCTAAGAAGTGTTGCCAGTAGATCGAGGGATGTGATCATTCCCCTCTATTCAGCACTGGTGAGGCCACATCTGGAATACTGTGTCCAATTTTGGGCTCCCCACTACAAAAAGAATGTGGACAAATTAGAAAGAGTCCAGCAGACGGCAACAAAAATTATCAAGGGGCTGGAGCACAAGACCCAGGGGCGTCGCTGGGGCGGGGAGGGGCCTGGTGATCTGGGGCTTGGCCGCCGACGGCGGCGGCCGTGGCAGCCCTGTCCCCGACCTGGGATCCGGGGCTGCAGCCGCGGGCCCAGCCTCCAGCGGCCACTTTGGGCCAAACCGGACCGCGTCACGCTGCACCGCAGCCTAGCTGCCGGCGGTGGCGTGGCCACCCCCTGGCCTGTGGGGCCTGCCGGGCAGCCAGCTAGGCCCCGGATCCCTGGCCGTAGATGCAGCTGCCACGGCTGTGGCCCACCGGGGATCGGGCCCCGGATCCCCGGTCCGATTGGGCCGGAGATCCTTTGGAACTGGCTTTGGGACCCGGGGCATGTGCCCCGGGGTGCCCAACGCCAGCAACGCCACTGACAAGACTTATGAAGAAAGACTGCAGGAGCTAGGCTTATTTAGCCTGCAGAAGAGAAGACTGAGGGGAGATTTGATAGCAACCTTCAACCACCTGAAGGGATGCTCCAAGGAGGATGGAGCTCAGCTGTTCTCAGTAGTAACAGAGGACAGAACAAGGAGCAATGGCTTCAAGTTGCAGTTGGGGAGGTCGAGGCTGGATTTCAGGAAAATCTTTCTTACTAGGTGAGTGGTAAAGCATTGGAATGGGCTGCCTAAGGAGGTGGTGGAATCTCCGCCTTTGGAGATGTTTAAGGCCCAGCTGGACAAAACTCTGGCTGGGATAATTTAGTGGGAGCGGTCCTGTTTTTTTGGCAGGGGGTTGTACTAGATGACCTCATGAGGTCCCTTCCAACCCTATGATTCTATGATTCTATGAATTCGACTTAAGCCAGGTTAAATCAACTTAAGCCTCCAGTGTAGACATAGCCTAGAATACTGCATCCACCAACAAAACCCTCCTGCTTAGCTGAGAAAGTAAAACCACTTTGATAAGCAGCAAAGAGCTCTTTGTGGCCCTTAGGTCAACAGAATGTCAGTGGAGACACCATGTATCTGTATGTCCCCATAAATGGACTCCAGGAAGTGTTTCAAAATGCCCCTCCTGCCCGCTCTAGTCAGCAGTTGAAACTCCACTACCCTGCACCCAGGTACCAGAAGCAGCGTTAGGCAACTGGGGTCCTAGGTGAAGGCCCTTTATGAGGCCCCCTATACGCCCCCAATGCTGCCCTTACTGAGGCCCCAGGCTCCCACTGCCACCCTAACTGCCCCCCCCACACAGTCCCAACTCCCTGGTTCAGGCCCATTCAGGCCTGGGGTGGCCAGGGTGAAGTGGCCTGAACTCTTCAGAGTGGGCCACTCCAGGGGGCCCCGCTCCCAGGCAAGTTGCAGCTCTGCACCGTCTGCTCTCTTCCCTCCCTCTGGGGAGGTGCAGCCAGCTGGGAGTAGGCGAGGAGCGCTGCTGTGCCCCCCCCTGCAAAGACACTGGCCAAGCGGATGGTTGGCGCAGCTTCTGGCCCTGGCAGTTTGTGGCCCACTGCTCCCCCACCACACTGTGAGCGCAAGGGTAAGTGAAGCAGGAGACCGCTACGGGGCCCCCTTACTGCTCAGGGCCCTAGGTGGCTGCCTGCTTTGCTTACCCCAAAAGCTGTCTCTGCCAGGTACACAGGCATCCACCCTTTAAAACACATGGATTTCTGAAATTTCACTTCCTACTTGGTTGGAATAGAGAGCTCAGATTGCGCCTTCCTAGCTCATTACTGGAGCTGCCACACAGCAAATACTCTCCCACTTGGAGCATGCCCGACCTCTTGGATCTGCTGAGTAAAAGAGGAGGGGAGGCTGTGAAGTCCCAGTCCCACTCCAGTCATAAGGACTTCAATAGCTACAGTCAGATTTCTAACAGGATGTTGGATAAGGGTTGCCAACAGAATATCCTGTGCAAAGGTCAAGGAGCTGAGATAGGCATACCAGAAGACAAGGGAGTCAAGCCATTGCTCTGAGACTGTACCAAAGACCTGCCACTTCTGTAAGGAATTGGATGTCATCCTTAGCCATGACCCCACCTCCACCACCAAGAACCCCATGGTACTTAGAGGTTGCTGGAGTCGGTGGCTAGTGGACTCAACCATGAGGATAAACTAGAAGATAATGAAGTGGATTTAGAGGATGAAATGGGACAGGCAACATAGTTGTCCAATACCATGGTGAGCCAGAAACTCTTCTCAGTTCCAGAGGGTTAAAGCCAAACCCAGAACTCTATCTCTGGTGCCCATGATGCAGGAAAAGGAAGTCCTGGTAAGTGATCATTTAAAGCTGATACTGCTTAACGTATCATTGTGCTGTCCTTTGCTTTGTTATATACTGGAAGTGGGTAAAGGGATAGAAATGTACATTATTAGCTGTGTTTGCATAGGCTTCACATTCCGCTGTGCAGCTATGCAGTCAGGAGGAATACTGGCTATGTCTACAGCTAAAGTCTTAGTTCAGACTTGGTTAGTCCAAACTAAGTAGTTTGAAAGTTAGTTCGAGCTAAGCACAATTTTTTTTTTTAGTTAGTTCAAACTAGCTGTGCTTTTTTAGTTCAAACTAACTTTTAGTTCGAACTAAAAAAAGCACGGTTAGTATGAACTAAAAGTTAGTTCAAACTAGCATGTCTACATTGTGCCAGTTTGAACTAAATATGCAAGTTCAAACTGAGCAGTTTATTTGAACTAACCAGACAAACTAACTAGTTCGAACTAAGCTTTGCTAAAATTATTTTAGTTTGAATTAGGCAAAGCCAGTGTAGACAGGGTTCAATCAGTTTGAATTAAGGCTCCTTAATTCTAACTAATTTGCTAGTGTACACATAGCCACTGAGATTTCATGGGAATACTCCAGAGGGACCTCCAGGAAAATTTCCTGGTGATACTTGTGAATCCTTTGCTAAAGGTTCCTCAGCAGAGCTGCTTTGTTCCGTCATTCACTGTAAGACACTTTCCCATGCTAGTTGGCAATTGCTTATTTAGGCGAGTTGCACAGGGAATTGCAATGAAGCCACATGCATGCAGGAGAGGCACCCTTTCACCTGTAGAAGTGAGGTATCTATATCTTCTATGCCCCTGCCTGTGGCAAATTACAGCAGTATTTACAACATTGTCCCTAGTCACTTGCAGTGCAGTTCCAGTGCGGCCTTCCAAGGCCCTGGCCCTGGAGGGCTGCACCTGAGGCCATACTGAGCACCAGCTGGCCCCGCTGGCCCCACCCCTGCACTGGCAGGGCAGGGGCTCTCTGCCTTCCTGGCAGTGTGTGGGCACGGCAGGGTGGCTGGATATGGCAAGGCCATAGAGGATGGAGCCTAGGGCCCCCTTTCAGGCCTGGGGCTCCAGCCCCATATCCCCTGCGTTAATCTGGCCCTGTTTGCCATGTCCTTGCCAACTTTCTCCAACACATTCCTTGCATCTTCTTGGACCATCACAGTACCCCATTCACTTCATCCCTTTGGACAGCTTCCAAAATGAGAGCTGGAGTTATACACAGTTATGAGAAACTCCATTGGGAGAATGCCCTCCAGTATTACCTCCCTTTCAACTCAGCATTTTCTGTATGTTGCTTATTTGCTATTTCATTAAAAAAAAAAATTCTTAAAGATAATCAGTCTTTGTTTCTCTCCTACACACCATGGTTACTGCTGAACTTGGTACATAATGACAATTGGAATATTTGCACACTACAAATCATAGTCCATGTGCAATTGTTAACATTTACGTGCAAGGTGGCAAGTTAATCAAGCATGGGAGAATGCTTTATAGAAAGACATATTTCTAAGCCTTACTGTCCAAATGGCTCCTCAGAGTCTCCCTGATTCAAATAGCCCCCCTGTTGCGTCCGTCTAATAGACCTGGTACCTGGCTGCTCAAAAGCAGCCACCAAGGTATCCGCATCCAAAGTCCACCCTTGGGGAAGGTTTTCACCCTTAGTCTCACAAATATGCAGCACACAGTACACTGCTATGGCCATGGAAATGTTTCCTCATTTAGGTCTATCCTGCCATAAAGGCAGCACCAGCGAGCTTTTAATCTGCCAAATAAACATTTAACAGTCATTTTGCTCAGTCTGTTGTTGAAGTGCTTTTTGCTGCTGTCCAGGTTAACTATGTGAGATTTCATGAGCCATGGGAGTAAGGGGTACACTGGGTCTCCCAAGTATAGCATTTCAACATTTCTCATTGGAATCTCCTGGTCTGGAAAGTTCCTGTTTGCAGCTCTCTGTACAAGCTGGTGAGTTGCACAGTAGGATAGCTACCCACAATGCACTGCTCTCACTGTAGATGCTAGAGCTTCACAGTGGATGTGGTCCACTGACAGAAGCAGCATTGTGTGAATATGTGCAAATAATGTAATAGGGGTTTATGATCATCAGTGTAACTTCCACTGACAAAACTCTATAGTGTAGATGAGGCTATAGGAAAGCATCTGAACTTGGTTTAAAATTTACTAGTTATGGAGAATCCACCCCCCTCATTGGTAAAATTGTTGCAGTGTTTAATTAGTCTCATGATTTAAAATACTTCCAGTTCAAATTTGAATAGTGTCAGCTTCCAGCCTTTGGATCTTGTTATACTTTTACCTCCTGACTTGGTTTAAATTCTGAAGACTTTCCACAGGTCTATCTGCTCCATTCTGTCTTACATTTTTTTCTGCTCCTTCTCCTGCCTCCCAAAGCATTTGTATGACAAAATATAATTACACATGCAGTTCTATGTGCTGACACATCTTTGCCCCCCCCCCAAATATTTCAAGGGCCTATTGTTAAGATTCATTTCCATTTAAAGTAGTGGTTTTCAAATCTCAGATTAGGACCCAGTATTGGGCTGCAGACCCTCAGGTACTGGGTCGCAGTGCCCCCTGCTGCTGCCACCAGAAGACTGGAATGTACAAAGATGTAGTTGTGGGGTCACAGACATAAATGATTTTTTTCAACTGGGTCCTGAGGGAAAAAAAATTGGAAACCACTGATTTAAAGAGTACGCTAACATGTTCCTAAATATCGAAAAAAGTTGAATACCCGTTTACTGTCTTCAAAGGAGATCTTGCTAAGCAGGACTTGAAATAAGCACACACTAGAAACCACTTTTAAAAACATGAATGAAGGGTTTTTGAGTTTTTTTATTAACTGTCAGCAAGTTTGGGCCATTAGGTAACTTGATGTGTGTGTGGTGAGTGGGGGTGGGGTGGAGGAACTGCGGGGGGGGGGGGGGCATCTGTGTATGTGGGCACAAGTACCTTTCCTGGGCCAGTGTCTGATTTCAGTTATACCAGTGTAAACTCACAATCACTTCTTTCACTTCCAGATAGTTATTCTGGCTTTGCACTGGGGTGAGAGAAAAAATTCCCTTGCTAAAATTTTCAAAGCACAAATAACATAAGGGGGAAAAAACAAACAAACAAACAAAAATAAAAACAAAAATAAAAACAAACAACAAAACAAAACAGGTTTTGTTTAGAAAAACATCCTGGCATGTGGAATTTTATAACCTGTATCTATCCTTACACCTTATGAGCCCCTAGTTTCTGGTGCTGGGGAGGCCGGGAGTATCCCTGAATATGTAATTGACTCTGCAGTTCACTGAGATGTACAGGTAATCACTCTTGTTGGTGCCATCTGTGGGTTAATCACAGCTGACCCAGAACACTTTTCCATGTGCAGAGAAGAATTTGGGATTCTGCAGTATAGAACTGTGTCATAAGGGTTTGTTGCTAAGCCGAAGTACAGCCAATCACAGGACTCAGAAAGGAAATAGATGGCTGTATGTGCCCTATCCCTACCTTTCTGGAGCACAGTACTTATCAGTAATGAGCACAAAGCAATAAAGCAGTGTTGTATTACAATGAACATTCATAAGCAATCTAGGGATATCAGCTAATACAGGATATGTTCTGTGTAAATCCGCAGCACCATCTGTCTCATTGCACTTTTGAATTCCCCACCCAGAACTGAAGTTTCACTTTGCAGCATGTATTGAGAGCCCCATGATGTTATTTGTCTTGGCTAAAGTCCAAATAAAAACAAATGAGCGATATTCTCTCTTGGTTGCTTGAGGTACAAGTCATTTAGATATCATTAACAAGTACTATAGCAGCAAGCATCCTTTTGCAGCTGAGAAGGTAGGAGGATGGTTGGAGAGAGATTATAGGCAGGGCAAAGAAATCTCTCAATACAGCTTGTATTGACAGAGGGATGTTCCAGAAATTTTGAATGGCCCCAGAGCCTGGAAATAGCACAGACACAGCAGTCAACTTCTTTGTATTCGATCAGCAATGATTCCAACAGTGTTCTGGAGGAAAGGCATCATGCATGATAGATGGTGAATGTTTGTCTACCTAGAGCAGGAACATATATTCAAAGCCCCACAAGGTCCAAAACAAGCTTTGCAGCAAGCAACCAGGTTTCTGTGGTATTTTGATGTGGCAGACTGGAAAATCTGAGGCGGCTTCACTTTGAAATTTAGGTTTTTAAGGCATTGACAAGAAAACGAGTATGCAGTGAGGCAGAGCTCTGTGCGACTTGAATGCTTGAACCATTTGCCCACAGAAGGCAGTCATAGAATCATAGAATCATAGGGTTGGAAGGGACCTCATAGGTCACCTAGTACAACCCCCTGCCAGAGGCAGGACCACTCCCACTAAACCATCCCAGTCATGGTTTTGTCCAGCCAGGCCTTAAACACCTCCAAAGATGAAGACTCCAACACCTCCCTCGGCAGCTCATTCCAGTGCTTCACCACTGGAATAGTAAAAATGTTTTTTCTAATATCCAGCCTCGACCTCCCTAACCGCAACTTGAGACCATTGCTCCTCATTCTGTCCTCTGTTACTACCGAGAACAATCAAACTCCATCTTCCTTGGAGCATCCCATCAAGTAGTTGAAGGTTGCTATCAAATCCCCCCTCAATCTTCTCTTCTGCAGACTAAATAAGCCTAATGCTTTCAGTCTTTCCTCATAGGGCTTGTGCTCCAGCCGTTTAATCATTTTGGTTGCCCTCCACTGGACTCTCTCTAGCATGTCCCTGTCCTTTTTGCAGTGGGGAGCCCAAAACTGAACACAGTATTCTAGATGTGGCCTCACCAGTGCAGAATAGAGGGGAATGATCACATCCCTTGATCTGCTGGTAATACTTCTTTTGATGCAGCCCAGTATGCCATTGGCCTTTTTGGCAGCAAGAGCACACTGCTGACTCATATCCAGCTTCCCATCCACCATGACCCTCAGGTCCTTTTCTACACTGCTGCTACTTAGCTGAATGTTTCCCAGCCTGTAGCGGTGCATGGGGTTTTTCCGTCCCACGTGCAGGATTTTACACTTGTCCTTATTGAACCTCATAAGATTTCTATTGGCCCACTGTTCCAATTTATCAAGGTCTTCCTGAATCCTGTCCTTGCCCTCCAGTGTGTCTACTGGTCCCCCCCAGCTTGGTGTCATCCGTGAACTTACTGAGAATGCAGTCTACTCCATCATCCAGATCATTGATGAAAATGTTGAACAGAACCGGCCCCAGGACCGACCCCTGCGGCACACCACTTGTTACTGCTTGCCAGTTAGACATGGAACCATTGATTCCTACACGCTGAAACCGTTGATCTAGCCAGTTTTCTATCCACCTTATAGTCCACCTATCCAACCCATACTTCCTTAATTTGCCAATGAGAATGCTGTGGGAAACTGTATCAAAAGCCTTGCTAAAATCAAGGTATGCCACATCAACGGTTCTTCTTGCATCCAGAAAACCAGTCATCTGATCATAGAAGGAAATGAGATTGGTCAGGCATGATTTACCCTTGGTAAATCCGTGCTGACTGTTCCTGATCACTTTGTTTTCCTCTAAGTGTTTGAGGATGGATTCTTTGAGCATCAGCTCCATAATTTTTCCAGGGATTGAGGTGAGGCTGACTGGTCTGTAATTCCCCGGATCCTCCTCTTTCCCTTTCTTGAAAATAGGCACTACATTTGCTTTTTTTCCAATCCTCTGGCACCTCCCCCATTCTCTATGAGTTTTGAAAGATAATGGCCAGCAGTGCTGCTATCTCATTGGCCAATTCCCTTAGCACCCTTGGATGCAGTTCGTCCGGCCCCATGGACTTGTGCATATCCAGCTTCTTTAAGCAGTCCCTAACCTGACCTTCCGTCACCAAGGGCCTGTCTTCTTCTCGCCCATCTGTCACACCCATGGTAGTAAACTGGGAGCTGATCTTCCCTATGAAAACTGAAGCAAAAAAAGCATTGAGCACTTCAGCTTTTCTCTCATCCTCTGTCACAAGGATGCCTCCCCCATTCAGTAAGGGACCTACACCATCCCTGATCCAATTCGTGTTATTAACATATTTATAGAACCCCTTCCTGTTATCCTTTACATCCATCGCTAGCCACAACTCCATTTGTCCTTTGGCCTTTCTGATTTTTTCTCTGCAGTCCCTAGCAATATCTTTATATGTCTCCTTGGTCATCTGACCAAGCTTCCACTTCCTGTAAGCTTCCTTTTTATGTTTAAGCTCAGTGCAGAGTTCTCGGCTAAGCCATTCTGGCTGCCTCACATGTTTGTTCTTTCTCCTAATTGGAATGGCAACTTCCTGTGCCCTTAGCAGGGTTTCTTTAAAATATAACCAACTCTCTGGGACTCCTTTCCCCTTTAGATTAACTTCCCAAGGGATCCTGCCCATCAGTTCCCTGAGGGAGCCAAAATCTGCTTTTTTGAAGTCCAGGGTTTTTGTTTTGCTTCTTTCCTTCCTTCCTTTAATGAGCATCCTGAACTCAACCATGTCATGGTCACTACTGCCTAGCTTGCCATTTACCTCTATGTCCCTGATCAATTCTTCCCTGTTTGTGAGCAGCAGGTCGAGCGGTGCAAGGCTGTTAGTTGGTTCCTCTAGCATTTGTACTAGAAAGTTGTCCCCAACACTCTCTAAAAACTTCCTGGATTGCCCATGCACTGCTGTATTGGCCTCCCAGCAGATGTCAGGGTAATTGAAGTCCCCCATCAGCACCAGGGCCTGTGATCAAGAAGCTTCTGCTAGTTGTCCATAGAACACCTCATCCAACTCCTGCTTCTGGTCTGGTGGTCTATAGCAGACCCCCACCACAACATCCCCCTTGTTGCTTTCCCCTCTCAATGTAACCCACAGACTTTCTGTTGGCACGCTTCCACTTCCATAATGGAGCTCTGAGCAGTCATAGAGCTCTTTTACATATAACGCTACTCCTCCCCCTCTTCTTCCCTGCCTGTCTTTCCTGAACAGTTTATACCCATCCATGGCAGAGCTCCAGTCGTGCAGACAATCCCACCACATCTCCGTTATTCCTATGATATCATAGGTCCTTGTCTGTGCTAGTACTACCAGTTCTTCCTGCTTATTTCCCAGTCTCCTTGCATTAGTGTATAGGACCTAAGATACCCGTCCAATTGCCCTACTTTGTCATTTTGATTTTCAGTTCTATTACATATACCTCCTTGCATTTTTTCTTGGAGTTCTGCTCCCCCAGTCTCCTCACGTATTGGGGCTTCAGTGGAACATTTAAGACAACTATTTGATTCCCCCCCATGTTCCAACTACCTTCTCTTTTATTGCTGGTGCTACAGTCCCAGCACCCCCCAAGTTCCATCCCTTCCCCCAGATCACCCACATTGTCACTTACCTGTGGGCTTTGGGCTCCTTCCCCCATTGAACCTAGTTTAAAGCCCTCCTCACTAGGTCAGCCAGTCTGTGCCCAAATACGCTCTTCCCCTTTCTGGACAGGTGAAGGCCATCTCTGCCTATCAATCCTCTGTCCTGAAACAGTACTCCATGGTCAAGGAAGCCAAATCCCTCCTGACCACACCATCTTCGCAGCCAGGCATTCACCTCTAGGATGCATCTGTCTCTCCTCTGGCCTCTAGCCTTGACTGGAAGGATCAGTGATGAAGGATGTTACCTCACTGACCTTGGGTCGCAAGCAGGAGAGTGATCCCTAGTTTGATATTAGAGTCCACTTATTTCACATGGCACCTGTACATTCTGGGTTCACAGTACGAGAATGTTGGCCTGAAAACACTCTGCTGCAGCATCAAAACTGTTGGAATTTAGACATAGAGGGAGAAGCTGGCATTTCTGGTAGCTGTCCAGGTGACATCTGGAGGTTTTGGGAGTCTGGAAAGCATTGGCAGGTGTAGGTAGAATAAACACATTAGTTGGGTATTTCTGCTAAAAGGATGGCTCTCGAAATAGTTAATAATGTTGGCATATACATTGTGGTTTGCAGGTTTCATAATTAATAAGTAAGTCATTGAGAATTCAGGGCAATTCATGTGGGCCGACAGCCAGAAGTCACATTGAACAGTGTTGATTGACCAAATTGCATTCTTCTCCAGACTTTCAGCTCTTTTGTTTTTTCCCTAAAAGCCAGCATGTTTATGAGGAAAGCCTTGAAAAGCTGACTGATGAAGAAATGACTGCCTTAATTTGCACATGGCCTGAAACAAGAGCTCTGGTGTGTGAGCTGTCAATCCATCTCAATGGTGATTGCTTATTTACCTAACAATGACACTTGGCCAGGTCTACACCAATAATGAAATTCAGTGGCAGTTGACAGGAGGTATACAGAGTAGCTTGCCAAGTTCCAAAGGGGCAACCGTGTTAGTCTAGTTCAATACAACAAACAAGGCACCCTGTGGCATTTAAAGAGTAACTAAGGACTTAAAGAATAGCTTGTGTAACTTTCATCAGCTGTAACTTCCCTTCTATGTGTTGTCTCCACCGTGCTGCACCAAAAAGAAGTGGTTTTATTAGATTGACTTCTGGATCAATTGAGAATATCTTTACTGACCGTGCAGTTGAGCCATATAAATCAGTTTGCTGCCATCCATGTAGACATAGCTTCCAAGAGGAAATATTGAAGATCTGCACAGTCTGCTGTGAGTAGTTGTTCATTTTCACACTTCTGAGAGAGCACTACCACATCTTATTTCTTCAAGCAAGATCCCAATAGGGCATTTGAGCCCAAAGGAAAAGCCTGGCAAAGCAATGGGTGTATCTGAATCCAAATAAGAAGGAGCCATACCCAAGGAGCTAGGAACTAGCTGGAATTAATGATCATATCTGCACAATCTACCAAGATCAGCAGTTCAAGTGGGCCAAGCTTATTTCATGGGTAGTTTGGAGGACTACTCCAGTTCAGTGTCTGCTTACAGCTAATTTTCAGAGTGCCTGTGAAACTTAGGAAGGTAATGATGCTTCTGTTTATACTCTGATACCATTTCAGAAATTATGATGACAATTTTATTGTTGCAATGACAAGGGTTAGATTTTTTTTTAATGAAAGCTGAGACTCTGGAGCACAATTCTGAAGCAAGAGGTGGAGTCCAAGAAAAAAAAACACCATAACTGTGAAAAATTGCAGAATACATGAATGCAGTCCTGCTTGTAGTTAAATTTAAAAGTCTGATAAATATTGAACTTTCTTTTTAAAATTATTATTTGTTACAGGCTTCTCTAGGGACTGAATACACTACAGAGGCTAGTATTTTTTGGAGTAAAATTTACTTAAGATAAGATAGGTTTAACCATAACATCATGGTGAAATTTTCCATGGGGGTAACCATGTTAGTTTGCGCACAGCAAAAACAATGGGAATCCTGTAGCACCTTAAAGACAAACAGATTTCTTAGGGCAGTTGACAAAGTGGGTTGGAGCCCACAACAGGGGTGTTGCTGGCACCTGGCATACAGGCCACAAGCCCTGAGTCTCGGCACCAGTGCCCTGAGTGTCTGGCTGGCTCCGTCCTGGATCAGGGACCCTGGGCGGGCACCCTCTGCAGCATCTGCCTCTCTCAGCCCCGGTCCTGGCCGGGGATTGAGGCCGGGAAACTCACAGTGGTGCCTGCTTCTTCCAGCCCCGAACCTGGCTGGGGACCTGGGGCCAGGCTAGAGGTGGCAGGAGCCTGATGATTGATCGCGCTGAGGTGCCAGATCATGGCCTATGGGGCATGGCCAGGGCCCAGGGCATGGGGCCTGGAACCATGCCTCAGGTCTTATTTCAGGGCAATGACGTTTCTGGCCCACAAAAGCTTATGCCTGAAGAAATGGTGGGTTACCATTGTAACCTTCCTTCTTCGAGATGGGCTGTTCACATACATTCAGTTACAGGTGTCTATTGTGCCGTAGCACACGGGATCTGGAAAGTCTTTTAGCTCTAGCCTGTCATCTCAGGGTCAGTGGCCAATCCCCCTCCATGCTGTGACTGGGGCTATATATGTGACTCTGACCCTGACCCTCCCAGTCCCTTTTTATTGCCAGCTCTGGGTAGCGGGGATGGAGGGAGGGACCTGAATGTATGTGAGCAGCCCATCTCAAAGAAGGATGGTTACATTGGTAGCCTACCATTCTTCTTTGAGCACGGCTTACATCATTCAGTTACAGGTGACTGCTAGCCATATCCAAGATGGTGGGTGGAGTGATAGATTACCCACATTGAGTATGAGTCTGCCCAGTGTGGTATCCTCTCTTGCCTGTTGGACGATGGTGTAGCGCATCATGAAGATATGCACTGACAACCACATAGCTGCTCTGCAGATCTTCTGAATGGGAACCTTAGCAAAGAAAGCCATTGACGAAGCCCAGGTTCTTCTTGAGTATGCCCTGACTTTTCCTGGGAGTGGAGTACCAGACCTTCTGCAGCAGTCTTTTATACAATTCACTATCCATTTGGAGATGCATCGTGTAATCACTGGTTGTCCTCTTTTTTGCTCTGCGATTGTGACAAAGAGCTGAGAAGTTTTGCGGAACGAGTGTGTGTGCTCAATGTATGTCAAGACCACCCTTCTGACATCCAGCATGTGCCATCTCCTCTGTTTCTCCATGACGTGGGGGTCTGGGAAAAAACAGGGAGACAAATGTCCTGGTTCAGGTAGAAAGGAGAAGCCACCTTCGGGAGAAATGATGGGTGCAGGAGCAAAAACACCTTATGAGTGAAGAACTTTGTTTATGGAGGCTCCGAGGAAAGGGCCCTCAATTCCAAGACCCTTCTTGCCAAGATTATGGCTACTACGAAGGCCACCTTCCATGAGTGGACCAGCAGTGTACATGAGTCCAAGAGTTCATAAGGAGGCTCCATTAAGCAGTGAAGAACCACATTCAAGTCCCATTGTGGAGTAGGATCTTGATAGGTCACTTCATCCAGAGAAGATGATGAGAGGATCCGGGATGTGCTGTCAGGCACTGGGATTGGGCTCCTCATCCAAATCCTTTGAAGAGCAGGGGGTTCTGGTTGAAGGCAGTACTGAAGGCTGTGGGGATGCTGCATCCACCCATTGGTCCACTCTCGCAGGGAGCGTGATGCCAAGTTGTGTCACGTCCTAGAGCGGCCTCTCTCCCTTCTGAGACCAACGGTGCCGTGTCACATGCTCTGGAGTCAGCTGTGTGATCTAGACGGTGCCAGAGGGGTGAGATGTGATGGGATTGATGCTAAGGGCATGTGCACTGACAAACCAGGGGACGAGTCCTCCTCGTGCGGGGGAGTTGGGGAGTGCTCACAGCAATGCTTTCCCACAGGCTTTATGACCTTCGGAGTCAAAGCCAAAGTCAATGGGGACTCACGATGCCAGGGCTCATCATGAGAAGAAGCGGAGGAAACTGAGACAGATCTTGTCCATCTAGATCCTTGCAAGCATGGCACCGAGGGCTTGAATGAAGAATTGGGGAATGAACAGTCACCTTCCCCAGTGCCGAGCTCAGGTTGGGGATCAGTACCGTTCTCCAGTCCCAAGGTAGACCCTGTCGGTGACGGCAACACCAGTGCCAGTCTGCTCATAGAGGCCATCCGTTCCTTGAATGAGAGGGCTGACTTGCCCTTCAATCAGGTCAGTTTCTGTGGTGCGGGAGCTGGCATCTGGAGTAGCGCCTTTGCAGTAGTGAAAGCTTCCAGGGTGGATGGCACCTATGCACAGAGCGGGGTAGCTGGAGGTGAAGTGGTGTGGCGCTGAGACTGTGCTGGGTCAGGTGCCAATTGTTGCTTTTTGTTAGCTGTAGAGCGGTGCCGGGTGGATTCCAGTGCTCATTTGGCACATGGTACCGGTGAGCCCATAGGCATGATGGATGTACTGTGAGCCTGCCGCAAAGCCCATTTCTGGGTGATATTAGCTAACCTTCACTCCCTGTCTCTGCGTGTCCTCTTTTTAAATGAATTGTACATGGAGCATTTTTCTGTGAGGTGTGACACACCTAGGCATAGGAAGCACTTCTCATGAGGATCGTTGATTGGAAACACCTTGCAGCAAGTCACACAGGGCTTGAATCCCAGCATGAGGGGAAGAACCGCAAGACTCGGTTTTAATGCAAATAAAGACAGGCACTTGCTAAGCAGCAAGGGCAGGCTGTTCTAGTACCATCACTGAGGGTAGAAAAAAGGAACTGGGAGGGTCAGGGTCAGGGTCAAATATATAGCCATGGTTGCAGCATGGGGGGGCATTGGCTGTTAACACTGAGCTGACAGGCTAGGGCTAAAAGACTTTCTGGATCCTGCAAGGTTATGTATACAGCTGCGCTGCGGCACGTAGACATCTGTACCTGAATGATGTAAGCAGAGCTTTAAGAAGAATCTGTCAGTCTTTAAGGTGCCACAAGAATCTCATTGTTTTTGCCAATAACATCATACATTTCTTTTGCTTGCTGGAATCTTACCATGCTCTTGGACTTCAGCCCCCAGCTACCAGAACATAATCCATAACATTACTGTCATTCCATGACAAAACAAATAAGGGGTCCTGTCCCACTTTTGAAGCTTAACAGATTTATTCACCAGTATCACATGAGCTTTTGTGAGTGGAATCCCACTTCATCAGGCACTTGAAATGGAAAACGTGCAGTATCCATTTCAATTTCCATTTCAAGCACCTGACAAAGTGGGATTCCACTCACAAAATCAAATACAATAAATAAATATGTTAATCTTTAAAAGTGCCACAGGATTCCTTGTGTGTTTTGCTGAACTAAACTAACACATCTGCACCTCTGGAGCTTATTCCAGAACAAGTCACTAAGTGACACTATCATGACATAGAGCTGACTAAAAAGAGAGAAAACAATTTTATGAAAAATTCAGTTTTCCCCCCTCTGGGTTTAAAACCCATTTTTTCACTTTTTCAATTTTTTTCAATTGTTTTCTTCTTCAGTTTATAATGGGGTGATTGCTATATTTTTTCTTACAATTTTTCACTGTTCTGCTTCCCCCACTTTCCTTTCCTTTTTTTCTCCCCCCTCACTTGTGGGTTTTTGTTTTTGTTTTAGGAGGGGAAAATGTATATGTTTTTTAAAAAACTGTTTTTGTCTGAATTTGTAAACACATGCAAACATTTCTAGTGGCCTTAGGTTTGTTTTTAGAAAAGTAACTTTTTGGGCCAACATTTAAGCTGACAGTGTCCTTTTCAGACTGAGGCAACGCTGAGATTTTTCAAAGGAGGTGAGCAAAAAGGGTGCTTCTTTCAGTGGTGCTATCTTACATTGTTTTGAAAGCAGTATACTAGTAAGCTAAACAAGGAAAAAGCACTCTTAGGCTATGTTTGGACAGCCAAGGAACCCCAGCGGGCAGCCAGGGAGCCGGGGGTGCTGCTCCCCCCCCCCAAGGCATGCTGATCTGCCCCTCAGCCCCTGTTTTCAGACTGGGGGAGCTTAGCAGGGGGCTAGGAGTCTGATCAGGCTCGGAGCTGCTTGGGCACCCCACAAGGAACTCGCAGCCGGGCCAGTTTCACAACCATGACATTGACCAGGCTGGGAGCTGCTTGCTGGGTGCGGCAAGCAGCTGGGAGCCTGATCAGGCTCCTAGCCCCCTGCTAGGCTCCCCCAGTCTGAAAACAGGGGCTTGGCACTAGGAGTCCGATCAGGCTGTGAAAGTGACCAGGCTGGGAGCTGCTTGCGGGGTGCCGCAAGCAGCTCCAAGCCTGATCAGGCTCCTAACCCCCCCCCAGCCCAAACACAGGCTGGGGGGCAGAGCAGCATGCCTAGAGGGGGAAGCTGAGCCCCTGGTTCCCTGGCTGCCCAGGGGAGAACGTGTTCCTGGTGGGGTTCCCTGGCTGCCCAAGCTGGAAGCGCAGCCCTGCTGGAGTTCTTGGCTGTCCTAGCGGGGAGTGCAACCCTGCCAGGGTTCCCTCACTACCATGGTGAGGAATGCAGCCCCACTAGGGTTCCTGGCCGCCACCTCTGGGAGACTATGTCTCCCATGGGGAACAAAGCCATGGGGGCATCTGTCCCCAGGTGGGGAATCCTGCCCTGCTGGGGGAGGGACCCCCTGCAAAATACAGCCCTCCAGCGGGGAATCCCCTAATAAATATTTTGAAAAAGCCAATTCCATGTTCTGGAAGGGCTTTTTTTGAAGTAACTATTTCTAAAGAGTTTCTCTTTTGAAATGAAGGCAGGTTTAGTGATTTCGAAAAAAGCGCTTTGTTGTTTCGAAATACCAAAGTGCTTATTTTGAAATAGCTAAATGCCTGCAAGGACATGGAAAAGTTGTTTTTTTCTAAAGAAGCTTCCTTATTTCAAAAAAAACTTTTCAGTGTAGACATACCCTTAGTCTCAAATAACAGTACTCACATGGGGAGTTATACTTGTGTAACTACAGTGGAATAATTGTAATGGTTTGATTAACTGATTATGATGGTATAGTTAATCTGTTATAGTTGTGCTGGCAAATTTCCCCATATAGATAAGCCCTTAGGAGTCATCTGCAGCACAAAGTTTCCAGAACTAACCAGAGGGGTAGCCGTGTTGGTCTGTGTACAGCAAAACAATGAAAGTTCTGTGGCACCTTATAGACCAGGGGTGGCCAAACTTATGGAACTCAAGAGCCACACAAGTTGATTATTAAACCTTCAAGAGCCACTCTGAGGCATATAGCCATATACTTTTACCTACTAAATTAATTTTCTGAGAGCCACACTTTTTCATTCAAGAGCCACATGTGGCTCCCAAGCCGCAGTTTGGCCACCTCTGTTATAGACTAACAGATTTCTTCGGGCATAAGCTTTCATGGGCTGTGACCCACTTCATCAGATGTACCAGAACTAAGTGAGTCTCAAGCTTCTATCACACATTAGCCTTGCCTGAGAGAGTGCAGCCTCTCTGCAAAAGTGCAGTTGAGTTCTACACCCTGCTGTCACACCCCATGTCCACACTGGAACTACACCCAGTCTAGGACATGGAAAAGTTTTGGGTGTGAATCCCCCAGTTCATAGCTCAGTAGCTGGTAGCATCACTCTATGACTACTTTTACAGTATGTTGTGGGAGAACTTGTCTGTTCCTTCTGGGGTTGTTGGCAGAGGTAGTACAAACCAGCAAAACCCATATTGCAGTTTAGCTGATCCCTGACAGGAAATGTCACCTCCTTGTTAACACCAGGTGGTTATCTATAGAGGATCTGCTTCTAAGACCCAAGGGATCTGGGTTCACATCTCTGCTGTACATAGCCACTCTGTGTGCAAAATCAGTGCAAATTAGCTGCCTCAGTACCTGTGGTTATCTTGGTCTTAGCATCTCTGGGCCTCAGTTCCCCATCTGAGCAATGGGGATAAGAGGCCTGCCTGGCCAGACTGGATGTGTGAGGACAAATACTTTGACTGCTTGGGTTATCATGGATGAAATTCTTCTTCGCAATTGTGCTGAATCAACTGAAAATCACACCTGTAAAGACAAGGCCCCAGGGTGTTTTAGGTGTGCACCTCCCATTGATCTAGGTCTCTTTGAAAAACTCAACTTTAGTGTAACACAGGATGTGAATGATTGTTTGGATGTGGAGCAATGTTTTCCAGCTATTGTCAAAGGGCTGGCAAGAGAGTAATTGTTTCAAAGAAATCTACATCTGAATTGCCTCAGTTTCATGTAAACAGTAATGGGGGCCATAAGGCCCATTTAATAGATGTTTAACCTGTCAGAAGGCAGAACAGAAAGGAACGTTTTTCCTGTAACTGGCAGGTCCATTCTAGTATCATAGAATCATAGGGTTGGAAGGGACCTCGTGAGGTCATCTATTCCAACCCCCTGCTAACAGCAGGACTACTCCCACTAAATCATCCCAGCCAGGGTTTTGTCTAACTGGGCCTTAAATGTTCCCAAAGATGGAGATTCCACCACCTCCCTAGATAACCCATTCCCAGGGGTTAAAGTAAGGCAGAATGCACCAGAATGCAATTCCGGGGCTTCCTATTTTTAGGCGGGCAGTGTTCTGAGCCTCTGAAAAATAGAGGAATGCACCTAAACACATGCATCTATCTGGAGGTGTGTAGCTTGGGGTGTGTACCTGGTTCTGTGTGTGTGTAGGTGGAGGTGGGTAGGAGTGGGTGTGTGGATGTAGCTAGAGGGGTGGCGTGTAGCTGGGGGTGAGTGGAAGTGGATGTGTAGCTGGGGGTGTGTACCTGTGTATGTGTGTAGCTGGGGGGGTGGGTTGAGCAGAGCGATAACCAATGCATGTGGTACTCAGAAATGGTTGCAAATGCCTATCTGGGCTGGGGGGCAGTAGCTGGGGTCAGGGGCAGGCATTTGTGGGCCCAGAGCTGCATGAGGGTGGGCCTGGACCTGCAGGGCAGGGCCTGGACCTGTGTGAGGGGGGGCCTGGAAATTTGGGAGGGTTGTGGGGACCCCTAAATTATACTTTAACACCTGAGTAGCTGGGGTGGGTGAAAGAGGCCTGCACTGGCGTGAGGAGGGGCTGCAAAAGCACAAGGGGGGCCTGTCAATTTAGGAGGGTTCCAGGGCATCCCAAATTATTCTTTAACCCCTGCCCATTCCAATGGTTCACCACCCTCCTAGTGAGAAAGATTTTTCTAATATCCAACCTAGACTGCCCCAGCTACAGCTTGACATCATTGCTCCTTGTTCTGTCCACTGTTACTACTGAGAACTGTCTAGCTCTCGCCTCTTTGGAGCACCCCTTCAAGGAGCTGAAGGTTGCTATCAATTCCCCCCCTCAGTCTTCTCTTCTGCAAACTAAATTAGCCAAGTTCCTTCAGTCTCTCCTCGTAAGTCATGCACTCAACCCCCTAATCATTTTCATTGCCCCACACTGGACTTCCTCTAATTTGTCAACATCTTTTCTGTAGTGTGGAGCCCAAAACTAGACACAATATTACAGATGTGGCCTCCCCAGTGCCAACTAGAGGGAAATAATCACATCCCTCGATCTGCTGGTAACATTCCTACTGATGCAGTCCCAAAGGGTCATTGGCCTTTTTGGCAACAAGAGCATACTGTTGACTCATATCCAGCTTCCCATCCACCATAACCCCCAGGTTCTGTAGTGCTGCTACTTAGCCAGTTGGTTCCCAGCCTGCTGCAGTACATGGGATTATTCCATCCTAAGTGCAGGACTTTGCACTTTTCCTTGTTGAACCTCAAGTTCAAGGACAATGTAGTAAGGACAATGGAGTTGATCACAGCCAGTCTCTTCTAACAATATTTCCTACACAAGCCTTATATTTTGGAGCATGCTTGAGTTTGCTACCTGATTAAAAAGGCAATTAGTCCTTCCTAGTGTCCCTTCTGAAAGTAATTCCTTTGATGGGTGGGTGGGAGGGGAAGGTAATACATTTATTTTGCAAAAGCAAAATCTTATGCTGCACACTAGACAAAAGACATACCCTAGGTCCACGAAATACATTTCCACAATGCACTTCACAAAGATCAATTGACAGATTACGTCTGTGAAATGTTAGTCACTGCACAGAAGAGATATATTATGGTGGTAAAAGGAACAAATGGATACAGGGAGGGGTAATCTCTTTTTTATTGCTGATTTATGCAATGGATCTATGGCAGCAGTCAATTACTAAAATAAAAATATGTCTGAAGATAAAACCCATTGTCTTGTGAAACCATATATAAAAGAACTGTGTGAAATAAAGAAAGATGATAGTTCACAAGAGACGAAATGTGCCTCCATTTGAAAACTTGTTATTATTTTGTACAGCTAATCATTTCTTTCAGAGCTGGCAGTTTACATTGTAATATGGAAAATAAAAGGCTTTTCTTTCAAGGGTGCACAAATACTTTCTCTGGTGTGGCAAACAAACTGTAAGAGACACCAGGGAGAGGAATCATACTAGGATCTATTTCCAAGTGCCACAAAAATTAATCATATATTTCACCTGCAGCAATCAGAAATATTTGTCAACCCAGGGCCATCTCCCAGCTCCTCATGGAGCCAGTGACAAAATTCCCCTTGACTTCAAAGGGAACAGGACTGGTTTCTAAATCAGCACTGGCATCAGACCCTTGTAAGTCCCCACCAACTCTTAACATACTTGGAATGGAGCAGCACAATGTTAAATCAGATTTTGGTGACCATTGTAACAAGAGCAGTATATAAAGAGCTGTCTCTGTCTCACTCTACCCATTACCCAGGAACTTCACACTGCCAGCTGGTGAAGGGCACCGAAGGGGTTGATGATGTTACAGGAATCCCCTGAGTCTGGTACGTGCACTCTAGTTCACCAAAGCATATCATGTGAGGTCTCATATAAAAGCTGACATCATTTATCCTTGTGAAACACATGTCTGGATGTTGTGCAAGCACTTATGTATAAACATTGAAAATTATAAGATCTGAGTCTAGGGAATGGTCACCAGCAAAGGAGAAAAACAGGTTTCCTGTCAGACAAGAATTGTGTGCCTACCTGACTGTTTACATGCATATATTAAGTCCTATGTAGTTGATAATGATCTTTTATCCTCAGTCTGCTGAATGACAATGAAGGATTGTAAAAATTACAAAGGGAGAAAAATATGAGGAACAAACAAGCAACAGAAGCCTGGAGAATGGGTGAGAACTTTATTCTGAGGTGTCCATCAAAGTTTTGCTCTATTTATTACATCTGAGGGCAAGGAAGACACCCAGTCAGACGTCAGCCAGGAAGTAAATGGACAGCAAGTTAAGGTCACAAAGGGTCTTAACTGTGACTGGTTGACAGCAGTGGAGAGAACTGTGGATAAAAGTTCACTAGGTGGGAGGCTAACCCATAAATTAAGCTGAGTCTCTAGAAAGCATGTCATGGTATAGTTTCATGTTACCATCTGGTTCCAATATCAGTGGAATCTCTGCTCTGATACAAGGAGCAGCTGTGCTAGTCTAGTCTTCAAAGCATCTAACAAAGTGGGATTTTCTCCCATGAAAGCTCCTGCAATGAATATATTTGTTAGTCTTCAGGTGCCGCAGGACTCCTTGTTTTTTTTTTCTGCTCTGATAAGAAATGTAGTCTTATTTTCATTATAGCTCTGTGTTATAGTGCTGGTCCTGAACTTAATTTTACAAGCCAGTGCATGCTAGTCCTTTCTGTTCCACTTCCAAGCGCACTTTGAGAACTCGGGTGCGGGGTTCCCTATTGCTACATGTACGAAGAGAGCAGGGGTTGTGGAGATCTGACAGACAGAGCTTGCGCTGCTGGATGCAGAGAGCTGATCCACAGCAGGCCTAGGTGAAACTCTTAGGGCAGGGGTCTCAAACACACAACCCACAGGCTGCATGCGCCCCCTAAAGCTATTTCCTGTGGGCCACAATGACACTGTTGTTACTGATATTTGCAATATTGTTGTATGAAAAGATTTCAGTGATGTGGCCCTCAGGCTAATGTACTAGGCTATGTCCACACAAATAAGTTATTTCGAAATGAGTTATTTCAAAATAAAGGCCTTACTTCAAAATAAGATAATTCAAATTAAGAAAATGTTAATTCGAATTAAGGGAAAGCCTGCTATTGAAACAGCTGTTATTTTGAAATGGTTATTTTGAAGTAAGGCCGTTTGGACATGTTGTTTCAAAACAGTTGTTTCAAAACAATGGTGTTGTTTCTAAACAACATGTTCAAACGGCGTTATTTCAAAATAACCATTTCGAAATAACAGGCATTTTGAAATGAATGGGGTTTAAGCTGTTTTGACATGACGGTTCTTATTTCAAAATGACAGAGCCCATCATTTTGAAATAAGAAAATGTCATGTGGACATTCAGTTTTTTATTTTGAAACAACACTGGTTATTTCGAAATAAAAAAGATTAGGTCCACATTACATTTTCTTATTTCGAAATGACGGGCTCTGTCATTTCGATGTAAGAACCGTCATTTTGAAACAGCTTAAACCCCATTCATTTCGAAACGCCTGTTATTTCAAAATGGTTATTTCAGAATAATGCCATTTGGACATGTTGTTTCGAAACAACATGTCCATACAGCCTTATTTCTGAAATAACAGCTGTTTTGAAAGCAGGCTTTCCCTTAATTTGAATTAACATTTTCTTAATTTGAATTAACTTATTTCGAAATAAGGACTTTATAGCGGCTAGCACCTCTGCTTAACATGCAGAAGGTCCTGGGTTCAATTCCCAGGGGGTTGGACTTGATGATCTCATGAGGTCCCTTCCAGCCCTATGATTTGATTTGATTTGATTTCAAAATAACTCATTTCAAAATAACTTATTTTGAAATAATGATGTATGTGTGGACATAGCCCTAGTCCTCTTGCGGCCCCGTACTATTCATGCAGCTCTTGAGGTGATTTGAGTTTAAGACCCCTGCTCTAGGGCTGGATTAACTGACCTGGGGGCCCCAGGCTGCTTCTACTGTAGCCCCCCTCCAGCTGGGGCCCCTTCCCACTCAGCAGGGCCCTGCTCTCTGCATGGAGGCCTGCCACTGCAGGTGAAACCCTGGGGCCAAAGAATGCTCCCACCCTGACCCCGCTCCAGTCAGTCTGCTCAGGCACGTGGTGATGAGGTACCTGATAATACTGATTATCCCTGGGACCCCCGTAGGATCTACCTGTCTAAAGAACTCCATGGCACATAAGAATGGCCTATCTATCTTAGGGCTGTATGGCTATGTCTACATCAGCCAAAGTTAGCAGTCAGTGCTGGCCTCAGCTTCTTCTGCTGACTTGTTCCTTTTCCTGTACCTTCACAACCCTTATTACCAGCTAAGATTTCATACTGTAGGAGGCTGGTGCTGATGACTCGCATCTACCTATTTCACTGAAATGCTGACTCCAAGTGTGTACTACAGCCCCTCTGAGAAAGCTCAGATTAAAAGCCTTTCTCCCATGTAACAGTGGAAGTGCTTAGCCACTTTGGCTGCGTTCACACACAGGCATTATTTCAATACAAGTTGTGTCGAAACAACTTATATCGAAATAATGCCTTATTTCGAAATAACTTAATTTGAATTAACAGTTTGTTAATTCAAATTAAGGAAAAAAGCTCAAAGTGAAATAGCAGTTTCAGGCAACAGTTATTTCAAAACAAGTCACTGTTGTTTCGAAACAACATGTTCCGGCGGCATTGTTTCAAAACAATTATTTCAAAACAACGTTGTTTCGTCCCCATATGAGGTTTAAGTTGTTTCGAAACCTCTGTTGTTTCGAAACAACGGGTTCCGTTGTTTCGAAACAACCGTGCGTCGTGTGAACAGGGTATTTCTTATTTCGAAACAACCTCTGTTGTTTCTAAATAAGAGTGCTGTGTGAACGCAGCCTTTGATACACGCTGTGGACAGGCACTTCTCATATTAGATATCATTCTAGTGAGCAGCCTCATTCCCAAAGGTGAACATTAGCACTTGGAAGGGGCTGGAAACCTCATGGCATTGCTAATGACCTACACAAGATTGCATCCTGCCCAGGTCTGTGGGGGTTAAAAGCTTGTTCCTATCTAATGGATGTTTGATAACCCCCCTACATGTAAAATGAGTTTGGTGGGTCTCATATAGCTCACCTATCATAAAACACTGTGCACCAGACTGTAAGGCTTTTCCAGTGGGCAGGGGAATAAAGAGTCCTGTGGCACTTAAAGACTAACAGATTCTGTCCCCTGTTATGCCTCTGTACACAGGGCCATCTACCCATAGAGGCGACCTAGGTGGTCACCTAGGGCACCAGCCTCTAGGGAGCACCAAGCACTGGGCTGGGGTGGGGCCTGCAAGCTTCCTGCCCTGCTCCACCGGCACTTGGCCGTGAGTGGGGAGCTGGACCCAGCCAGAGGAGTGAAGCCGCCACCAGCATTGAGCTGTGGGCAGGGAGCCAACCCCAGCCCAGCAGTGAAGGTGCCACCGTGATTTGACCTGGCAGCCCAAACAGCACCCATCTGCCACTTGACCAGGGTTGCTGGGGGGCATGGCCTTGGCCACTGGCGGAGGGGGGGAGCAAAATCTCAGGCATGTAGGGTGCCAAAATGCTGTGGGCTGGCCCTGTCTCTACATGTCTGGCACAACAGGGCCCTGATGCTGTGGGGTTTTTTAATGAGTACTTCACAGCCAGGGGCAAAATTGCCTCACTCACTGTCTATGTGTGACAGGTGGTGCCAGCGTAATTGTCATCTTCATGTGTTGGGGAGGACAGGGGGAATTCAGAAATCATGAAGACAGCCTCAAAGCATTATTTAATCTTCTATGAAATCTGACAGTTTTGGGGTCAGGCTCACAATTTTTTCTCTTTGGGGTTGATGATGTTGGAGAAGGCTGCTGTTGGTCTTCTTCTGGGTCTTTTCCTTTACTTCTGGATCATAAAATCTTGCACAGGAAACACTTTGAGGACTAAAAGAGAGACAGTCCCTGCTGGAGCAAATTCTTCCAGGCTCTTAGATGATATCAATCATTCATGGTACAAGCCTGTTGCTGTTTCCCGTTAGTTCCTTCCTGGTTAATTTATGAACCCACTGAGGGTCTTTGTCTGGAAACAACTGTCTACATAAACATATTTAGCCCCAGATTTTGTAAGTGAAAGGTTCTTTAGTAGACATAAACAACTCAGAAAACATTCTGGAGGGTTCAAATGCAGACATTTTCTATTAACAATCAAATAAACCACATCTGTCAATGATGACTAATCAATATATTCATTCCACAAACACCATTAAGGGATGGAAAGCATTGCTCAGGACATAACCTCATAAGCACAAAGAGAGGTTAAAGATTTGAGGCTAGCGCTGTAAAGACTGAGGGTTAAGTGTACCATAAACAATTCCGTAGTTTTACCTAGCAATGGCATTGTAGTGGGGAGGAGAGACCAGAGGTTTGCAGAGTATAAATATAATTTGCATGGCAACCATAGCACTGAGATCTGCCATAAATTACATATGCCCAGTTACACTGTCTGACAGTGTTCCACAGTTGCAGTATAATAACAAAACTATGCTCAAACTCTAACTGGACATTTTTTGCTCATCGTTTTAAAACTGGAAGCATTCAGGAACAATATAATCAGTGACAGCCTCTGCATATAGAAACTCCATGCAGTGCTGCCCAGGATGGGATGACCTGATTTCTGAGTTTGGATGGAAAATAAACCTCTGAACAGTTTCCTTTGTTCCAGGGTACTAGGGCTTGTACTCATCTCCTCTGTATCAGGGAGCAGATGGTTTCTGGGATTGAAAATGGCAGGAAATAAACACTCTCTGAGTCCTGTCCAGGTGAGATTAGGAATGGCTGAAGGCTGTTACCTCTGACAGTTCCCTGCCATGGATAAGGATGCACATCACAGAAGATGCCACCAGAACTGGCAGCCTCAGCAGAGAGCCTACTCCTGAATTACAAATATAATAGAAGCTTAGGACTGGAAGGATCTGAGTAAGTCATCCAGGCAAGTCCCCCCGAATGCAGGCAGGACTATGTAATAACTAGCCCACCCCTGCCAGCTGTGTGTCTAACTTGCTGTTAAAAATCCCCAGTGATGGAGATCCCACAGCATCCCTTGGCAATTCGTCCCACTGCTGGGCTACCCTTCCAGTTAGGAAGTTTTTCTGAATGTCAAGCTAAACAACCCTTGCTGCAATTTAAGCCCATTGTATCTTGTCTTATTCTTCTCTGAGTGCTGCTTGCATCATTCAGTATTAGGTGTCTGCATGCTGCAGCATGTGATTGGTCAGAAACTTTTTAGCCCTAGCCTGTCAGAGCAGGCTCAGTGGCCAATGCCCCCTCTGTCCACTCCCATTGCTATATATATGGCCCCGACCCTGATCCTCCCCAGTTCCCTTTTCTGCCCTCAGCAATGGTTTTGGAACAGCCTGCTCCTCGTGATTACACAAGCGCCTGTCAATTTACTGTGTATGAACTGCCCGTTCAGTTTGGAAGATCTGTTCATGGACATCGTTCCACCAAGAACTGATGCTCTTACTGAGCATACGAGTTTGGAGCCAAAAGACCACTCCCAACAGCTGCTTATAATGCCAGGTTTCAAACCCTGTACTGCTTGCAGCAAGGCCTTCCCGTGGGACAGCTCCTATGAGATGTGCCTGCTGTGCCTGACTGAATCGCACCAGGCTACCAAATTCTCCATCTGTCAGTCCTTTAAAACAAGGACATCGTAAGACAGGGAGCTGAGGTGCTGGGCATTGGCTCTGGAGCAAACACGCCAGTTTATCCCTGGTGAATTGGGGTCACAATTGGAGCTGCTGGCACCGTGTGCCAGATCAGCACCAGAGCCATCTCGGTGCCACTTTTTGAGGGAGCAAAAGACAACATGTTTGGCACCCACCTAGCTGCCGAAGCGCAGGCACCGCTCCAGCTCCCCCAGTCCAGGTCCTTCTCGGCATCAGAGCCAGGAGAACATGGAGGTCCCCTCCACCCCAGATGCTTTCGAGGTGGCAAAGGCCCTTCTGCTTTTGCCAATGCCTCCTCCTCCCAAGCCTCCAAAGCAGCGAGGAAAACCTGCTTTCCTCTCGGGGACATGGACCTTGCTGGGGTGACATGGATCTCTGTCCTCTAGTATAGTACTCTGCAACCGGAAGGAGGTTCCCCCAAAAGGCCCACTGGCACCAACCCAGGCTCTACACTCAAGTGCCATAGAACATGTTCTTCCTCCTCCCAGCCCTGTAACACCACTCTGTCACTGGCACCGACCATCTCGGCCGCCCTTCACACCAGTACCGATGCAAGCCAACCACCTTGGCTCCAAGAAATGTCACACTCACGACCCTCGAGGAGGTCACCCCCCTCACAAAAGGGCAGGCGAGCCCATTAGGGAGTGCCGGCACTGGGTACCTCCCCTCCAGCCGGCTTCTCACAATACCAAGGAGTTCAGGGCCATGCCAACTTAACTAGTAAACCCAGATAGGGCCTTAAACCCCAGGCCATGGTTGTATAGGGAGGACAACAGAGCCCACTTTGACCTCTTCCACCACGTTACGGTGCATACAGATCTAGAGGTCGAGCCTATCAGGGGGACCAGGACCCCCTATTCCACCCCGAGTTAACATCTTGCCCAGATGCAATAGCGGTACCATTGCACCCTAGTGTGCATGACTTTGCCAGAGCTCATTGGCAAACTCCTGCTTCTATTCCTCCAGTCTCTGATATAGCAGGCCATAAATACCAGGTCCCACCGGAGGATTTCCCCTTTTTAGTTCACCACCTGGTTCCAAGGCCCTGGGTAATGGTAGCCACTTTAGGGCATGGGAGCCAACCCTCCCTAGATCCCATACTGAGATCCAGGGAAGCAAGAAGGCTGGACCTCATGGGCCGGAAGGTATACTCAACCCCCGCCTTCCAGCTCAGTATTGCAAACCACCAGGCGCTGGTGGGAAAGGTACACTTTAGATATCTGGGAGCCCTTGAGGAGATTCCAGGATCTCCTTCCCCAGGAGCATAGGGTGGACTATGACTTCCTCATAGAGGAGGGCATACTAACATCCCGGGATGCACTCTTTGCTTCATGGGATGCTTCAGATACAGCAAGTCGGTGTATAGCCTCAGCCGCTGTTACGAGACACATGGTGTGGCTGCATGAGGCAGGCATGCCTCAAGAAGCACAACAGGCTATTCAAGATGAGAGGCAAGATCAGCCCTCAGGGACCCAAGGTCCCCTCCTCCACCAGGGACATCTCCCTAAGTTGCCATAGCCTTCACCAGAGAAGCCTCTCCTGGTGCACTACCTGCCCCTCTCCTGTGGTTTTCACCCAATTCCTACCTCAACAACCCCTCAGAAATCAGTGGCAGAGCCCTACATGGGGCCCCACCCTCAGCTAGGTTCAAAATCCTCTTTTTCCCCACACCAGAGAGATAGATGACCTACCCCAGGCAACCTTATCCCTCCAAGCTGCGGATTTTTTCATCAACCCTTGTCCTCTCATCTGACCAGTCCCAGGTCTGCAGATTCAGCTCTGGGCATTCAAGTCAAATTGCCCCCTCAGTCTCTCTCAGGGTTTCACATTTCCCTTAACTGGATATCCATAGGGCTCCTCATTGAGCCCAGGGTATATGAATGCATTCTGGTTTTCCCCTTTTTCGCCAATCCATCCATTCACACACTTCTAGTGATCTGGACTCCAGCCACTAGACATACTTCTTTCTACCAGACCCCCTGTCATTCATCTAGAGACTGGGCCAACCTCGACTCATTCTGAAGTCTTAATCTCCATCTCTTAGCTATCCAAACTGCTCCTACAGGACCTAACTTTTTCATGGCCCATCACAATTCTGTTTTTCACAGACATCAGAACTGGATCCCAATGACCTCACTTGTTGATCAATGGAGTACCTTTCCAATGCCTCCTAGTCCTGCAACTGGAGATCTAAGGGTCCCTTTATCTGGACCTCCTGTTACTCACAAAAGAACGGGCTACAGAAAACCCCTCAACCCCTCTTAACGATTCCCATGGAATAGCTGAGTCACTCTGCCACTATGGTCTTCACATGGCACCCACGCACAGTATGGGTATGGTGACAATTCCCTTTCTATACTTAGCGGGATGGGTGACTGGTCCACCGCTCTCCTTTTCAAACCACATAAATTCTAGTAGTGGAGAACAGGGATCAAGGGACTCTGATGCTAGCCCATTGGGCCCGACAGGGATGTACCCCCCAAGGACCCTCCACCTTCCTCCCTCTTTCTCTCCTCAGCAATGCCCTCTGCAAACCCTTTGGGGCTCCTTAACCCATAGTTGACCTTGTTAAGTTGACTTAACTGAGCTCTCAAGCATAGACATAGTTTATGGGAGTGAAATCCAGGCTGTCTCATTTATGCTCCAGCTTTTCAAGAGAGAGCTTGAAAATGGCCTGTGTTGTGTGTTGCAGAGCAGGGTGTCTGGTAAACCTAAGTGCAAATGTAATCCATATGCCTAAAAAGGAGCAGTCTCTTTTAGGGCTCTCTTGAGGCTGGGTTATGTTGCTGGGCAGATTTGGCTGCCCAGGTTCAGAACTTTCTGGAAACAGGGAGTGGTAGCATTTTGAGCATTCTCCACAAGCTTTTCTGTTGTTGATGTGGTGAGATGCCTGAAAGCAGCAGCATGAGCAGAAGCAGCGCCATGGGGGTCCAGGGGCCCCAGGCAAATCACCCTCTGTGGGGCCCCACCCCCACCACCAGGCACTGGTGGGTGGGGCCAGCTGGTCCAGGGGAGGAGAGGCCCCTGCGCTGGCCATCCCATGCCAAGGATGTGATAAGCAGCCAAAAGGGTGGCCCCGGTTCAGCACTGCCAGTCCGGCCACCCCTCCAGACCAGGCGCACTGCTCTGGGCTCTGTCCCGGAGCAGTGGGAGGGAGGCAGGAGGCAGTGCGGTTGCGGGGGTAGCAATACCAGCTCTGTGCTGCCTCCAGCCCCCTCCCCACTCCTCTGGCACAGAGCCCAGAGCAGCACATGTGGCCTGGGGGGCAGGCCCAGTCACAGGCGTGGGGGGGAAACAGTGTGGGCCCCATCAGGCCCCCCAAAACACAGGGTCCGGGCAGCTGCCCTGGTTCCCCTACCCTAATGGCCCTGAGCAGTAAACACACAGGGAGCTGTAATGAAAGGAGCCCATGTGGTCAGTGTGTGGTTGAGATCAGCTGAGCCAGGAGTTGACAGCAAGATGTTTTCTCCCTGCTGTGGAGCACTCCTCAGCAGAGTTTTCTCTTATGTGACTGATTGCTGGTTAACCAGTAAACTGACTGCATGTTGCTGGTTCCAGAGGAGAAAGAAGGGACTGCATGGATTCCTACTGAAGATTCCTGCAGACAAAAAAGAAGAGGATAGCTACTTTTTTCCACTCAAGCCTCTGGACTTGAACAGAGATTGCAGCTGAGATATGGGTGAACTTCACCTAAACGTTGATACTCTTGGGTTTCTTTCCCATAATATTTCTGTGGGGACCAGGGCCGTAACTATGGTGGGACAAAAGGGGCAAGGCCCCTGGTGAAGTATTTTACAGGGCGCCAAAACCATGCTCACACAGATTGGTCCTGGCAGTGGAGCGTACTGTGCTCTGTTCCTCTCCAGACGGCAGCTTGTGCTAGCCTGACAGGTTAGGCATTCCCCTGCCAGGATAACTTATCTTAGTGATTTGCACCTCTCAGCCACTCTCAAGTCTCTTAAAGCACCTGGTATTCTGTGATCTGCCCACGGCAGCATGCAAATCATTAAGATAAACTGTTGCAATCAGAGATTGGTCTCAGTTCATCCCCCCCCCCCCCCCACCCCACCCCACCCCACCCCGCTTGCTGGGACACAGAGTAGCTCCTCTCTCTGTTCCAGGGGAAGTGAGAAGGGCAATTTGAATCCCTCTCCAGATAGGCAGCCCATGCATATGGCATGACTCTGCCTCAGCTTTGCTCCTCTGCCTACCAGCACAGGGGTAAGTACAGGGCACCAGGGCTCAGGGGAGGAAAAGGGAAGCTAGGGGGTGAGGCAGGTGGCAGGCCACTCAGGGTACCCCAGGCCCAGTGTGGTGCCCCAGAGGACAAATCAGGGCCAGGGCCAGGGCAAGGAGGGAGGGGCTGGCAGAGACAGTTTGGGGTGAGAATCTGAGCAATAGTGGGGAGTGAGTGAGTGAGAGAGACCCAGATAGGACAATGTCAGTGGTGTGGGCCACAGGATCGGGAGTGGGTGGCTTCGAAGCAGTAGGGGGTGGGGGAAACAGGTGGTTTGGTGGAAATAGGGAGTGGACATTTTTGGGTTGGGCTTGGGGGGCTGGCTAGGAGGGCCTAGGTGAGGCAATAGCCGTTCAGGTGGTTTTGAGCCAGATGGGGCACTGGGTTGTGGGGTGGTTTGGGGGGCAATAGCAGGGGAATGTTTTGGGCCAGGCACGGCAACAGGAGGGGGTGAAGAAGTAACTCCAGGCTAGGGTTACCAGATGTCCAGGAAAAGGACACGTCGTCCTTTTTGTCCTGCCGTCCTCTGCCCTCCAGGCATTAGTGTAAAAGTGCCTTTTGTCTGGCTTTTTGCTGGAGGCTGAGGCAGCTTTTTAAAATAGAAGCATGCAGCTCCACCACTGTTCCCCGGCTGGCTCAGCCCAGCTGCAGCTGCTGGTGGGCTTGGGAATTTTCAGAGGATCCCTTGCTGGGCTGGTGCACCTTTATTGAGAGTGAAGAGGGCTGGCTGTGGCCAGGGAAGTGGTTTTGCTTTGCCTTGTTGCTTCCACTCCTCACCCGGGGCTTTTTTCCAGGCTCCAGCTCAGGTCCACTCCCCTTCCACCTGATTTTGGGGAAGGCTTGATCTTATTTTTTGGAGGTGCTGGGGCTTTTCTTCAGCTTGATGGTGTCTCTGTGGTGCCCAGAGACAAACATGTGATTGCTTCTTTGCTTTCTGCTTTGCTGCCCTGCTTAAAGTTTCTGGGGAGGTTGCTTTCTCTAATGGCTTGGCCAAGCCAGATCTTTATTCCTCCTAATGAACTTTGGCTTTTGGCAACAAATCATTTGTTTAGTGGTCAAGGAAATTTCACTTTTGATTGTAAGGAGGTTCGAATCCATGTGATTTTCCTTTTCTCTATGTGATTTTTCAATTTGCTTCTCCCTTCCAAGATGAGATTAGTTCACTATAGATGTAGCCTTAAATTTTATTAAGATACACAGATGTGCAATATTATTATACATTCTAAAGTAGCTGCTGGGCTGGGCCTAATTCTATAGTTTAAATGAAGTCAGTGAGAAATTTGATTAAGCAAGGATTACAATATTTGTCTCTTTGTTAGTACTTTATCAAATCACAGAAGACAAGCAACTTGGTTTTGCCTTTTACTTATATATTCTATGCTTATTTTTATTTTACTTTTAGGGAGAGTGTTTCTTTTGGTATGTTTAGGAAAAAACTGATCATTGCATCTAAGAATAGGTGCTGTCCTCTTGAGTGGAGCATTTGATAGTCACAAACATCTAATTCTACTCCTTCCCCCCCATTTGATGTGTATTTCACATAAAAGTAAAGAGAAAATGTCATCTGTCATAAAATAGATATATAGCCATCTCTGGTTTATGGCAGACAAAGTAGGATATGATGTCTCCAGAAATTTGCATTTTAGGTAAAAGGTTATATTTCAGGCAGGTCTGCACATAAAAACCAGCAGCTCTCACTTCTGATTTCTCCTTTCCTGTGTGTGTAAAATTTAAAGAGCTTATCTGTGGTTTTTTGTAAATAGTGAACAGTGAGGCTCAAAACTGAGGCTAGACAGGGCTTTCCATACACCACTCCTGCACCCCCCCCCAGTTGTCAGCTAGTAACAGTTTTATACCAAATTAGTGAGCACCCCCTGCACCACACCCCAATTTCAAATCATGGGGAGAATACTGCCAACGGACATTACTTTTCCTTTAGAAGCCAACACCTCAAATTCTGTTAGACTTCATGTAGTCAAGGGTCTGCCCCTCCATGTGTCAAACAATGAGAGTGAATTCTGTGAATGAACTTACTGTGTTTAAATTGATTTTAATCTTGTTCATAATTACTACATTAAATTTATTGGAGGTTTGTTTCCATTTGCAAGTCACAATGTAAAAATATCAATTCTTGAGCTGCCGTTCTTGCAATGAATCTCACACTGTAACTAGGGCTAGGCAGATTTCTCTGGAGTTGGGTGATCAATAGGGCAAGCATTTGGGGGGGCAGTAGCTGGGGTGGCTGGGTGCATGAAGGGGACCCAGAAAGGGTCCCAGATGTGTATGTGTCCTCCTTTTTGTACTTCCCTGTCCTCCTTTCAATGCTTTGGTATCTGGTAATCCTACTTCAGGCTCCCTGTTAGAGCTGGGAGAAGTTGGCAGTAGGTTTTCGAGCTGGGGCGGGGGCTGGAGCTGCTTTGATTGTGTGAAACTCTCTGGAAGAGGCTGGGCTGCGGGTTGCTGGCTGTACCTTGGATAGGCTGGAAAGGTGAGAAGCAAGTATCAGATAGTGTTTCTCTGGAGTGTTTGAAATAACTTAGGTTTCCAGTAGAACTTTCATAAGAATAATAATAATAAAAAAAGTTTTAAAAAATTACCTGTTCATATAAATAAATACTCTGAAATATAAGCCCTCCTGGAACATGATGCTGTGGGAAAAGAGACAAGGCTTGGGGAAGATGCTATAAAGAGGGTTGGGGGAGGAGGATGAAGAGGGCAAGTGCAGTGGGGGGGGTGTAGGAGATAAATGATAGGTTGCTGGTGGGTGGGGTGTTTGGAGAAGTGAAGGATGGATGGAGAAATGGGATGGAGCCATAGCAGCTGGTACCAGGGGGAGAGATGGAGGGATGGTATGGCTGGCTATAAAGTCATAGTCACATATAAAGAGCCTTTCAAAAGTCATCAATTTCTTCAGGTGACTGATCTTCCTCTGTGGCTGGCCTGTGGATTTGAGCAATGGGGACACATCCTGCCATTGGGTATGTCAACATAGTGTGTTTAAGTTGACTTAAGGTCCCTTATGTTGACTTAAACAAAGTCCTGTCTACATTGCAGGGCAATAAAGTTGACTTTAGCATTAGCTGAAGTTGAATTTATAACTCCCACTTATAAAGTCGACTTTACAGTTAAGTCGACTTTATAAAGTCAACTTAAGGCAATGTGGAGGGGGAGTTGCCTTAAGTCAACTTTACTGGCCTCCCAACCACAAGGGGGATGGGAGCTGGCTAGAAGGCACAACATAGCTGGGAGCATTCCGAGCTGGATGGACCACAGCCAAACTCCCCATGTTCCCTGATTGATCCAGCATCTCCCTCGTTCTGAGCCTGACCAGGCATCACAGCCCAACTGGGCATTTCCCCAGTTCCCAGCCCGACCCCAGCATCGCAGCCCAACCCGGCATCTGAGTGTGACCAGGCATCTCTCCCCGCAGCTCAGCTCAACCCGGCATCTCTCCCTGCATCTGAGTGTGACCCAGCATCTCTCCCCGCAGCTCAGCACGAGCTGGCATCTCAGCCCAACCCCAATATCTCCCCCATTCTTAGCCCAACCCTGCCTGTCGCCCCTCTTCTTAGCTGGCCCACATGCCTCCCCTGTTCTTAGCCTGCCCTGCATGTCTCCCTCATTCTAGGCCTGACCCTGCCTGTCTCGCGCCTTCTCTGCCCAACCCATGTGTCTTTCCCCTTGCCCTTCTCAGCCCAGTCCTCGGTGTCTTCCCCGTCTCTGCCCAAACCTTTGTGTCTCCCCACCTGCCTTTTTCTGCCCGACCCTGGGTCTCTCCCCCTTGCCCTTCTCTGCCCAACCCTGGGTGTCTCCCACTTCTCCGCCCAAACCCCTGTGTCCCCCCTTGCCCTTTTCAGCCTGACTCTGCCTGTCTCTCCGCCCAACCCTTTCTCAGAAGACCCCCTCCCATATTGTTGTAAAAAAAATATGGAGTCGGGAGGCACTGTTTAAGACTAATAAATTTATTTATTGTATGAGCTTTCACGGGAGAAAAATCCTACTTCATCAGACAGTTTGAAGATGGGGAATTTACAGAATGGTAGGAAATAAATGCAGGGGAGTGTAAGACACAGGATCAGGTCACACTCTAACAACAAATCAAAGCAGTTGTTAAGATTCAACCACTGGGAAACAGCAGAAAGAAAAAAAAGTTGGTTTTTGGGTTTGTTTTTTTTTTAAGACTAGATTGTGTGAAATCAGGATTAAACCCAGACTATGGATTTTTTCCCCCCCATTATAACAGGTGATTTGACTGCACCTTCCTCTATGTGCTGTTTCCTGGTGTTTGAGTCTTAACTGCTGCACCCTGCCCCTGTGCTGGCAGTTGCCCTGCAGCACCTTTCCCAGAGCCAGAGAAGTCTGGGCAATGCAGGGAGGGTGTAGAGTGCTGCGCTGGCACATTGCTGGGCTATGTCAGGCTCCCTGACGCCACACACAGTATGGAGGGTGGTGTGGTCACTCACTTCCCATAGTAAAGGAGTGGCCGGAAGAAAGGGGCACCTCTGCTGTGGTGCACTGTGGGCCAGGTACCCAAAATGCACCACTCCTAGGGTGACTTAGCAGCTGCCAGTATGGATGTGGGCACTCTCCTGGCATTTTGAGTGTGGATGTGCTAAGCTGTTTTAATAAAGTCTCCTTTAAGCAGACTTTATTAAGCCAGCTTAACCGAGTCCTGTAGTGTAGACATAGCCATTGATACCTAACAGGGCAGATCCTTCTGTTCTTGCTACCAACAGGCCCTGGCACCTAATGCTCACAGTCTGCTATAATCCAAAAGGGTAGCCATGTTAGCCTAGTTCAATAAAACAACAAACAAAGAGTCCTAAAGACTAACATTTATTTTTTTTTGCATGAGCTTTCATGGGAGAAAATCCCACTTTGTAGAATCCTTCCTTCTGAGCCACTACCCAGTTTCCTTAAACACCAAGACCCTTGTGTATGTGCATTCAGGTAGGAGGCTGATGTTAACAAAACTTGGTGGTTTTATGCTAGGTCTTTTCTCTGCTATGTTATGTTTCACATAAGAATAGAGAAGTGCTTTGTTAGATGAGTCTGCAGCTAGTCTCCTGCAGTCTTGAGGCAGGATGCTTTAAAAGCCTTCTTCAGAAGACTGCTTAACATATGTGTTACTGTGGCTGTCATATTTTAGGGAAACTGACTGGCAACAGACAGGTATAATGAGCTACTGAGCCTTTCACTTGTGACTAGCTCAAATCCAGCTCAAATTAACAATGATTGAAGATTATGAAAGTGCTGTGTGGTGGTGGTATGTGAAAAGAATCGTTAGTCTTAATCCATTTCCTGATGGACAGACATTTACAGCACCAGAACATAAATTAAGAGCAGAGTGGATGAATGGACCGTGGAGACTGAACTACTAAAGTTTGAGATCGAATGGGGTAGCCCAGTTAGTCTGTTGCAGAAAAACAAACAAGAGTCCTGTGGCACTTTTAAAGACTAACAGATTTATTTATCGCATGAGCTTTTGTGGGAGAAAATCCCACTTTGTCAGACACGCTGAATGTGAAGCATCTGACGAAATGGCATTTTCTCCCCAAAAAGCGCTTGCAATAAATAAATCTGTTAGTCTTTAAAAGTGCCACAGGACTCTGTTTGTTTCTCTAAAGTTTGAGAGTTTGCATTTCTGTGTTTTATTGCAAGCAATAAATGCAGTTTTGTGTTTTTGTTTGTCTCAATTGTTTCTGCTTATGCACTGTTCAATTACATATCACTTATCACTGTGTTGCATTGTGTTCAATTCTATATCACATCATTATTAATCACAATACTTATTGTGTTATGCAGTGTTTGCTAGTTTGTGACAATAATTAACATAGACATAAATGCAATATAAAATTATAAATATTTTTATGGAGCGATAACTGATGTCTATGGTACTGAGAAGTGGTTGCAAATGCCTACCTGCGCTGGGGCCTGCACATGCATAAAGGGGGCCTGGACAATACGGGAAGGTGGTCCAGAGATTCGGTGGGTTCTGGGGCCCATCACATTATTCTTTAACCACTGGGTATGCTCCATTCCTTTGCCGCCACCCCACCTCGGGCCCACTGGCGGTGGGGGGGCAGCAGTTGGGGAGGGGCACCAGGGGGATGCCGCAGTGGCAGCAGGGGACAGATCTGGCTCCATGCTGACGTCGGTGATGACTGGGGATGAGTTACGGCTCCATACCATCATCTGGCAGCAGTGTAGTGTTAGATCAGGTCCAGGGCTGAATTAAGCCCTGTGTCCAGGGGTAGGGCACGGGGGGGGGCGCCTTTGGGGCTGCTTGCCCCAGGTGACAAAAAATCTAGTTACAGCCCTGGTGGGGACTGTTCTGTTTAAATTCATTTTGTTTTCTTAGGTTAAGATTTGTTAAGTCTGTAGTTAATAAAGCTAATTGTTATGTTTTTTTCTATTTTAATGTGGGATGGTAGCTCTGAGCTATCTTTGCAGTGAGTCAGGGGCATCACTGGCACCTGGCACACAGGCCATGTGCCCCAAATCTGAGCACCAGTGCCCCGAGTGTACAGGCTGGTCCCATCCTGGACTGGGGACCCTGGCCGGTGCAACATCTGCAGCAACTGCCTCTCCTGGCCCCAGCCCCAGCCCCAGCCCCAGCCAGGGATTGAGGCCAGGTAGCCTGCAGCGGCGCTTGCTTCTCCTGGCCTCAAACCTGGCCTGGAAGCTGAGGCCAGGCTGGAGGTGGTAGGAGCCCAACGAATGATCGGGCCGGAGTGCCAGATCGTGGCCAAGGGGGCATGGCCTGGGCCTGTGCCCCAGGTCTTATTATGGGGCAGCGACATTCCTGCTGTTAGTCCCTTCAGACTGAATCCTGGGTCCCCAGCTGCTTCTCCATAGGCATTGGGTATTTAATTTATTTATTTATTTTTAAGGAGCTGGAGCCGGGCAATTAAATGAATTCTAGCCCACCCTTGAAGGTTACACAAAGGAAAATAAGAAAAGATGAAAAAAAGGGACTGGGTTTTTGTTTAGTTGGAGACTCATGTGATGGCAGGCACATCAGCCAAGTTCCAAAGGGGCAGCCTGCAGCATCTAGGAGACAGAGCCTTGATTGTGCAGAGAAAGGCAAGATATGCTTTTGTCCCCTATGCCATAAGGAAAAAGAAAATGATTGGCTGACTGGCAGAAATCCAATTTTATAAGGATTTCAGTGGATACAAATTGTTTCCTGGATAAAAGTTAATGACCACTAATGGGAGCCCACCAGATGACATGGCAGTGGCTTCCTACTACTGTTGTCTGTAATCACAATGTCCATTAGTAACATTCCATCTGCCTAATAAGTATTATGGGCAGTTCCATTTATACTGTCACTGTCTTATTGCAACAAGGACGTCAGCACTCCTACTTTCTATATGGACATGAATGTTGTGGGGTGGGGGGAGTTACTTTGATTCTGGACTAATATGAAAAGGCATTGGCCGGTGTAATTTGATCAAGCCAATCCTCCACATGGAATCATCGAAATCATGATCAATTTAGCAGTTATGAATAATACAGCTTTGCTTTTAAAAGGCATTGAAAGGGGGGAGTTATTTAAAAATTATGAGCTGACAAGGCTGTGAATAACAGTGAATCACTCTTCAATATTTTAGGTAACCCACCACGAGGTGAGCAATGTACTGCTTCAGCTATTGTCAGGGCTACAAAGTCAGCTCTAATCTCATTAATGAGAGCTGAATAGGCTGGATTTAAACAATACCAAGGAGCAACAAGGGACTGTGTGTGAGCCTGTGTCTCAGTCTTAAATCTGCAAGAAGGAAAAGGACAGCACATGTATATGAAGAATACAAGAAGAATTATGGATGGAGTTAGAAAGAGTGGTGCTGTAAGGACAGCAATAAACAATGGCACAGGCCGACAGAGTTGTACATAACAGATCTTTAGGGTGTGCACATGGAGGCCAGAGTTAAATGCAGAAAGGCCTGTCTAAACCAGGAGCCACCTCCCTGCCCTTGTGCCATCTGTTCCCAACATAGTTTCTGTCGCTGAGCCTGTACTAAGCTCTAGATGGGCTCCTCCTTCCAGAGCCATAACTACAGCGGGGCCAACAGGGCAAAGCCCCGGGCAGCCCCGAGCGGCTCAATGGAGCTGCGCTAATAAAGGGGCAGCTTTGTGCTGCCAGCTCTAAGCGCCGCTACTGGAAGGGGTGCATTCTGATCAGAACATGCCCCAGGTGGCAAAACACCATGTTACAGCTCTGCCTCCTTCTTCCTGTTCCTTGCTTAACTGGTCTCTTCCTCCTTAGTGAGGATAGAGCAGCCTATGAGAAGGTTGGAGGGAAGAGTGCAGGCTGCAGGAAGGAGGGATAGGGAGGTAGGCCCAAAAGTCAACTCACGTGAATGTGGGTAGTGTAATGATCTTGAGGGTTCATTAAAGACGATACTACTGAATGAGTAAGGAATAGAACTTTAATCATACAGACAGGTATCCAGGTGTGTACCTAGGAGCAGCCATGTTAGATCTTCTCTGGGGCACCTTTCCCAATTTACATAACACTGGCCCATGCTAGGGAGTGTCTCTAAATTCACAACCTTCTACAAGCATATCACTACATCTTCCCCCCTAAGGAAAAAAAGTAAACATTTAGCTACATGTAAAAGCTAGCTAATAATGCATGCACTAACATCTAACAACACATAACAGCTATCTAAAAAGAACATGCAGAAGAACAGTCCATAAACCCAGTATCTGAACTACCTAGAGAGGAGAGGTTACTAGCACATCTCTCTCAAGTGAGCCTTTACCACACACTTCCCTTACGTATCCTAGCAAGTCTCTATGAGTCTTTCACAACTTTCTACAAGCATGTCACTACAGGTAGAATGGTAGCACTTCTGAAACAGTGCTTTTCATAAGGAACCACTTGGATTTTGCAACCATGCAGGACTGCCACACATGGGTGACCTGTGGGCAAAGCTCCTATTCTTGCATCCAGTGGGTCCACTATATTACTGTCGGCAAAATCCAGGGTTCTGGCTGGCAGTGGCAGGCTGTACACCCTGGCTCCTGCTGCTAATTGCTGTGCCTGCAGCTTATTATGTACAGACCATGCCACAATATTTCAATAGGAACAAGTGATGCAACAGGAAGGGGGAATCGCAGGCTCTTTATGGAGCATGCTGACAGGCTAGCGTTATAGGAAACCATAGGTGGCTTTTGTTTATTTGTGGGCTGTCTTGAATTTACCTCTGTTATGGGAATAAAGGACTCTATAGGGGACTTTCAAACTGGGAAAAAAAATTAAAATGCTCTCTACCGGATTAGAGAAATGATAGCTGTAGCGCTCTTTACACAGCTGTGAGCTCATCCTGGCAGGTCAGGGAAGAGTCTAAGCAACAGCTGAAGGCATATTGAATCAAAACTGCCCTTGATATGATGTAATGCACATCAGTAAGTCATGGAGCTTGGGCTGGGAGGGGGGCATTTCTGGTCAGGGGGCATATCTGGCATAAATCACATTGGTGGATGAGCAGGTGGATGAGTCGCTGATGGAGCAGTGTCTTTTGTGCAGATATGTGGGCAAAGTTGGCAACATGGTTTGTTGCAGAAGTATGTGTCTGCTTTGATGTTTCTGTTGTTAGATCTGTGGTTGCTGGTGAGTATCTCCTTAAGGTTGGGGGCTGTCTGTAAGCAAGGAGAGGTCTGCCACCTAAGACCTGAGTGAGTGAGGGATTGCCTTGTAGAACAGACTGTAGGTCCTTGATGATGTGCTGTAGGGGGTTGACTTAGGAGTTGTAGGTGATGACCAAGAAAGAAATAGAATGCCACTGCTCATCACCTACAACCCCCAAGTCAAACCCCTACAACAGCAGTTCTCAACCACTGTGTCAGGACACATTAGTGTGTCACCACACAGTGGTAGGTGTGTTGCAGAGAGCAAGGAAGATGGCTAGATTCAGCCTTGTGGGTGGGGGGAGGAGTAGCGGGTTGATGTGTCCTGTAGGCCTGCGATATACCGCCAAGTGTGTTTAGACACACAAAAGGTTGAGTACCACTACCTACATCACATCATCAAGGACCCACAGCCTATTCTACAAGACCCAAGTCAGCATCTTGGTGCTATCTGCCATATTACTGTGAACTTCTCTTCTCCAGACCACTCCCCCTGTGTGTGCCCATCCTCTCTACTGCAGCATTGTGGAGGCATTAGGACATTGCCATCAGAATCTGGGCATTGGGAACACTCTCCCAGACTGTCTTTTCACATGGGCATCTTCAGTCTCCTTCCTGCAATTAAGATGGGTTAAGGTTGAATATAATTTCGCATCCTCCATCACTGTAGCACTTTTACAGCTGGGAGAAAATGCAATTTCCTTTCAGTTGTCAAATGTCAAAAGAACTTTCTGAACCACAAAAACATACACGGGTTATTATTGAAACCCCTACCCAATCTAAAGTATTATGAAAAACCGCTTTGTAATCTGTTTGGAGCATTAAATTACTGTAGGGTGGCACTGCTATAAAAAAATGGTACTGCAAAGCACGGTAATGCAAAATACAAAAATACAGTTCCACACATAGCTCACAAAATGCTCTGACTCAGAAGGAAACTGTAATTGCTGTACCTTATTTCACACAGAAAGGACAAGTTCTGCTCTCTCTCCTGAAATCTGGACATCATTGATGTCCATGGAACTAGTTTGGATTTACATCAGTGCACATGTAAACAGAATTTATCCCAAGGGTCTCCAGTCCCCTCACAATCTCATTGCAAATACAAAACACACTCCATCTCCACATTCATTTACTGCCTATTTAATTCCTTCTAAGAAAGCATTCACTGCTGTGCACTTCCTTCCCCACTGTGCCTGTGTGTAAATGGGCAAAGACGCAGCAGGACTGAACCTATTACTTCACGTTGGGCACCTGCCATGGGCTCAGGTTACTGAATATTGGTATCACCTGTCCCATGGCAGGGATCAGGAACCATGACTCCAGCAGCTTCCCTTGCATCTCACCATCTGTCCCAAGAATTCACCCTGCCCCACACTGACTCACTCCTACCCTCCACTCTGCACCCCACAAGCCTCTGTCAACTCTCCTCTCGACCAGCTAATGGTGCCCTGCCTCTCTGCTCACTACCCACATATGTGGACATGTAGCAGTAGATGCCCCTGATGTCTGCTATCTCGCAGGCAACAGCTCCTGCCTCCTTGGCTATGTTTCTGGTGGAGCCAGCTAGAAATGGATAAGGGCAATTCCTAGGAGGAACCAGATGCTCTTTCTGTTGCCATGCAATAGTGGGCACTCCCTGCAGTGAGCGTGGGGACTTGGTAGCTTAGTTCATGACACCTGTAACTGGTTTTCCCTGCTTTGCCCATACTGTGACATGACAGTGAACTTATAGTGACTTCAAGCACCTACTAAGATAGTCACCAGTGACCTGGTTTTCCCAATTGCACAGCCTGCACACCTGCCCTCCAGCCAGCTCACTTGAGTCCCATTCATATCACTGCAGAAATGGGCCCTGAGGCTGAGCCTGGGACTTGTATTGCAGGAAGTGGTACAACTTCCATAGCGTCACTAGAAAGCACATTAGGGATTGCCGCCTGGGAGACCAATCACGCCCAGCTCTGAATTTTGTCCATGATGTGAACTCTGAATAAAATCCAAAAAAAAAGAATGATTAATCCCACTCCCTCCCGCAGAACAGCCTTTTGCTTTGTACCCATAGCATGGTTCGGAGAATCTCAGCAAGTGCTGATAGATAAAGGGTGTTATTTTAGCCCCATTCTGTTCAATGCATCATCAATGCAGTTGATGATTTAGTCTTTTTCTTTGGGCCATTTCCATTTTCAATTGGTGTATCTAAGTTCCTGCTGTTTCTTTGCACCAAATAATATGTGTGCTTTTCTCATTGCTTTCCTTGCTGCTCATCTCTGGTTTGCTTTTGTTGTTGTCTTCCTTGCTTGTTTGGCCTTTGTTGCTCCTCAGGAAAGAAGACTAAACTGTTTGGCAACTGCCCCTGATACAAGGACAGCAGGAAAGGTTGTAGAAGAGGTACTTGAGGCAGCGGAGAGATGGAGCTACAATACGTGAAGGACTTTTTGCCAGGCAACAGATATACCTTCCCAGGCTGGACATAAAGAGATGCTGTTCCCACTGAAGGGGGTTGCTCATCAGAGCAACCAAGGGAGATATAGGACCTGAATGAATCAGATCCTAGAGAACCAGTGGTTGCAATGAGGCACAGATATACCTGCAGAAATATCGGAAGCAGTCGGCTGAAGAGTAGCACAATTTCCTCAAGAGGAAATATTCTTCGTGGACTCCTCCCGAAGGTCAGAGCAACAGACTAGACTTCTACATTGATTGTTTCTGCCACTGTGCGAAGGCTGAAGTCATGAACAAAAAACATTCCTTACATCATAAGCAAAATGCAATGCCATCCACAGCCTCAGAAACAATTCTGACATTATTATTTAGGAGGCTGACAAGGGAGGTGCAGTCGTCATCATGGATAAACTGGATTATGACCAGGACGCTTATAAACAACTCTCCAACACAACATTCTACAAACCTCTTTTCTCTGACCCCACTGAAGAATACCATAAGTAATTACAGCACCTACTCAAAAAACTACCTAAGGCAGCACAGGAACAAATAAAGACAGACACACCACCAGAACCCCGACCAGGGATATTCTATCTACTACCTAAAATCCATAAAAAAGGAAACCCTAGACACCCCATCATCTCAGGCATTGGTACTCTTACAGCAGGTTTATCTGGCTATGTGGACTCCCTTCTCAAACCCTATTCTATCAAAATCCCTAGTTATCTTTGAGATACCACAGATTTCCTGAGGAAAATCCAATCCATCAGTGAGCTTCCTGAAAACACCATCCTAGCCACTACGGATGTAGAAGCTCTTTACACCAACATCCCACACAAGGACGGATTACAAGCTATTAAAAGAACCATCCCAGATGATGCCATAGCACAGCTTGTGACTGAACTTTGTGACTTTGTGCTCACCCACAACCATTTCAGACTTGAGGATAATTTATACCTCCAAGTCAGTGGCACTGCTACGGGTACCCGCATGTCCCCACAATATGCCAACATTTTTATGGGCGACTTAGAACAACATTTCCTCAAGTCTCATCCCAAAGCATCTCTCCTCTACTTACATTCCTGACATCTTCATCATCTGGACCAACGGCAGGGATGATCTTGAATATTTCCATAGGGATTTCAATAATTTCCAGTCCACAATCAAACTGAGCCTGGAACACTCCACACAGGAGATCCTCTTTCTGGATACTACAATACAAATTAAGGATGGACACATCAACACCACCTGATACCAAAAACTTACTGATCAGTATACTTATCTACATCCCTCGAGCTTCCATCCTAAACACACCACATGATCCATTGTCTACAGCCAAGCCCTAAGATATAACCACGTTTGCTCTGATCCCTCAGACAGAAACAGACATCTTCAGGATCTCAATCAAGCTTTATTAAAGCTACAATACCCCCCTGGGGAAGTAAAGAAACCGATTGACAGAAACAGATGGGTATCCCTCAGTCAACTACTACTGAAAAGGCCCAAAAAAGAAAACAATTGAATGCCACTGGTTACCACATACAACCCTCAAGTCAGACCTCTACAACAGATCATTAAGGAGCTCCAGCCTGTTATAAAAGATGACCCCTTACTCTATCTAGCGTTGGGAGACAGACTTCTCCTCTCCTACACACAACTCCTGAACCTCTCCTCGCCTACAGACAACTCCTGAACCAGATAGGTCAGTGGTTCCCAACGTTTTCTCTGCCATGGCAGTGGCACTCCTTGCTACCTTTTGAGGCATGCTGCCATATAGTTTCCAAATGAAGCCATATATTTTCATGAGCCAGTGAACCAACCCAGAGCTCTTTGAGTAGTTTTTCAAAAAAATTTTGTGTCACGCCTATGTGCTGTGGCACACTGGTTGGGAAACAGTGAGATAGGTAGACACAACACACAAATTCCACCCAAGATTCAGAACAAACACAGAAAACTGTATAGAACCTTATGTCACTTTATTAACACCCAGCATTTCTACAGAACTTTCCATCACAGGATCTCTCAATGGCTGTGTTCACACAGCACTCTTATTTAAAAATAACAGGGGTTGTTTCGAAATAAGAAATACCCTGTTCACGCGACACACGGTTGTTTCGAAACAACGGCACCCGTTGTTTTGAAACAACGGCATTGTTTCGAAACAACTTAAACTCCAAATGGGGAACGAAACAATGCCGTCCGAACATGTTGTTTCGAAACAACAGTGACTTGTTTCGAAATAACTGTTGCCTGAAACTGCTATTTTGCTTTGAGCTTTTTTCCTTAATTCGAATTAACAAACTGTTAATTCAAATTAAGTTATTTCGAAATAAGGCATTATTTTGATACAAGTTGTTTTGACACAACTTGTATCGAAATAATGCCTGTGTGAGAACACAGCCAATGGCTCACTATAATAGGCATTCACACATGCTTGGCTCTGTAGTATCCAAGAGGCACAGCCCACCTTGTGCTCACATTTAAGTGAATGGCCTTGACATTACATTATAGGCAAACTACATGTGTCCTCCCATTTTGATATCTTTACCAAGTGCCATAAACAATGGCGTTAGGAGGGGGTGTTCCCTCCATGTATTTTTAGCACAGCTCTGTTTTCAGTTGGAAGCTGGTAAAGGAAAAAGCTTGTAGACAAGAACAACACAAAACTGGTAGATGGGGATTGTAGCAGAGAGAGCAGGCAGCCTGATCTAACTTTTTCAGTGAAGTGGAAAAACTGTCATTGACTTTAATTAACATTAGCTCAAGTAATATATAGGCCTAAATCAGGGTGACCTCATCTGGCTTAATGAGTGAGATCTAGTCAGAATTGGCACATCCATTAGGAATCTAAAAAATAATAGAATTGTATTGGCTATCTGTGATCATCAGCTCTTATCAGTGTAATTTCTTACACATTTTCTTTATGTATTTTCACATCTTCTGAAGGTGAGCTGAAATTACAGACACCCAAAATGTTTGTTGTTCTGGAAGAGGTAATGGCTGGTACACTGAACACATTGACAGAAGATAAGTTCCCATTCCTGGCCCAGTTGGTTGATATATGTGATACGTTTCAAGCGTCTAGTGCAGATGCTGAACGAGGCTTCAGTCTAATGAATAATATTAAGACAGAGCCTCGTAATAGGTTGGATGTTTCTTATCTAGACATGCTAATGCGCATCAAGTCATATCTAAGTGCTGGATTCAAGGTTGACCTAGACTCTGTATATGCATTCGCGAAATGTGACAAAGACAGGCGTCAAAAACTGAGGTGTAAAGGAGGCTTGATAGACAGCATCATTGCTTCATATTTGTTTAATAAAAATGTTAAACTGAAATACTGTGGCTTTATTAATTTACTAAAGTTTGAACAAAAATACATCTATACAGTGTTCCCTCTCTAAGCTGGTGATGCAACTGAGCAAGTTATGGATGTACTTGGGGAGCCGATGGGCAGTGGCTCAGGGGCTCAGTCCTGGGACAGGGACTGGGTGGGGAACTTGCTCAGCTGCATCCATAAGTTGCTCAGCTGCATCATCAGCTTAGAGGGAACATTGGTGTAGCCTCATGGTGGGGGTTGGAAGAAGCTGGGCCAGGGCACCTGCTGCAGAGTACCATGAGCAGGGGGGGCCCTGGAACCAGGAACAGGCCCCCACAGGGTCCTTCAGTGGTGGCGGGGACCCTGGAGCCAGGCCTGGAATGCCTGCAAGGTCCCCTGGTGTCAGGGTGGGGCCTGGAGCTCCAAGGCAGCAGCCAAAAGTTGCATGTGGCTCCAGAGCCACAGGCTGCAGACCCCTGCCCCAAACCCTATGGGTTCCTAAATTCACTCAGTACCTCAGCTTCCTCTGTAAATGTTTCCTTCACATCTGAGTTTTGCCTCTGGACATGGACAGTGCTGAATCCCTGTAGGCACTCTGATGTTTTGTTTCCTACCTTCCAGATGGATAGCTATGTTAGTCTGTGTATAGCAAAAGCAGTGAGAGTCCTGTGGCACCTTATAGGCTAACAGATTTCTTTGAGCATATGCTTTTGTGGGATACAACCCACTTCATCAGTAGCTTACACTACCAGGCTATGAGATAGTTGGCTGTTGGGCTTCCTCAGTCTCTCTAGTTGAAGCCATGTTCCTATGTATCCATACTGAAATAGTCACTGAAGCAGGATTTTGTAGATCCTATTCTCAGACATCCGTCTCTCCCATTCACTGCATAGGAACCTATATCTACCTCATGCTTTGTGCATTATTAGGGCCTTGATCCTGACAAGTGTTGAGAAGGGTTGTTTCTGCTCAAGATCTCCTGGGATTATGCCTTCAGCAACCAGCCTGCAGTGTTGAGCTAGGACTGTGCGCACGCAGCTTGTGACTATGATGCATAAAAGTGGATTGAACAGAATACATGTGTGGGTTTTCTCAGTGGCTTACCAGGCAGGAAGGTTGGAGGCAGAGTAGGCCCCCAGGGCACTAGCTGCAGGTGGGAAGTGCTGGAGTGGCCCTTCATGATTTGCAAGGGGTCCAGGAGGCTCCATTGCCATGATGAGCACCAGAAAGTCCCCCTTTCAGGAGGAGGTCAGCAGCATGTTCCCCTTCCTGTGGTATAAACCCCCTCTACCCAGGGCAGTTGGGGGACAGCACAATCTGGTGGGAGCTGGGGACCCTTCCTGCCCAGTGGGAGGGGGTGGAGTAAGACCTGAGTTGGGGGCACAAATGCTGGCTTGGCCCCTGGGTGCCAAAGATGCATGGTATGCCACTGAGATTTGTACTCCCTTTTTGTCTCCACTGAAGTCCTGGGATCCATTTCAGGCTCAAACAGTTTCTTAGCACCATCCACCCAGCCCAAGCCTGCTAACTTCCAACACCTTCTTGAGGCTCAGGAAAGGGCAAAGTAGAGTAGAATGCCTGATTTCCCCTCGATCCCCAAGGTCACTCCTGAGGATGTCATCCCCTGCTCTGTGATGTCAGTCCTGTGGTCTCACGTGCAGGGGACAATAGCCTAAGTGACAATAACATCAGCTGAGAAGGGACAGCCCTGCCAGCCTTGTGATGTTCAAGGGCTGCTTTCTGAATTAAGCTGGTCGATCTGTCCATATCCACACACACACATGTGCAACACTGTGGGCAGTTAATTTGTACCTGCAGCATTATTGCAAGCAGCAGTGATTTTACTACTGGGCTAGGAGTTCAAAGGGCGTTAGTGGAAGGCATTAGTATTGAGCCCTAGGCCAGTGGTTCTCAACCACCGTGCTGGCTCACATTATTGTGCTGCCACACAGCAGTAAGGTGTCACAAAGATCCAGGGAACTGGTTGGATTTGGCCTGGGGAAGGTGGTCTGGTGTGTCCTGTGGGGTTGCAAAATGCTACCAAGTGCATCGTGATCCAAAAAAGGTTGAGAACCACTGTTCTAGACTACAGAGCCTTGCAACGTATGCTTAGAACACCTTAGCTAACAAAGCTGCTTTTGTTCTTACACTCACATCCCCCGGAAAGTGACACTCTCAAACTCTGAGCTGTCTCCTACTGGTGTCATTCATTGATCAATCAAATCTAATATCTCAGCCTTGTCATCATGACTAAAGAAAACTTAGGGTCATATTCTCATCTAGGCACTGTCCCTGAATCCCTCATGAGGACTATCAAAATCTGTGCTCTGTTTAAGGTTTGGGGGTTGTCTGTAGGTGAGGAGAGGTCTTTCTCCCAAGGCTAGAGAGAGTGAGGGGTCATCTTTTAAAATAGGCTGGAGGTCCTTAATGATCTCTTGTAGAGGTCTGACTTGAGGATTGTATGTGGTGATCAGTGGCATTCTATTGTTTTCTTTTTTGGGCCTTTCCTGTAGTAGTTGACTAGTCTCCTCTCATACAGACAACCCTCCTAACCTTAAACAGACACTCAACAGCAACTACAGACCTAACAACAGAAACATTAAAGCAGGCACATATCCCTGCAACAAACCACGCTGCCAACTGTGTCCACATATCTGCACAAAAGACACCATCATAGGACCTAATCAAGCCAGATATTCCATCAAAGGGTCCTTCACTTGCTCATCTGCTAATGTGGTTTATGCCATCATGTGCCAGAAATGCCCCCAAGCCTTATGCATTGGACAAACAGGACAATCCCTACTCAGAAGAGTAAATGCACACAAAACTGACATCAGAAATCACAGCACAAAAAAAGAAAACAGTTGCTGAGCACTTTCATCTTCCTAATCACTCCATAAATGATTTGTTAATGATGGTTGTCAAGAAAATCAATGGGCCATCAAGATTCAAAGAGAAATAGCTGAAATCGAACTAATATGCAAATTAAATTGTGTGAAAGAAGGGCTGAATCGTGACTATGGATTCTTTTCACACTATAACAGGTAATTTGACTTCATCCTCCCTCTGTGTGCTGTTTCCTTGAGTCTGAATCTTTACAAATGCTCTGATTTGCTGTTGCAGTATGACCTGATCCCACCATGTCTCACACTCCTCTGCATTTATTTTCATCCAATTCTGTAAGTTCTCTCTCTTCAAGGAAGTGGGATATTCTCCCACGAAAGCTCATGCAATAAATAAATCTATTAGTCTTTAAGTGCCACAAGACTCCTTGCTTTTTATGTTTACTGCAGTTCATCTGTTTTCCTTGGTTTTATTTTAAGGCTGGTGCTGTTGCCCTGCAAGTAAATGGAAAATTTCGTATGGCCAGGACTACACTATGGCCTTACATCAGTATAACTACTTCACTTGGGATGTGAAAAATCTGCACCCCTGAGCAATGCAGCTATACCAGCCTGACCCCTGGTGTGAACAGCACTATGTTGGCAGGAGACTTTCTCCTCCCTCCATAGCTTACTACTCTAGTGGAGAAGAATTAACTACACCAGGGGTCTGTAACCTGCGGTTCTGGAGCCGTACGTGGCTCTTTGGCTGCCCCCTTGTGGCTGGGCTGCAGGACCCCACCCATACAAGGCGGGGAAACTGCGAGCAGTCTGGGCCTCCATTGCCCCCACCAGGAGGCTACAGCCATTGTGGCTCTCAAAGCACTGGATTATTTAAGGATTTTTTTTAAATTGCTCTTTTTATCTTTTGGGTTTCTGACCCCTGAACTATACCAATGGGAGAAGCTCTCCCATTGATGTTGGACCATCTTCCCATAAGTGCTACAGCAGTATGGCTCCACTCATGCATTAATCTCATTTGGCAATTTAGATCAAAGCTTAATAACAGTATTTAACTCCTTGTTAAAACCACTTGCCACCTCGTCATCAGCGAAACTATCTCTGGTAAGAAGAATGAAGTTAACACTGCTCAGATTATCAAAAATCAATTGCTGCCAGTCACTCCCATAGCAAATCTGATTCATGGGAGTTATCTCAGTAAAGAGCCTCATTTAAACTCTGCTCTAATTTTTGTGGAAAACAAAGGCAAAACTTTGTTAACAGGATTCAGAGTGCCCTTCCAGTTGATCAACACTCCAAAAGGGCTCTTATTTTTACAAATTCATTAGGCTTTTTCATGGGTGAAAGTATCCCTTTCCCTTGAGAAATGCACAGAAAGCCCTCGGTTGCTTTTCTCCCTGGTACTTCACTTAAATTAGATGAACTCAGTTGAAGCCACTGGAGAGGGAGACTTTGTCTGTTTATAAGGGAGAGTGATGAAGAGGTCAAAGGTAAAGAACGTTCTTACAAAAATAGTCACAGATTATTATTTCCCTAGCTTCACTTAACTCCTTTGGAACTTAGAAACAGGCAATCGCATCTAGATGGCAAGTCAAATTGAACTCCATTTTCCAGAGCACATGTTCAGGAGGACTGAGGTTCATTTTACATCCAAAGGTTGCTACATTGTTCAGAGCTCCAACCCATGTTACTGGTGTTAACTATACCAGCTGTAATGAATGTAGTGTCAGTAAGTGTCACTGTGTAGGAAGACACCACAGACCCCAGACTCACATGTAATTACACTGGCGGAGACCTTGGAGTGCTGAGTTCAGGAATTTTGGGGCAAACAGACTGGAAAGATCAGCAGTATTGATCATCAGCTGTTTCTTTTGATACACCATCCTATTTATTCCACTTTCTAAAAGAAGCACTGCTTAGAGTATGAAGGATGTGCCATTTAAAACAAACAATTCTGAAAGAACTAGGCTTATTTAGCCTGCAGAAGCGAGGACTGAGAGGGGATTTGATAGCAACCTTCAACTACCTGAAGGGATGCTCCAAGGAGGAAGGAGCTTGGCTGTTCTCAGTAGTAACAGAGGATAGAACAAGGAGCAATGGTTTCAAGTTGCAGCTGGAGAAGTCGAGGCTGGATATTAGGAAAAACTTTCTTACTAGGAGGGTGGTAAAGCATTGGAATGGGCTACCTAGGGACGTGGTGGAATCTCTGTCTTTGGAGATATTTAAGGCCCGGCTGGATAAAACTCTGGCTGGAATAATTTAGTGGGAGTGGTCCTGCTTTTTATTGGCAAGGGGTTGGACTAGATGACCTCATGAGGTCCCTTCCAACCCTATGGCTGTGTTCACACGGCACTTTTGTTTCGAAACAACCTCGTTGTTTCAAAACAAAAAAAACCCATGTTCCCACGACGCACAGTTGTTTTGAAACAAGTTAAACCCCATTTGGGGACGAAACAACCTTGTTTCGAAACGCTTATTTCGAAACAAAGCATGTGAACATGTTGTTTCGGAACAATAGGTTCCGAAACAACATTTAAAGGGCTGCCCCCTCAGCACCCTGGCCAGGGAACACTCAGCACCTTGGCCAGGGTGCTGAGGGGTGTCCCCTGGCCAGCAGGCACTGGCGGGGGTCAGCGCTGCCCGGCGCTGCTCCCCGCGGGTGCCTGCAAAGGGGGGCTGCAGGCACCGGCGGGGGTCAGCGCTGCACAGCGCTG
>ML682092.1:2110103-2145088 GCA_007922195.1 Podocnemis expansa
TAAGTTTTGTGCGGGATAGAGTAAAAAAAAAAAAAAAAAAAAAGAAGAAGAAAGGACTTAAAACTATTGGCTAGCTCTTTACAGGCTGTACAGCAGCAAAACGAACCCAGGGGAAGAGATCGTAAATTCCGCCGGACAGGACTCTCTCACCCGCCTGTGAGTAACCTCTCTCCAGTCTGTTTTTACTGCAAAAAAAACCCAGGTCATTTCAAACGAGACTGCAGGCTCCTCAGACAGCTGGAAAATCCTGATTTATGGGCCCCACCGCCAAACACCAAACCGAACTCTGAAAAAACACTAACCCAGATGTTTCCTCCTCCACCACCATTTCTCACTGCTGCCCAGCTTCCGGAAACCAAGGAACTGGATGAGTATGCTACGTCACAATGACGGGGCGGGGAGGGGGCCGAAAAATCTGTAAGTTTTCATAATGTGTTACAGGCTGTTACAATCCCGATTCAACACCCCAGAGGGAGGAAACCTTTTGTAAATCTTAAAGTTCATGGTAAAACTTATTTTTGTTTGCTTAATACTAAAGCTACTCATTCTTTGTTAACTGCTTAACCTCATGATCTAGGTTGTCATGCAGCTGAAACTGAAAGCATTATAGGGGTGGGTAAAAAGCCCTTCTCTGCTAATGTTTCCTCTAATGTAATTGTTTCTGTGGGTCCTCTCTCTTGTGAACATGCTTTCCTCCTCACTGAGGATTCGCCGGTAAACCTCTTGGAAAGGGATCTTTTTTTTGTAAACTGAAAGCCACTATTCGTTATGATCCTGATGGAATACAATTAGACATTCCAAATTTTCAGCTTCCTAATTTGGCACTAGTGTTATTACCAGCTCAGTCTGTTTCTCTTTCTGCAGAACTCTAGAACCTCCTTGCAAAACTCTGGGGATGGTCTTCCACAGATGTTGGCCTCTTAAAATCCACCACACCTGTAATTATTTACACCAAGCCTGGTCCTTCTCCGTGTATACTGCAATACCGTATACCCTCTGAGACTATTAAACCCCCCAAACCTGCAAACCTCTGACAGGCAGAGCAGCGCTGACAGGGACTGTGCTTCATGGGGAAGCTGATCGCTGCTCCACTGAAAAGTGCAGCCCTGCTGGTGCTGCTCCATGGCCCCTCCAAGGCCTGAAGTTTGGGGGGAGGGAGAATGCCACTCTCTCCCCCGACCATGACCAAGTTAAAAAGTGGGGGGCCATGGCATTCTGACCACCATCCCAACCCCAGTTCTGGCACCATTGGTCAAAGGTACTCATTGACAAAAGGCCATACTGGTTTCTTCAGAAGGGCCAAATGTGCATTTTATTAATAGGCTCAGAGCATCAGGTAAATAAGTAACAGGACCTTGAAACAATTCCAAAATAGCTATTTTTACAATAATGTTAGCTTACAGAAGTGTAGCATCAGTAGGTGTTTTCTAAAGTTCCTCTATAGTTTGCTATTTTAAAAATGTGTATTATAAAGCCACAAAATCCAGGAAATACAAAATAAGATCTCCAAATCTTTTTACAACACCACTTATTCTGGGCAGTATGGTCTTTTATGGTATAGGGAAACAAAAAAACTTTACAAGACTGGGTGTTCTCACATACCGTCAATACCTGATAGTATTTAATAAGTGTGGTTAATTTCTTTCATTGGATTTTTTAATTTTTACTTCAAATAGCAAATAGCAATATAGCCTTCATTCAGCAAGGTCAGTGACCCTTGTTTTATCCTAATGGGTTAACTTCTGTTACAGTAAATGTTTGTTATTTAAATTTATATTAGTAAGGTGTAGCATAAATATTTGTATACTTTATAATGCTTAAAATAAGGTAAAAATTTAGTTATTTGTGGTCCTGTAGTTAGACTATATGGTAAAACCCAAATTTGTGAAGATATTTAGGTGGTGTTCCACTCAAAATTGCAGTTCTTAACTGATGCCTAGTACCATTGCTTGTCACTTTTTACAATAAGATGTAGGGCTTGTTTTACCTACATGGCAACCTAGTGTGTGACAAGCCAAAGAATAGGTCTACAGTGCTTCAGCCTGCCATGCTCTAGTCTAACTGACCATGTAAATCCTGCTCAGATACACTAAAAGTTCTGTAGTGCATGTTAACATAAACCAGTTTGAAGGAGGCCATTAAATTAGTTGGGTATTGTGGTGCTGTGAGTGAAACAATGCCTAAAAACCTTTAAAATATAAGCCTGTGTCCCAAATAAGTGGCTAGTAAATTTTATTTCTGTATGTTTAAATTTGCTGTTAAGCTGATAGTATATTTTTAATACTTTGTATATGTCCAAATGTATCAACCACTACAATTCTTTTACTGCAGAATTTTTTTTTTTTAGGCTTGTATTTTGTCTGTTTATATATTTTAAAGATGCTCTGCCTTTTTTTAATATCAATAAATCTGTAATGGTAAAAAAAAATTCAGCATATGAACTCAAACACTGTAATTCAAAATCAGCTTTTACTTAAAAACAAAAATTGTATTAATATAAAGCTGTATTTTAAACAGTGATCAACATCTGCAACTGGGGCAAAATTTTCCAAAGAAATCAGCACCCTGCAACCACTTTTTATTATTATCAGTATTCCTTAAGAAAATTGCCTGACTGTTTTTTTTCCCAAATTTTGGCCCAGACCTTGGCCTCTATTTAACTTCCCTGCACGTCAAAGCTACTCAGCTGGCCTTTGCTGTTTTAACCTTTTTCACAACTCACACTGCATTCAAAACCAGTTAAAGGGTCTCCGAGACCTGGCCCTCCATATAAAGCAGTACAAAGACTCTGGTCTTTTGTCCTTCCTGTGGTCCTGGCTTCCAGACCTCGGTTCCCTGGGACGCAGGTTCATCTCTGCCGGACTTTCCCTCGTGGTTTTGATAGGGGTCCTCTGTGCCTTTTGTGTGTGTTCGCATGGGTATCCGCTCTCTATCGGGTCTCTTGCGCAACCGCTGGCAGCGCCGTATTCGGCGCCTCCGTGGGCCACCTCCACCGGATCCCGAGGAGCACATCTATGTAAACTTGCTCCCGCTGCATCGTGGTAGCGTGTATAACACCCTGTGGGCATTGCAGGGCATCGGTCAGTAATCTCCCACTGCTTTGCACTTATGTAGTGAGCCCTCGAAACTGATTTTTCTCAGGCTCAAAGGGGGGCGTGTAGAGAAAATTTAATATGCAGCCTAGTAAAACCAAGCAAGGCCAAGCAACTCAAGCAAAGCGTGCAGCTATTTTAGTTCAGGCAGAACAGTGTTAGCAACTGTAGCCCAAAGCGAAGCCATAATGAAAAGCCAAAGCTAGAATAACAGGAAAACACCTACATTACAATAACCACAAACACCTGTTATAACCGCTTAGCAACCCACTCCTCATTTAGGCTTCTCACCTGCCCTTACATGTAGCGTAAGGGCTCTTAGTTTTCCCGTAATGGGGTCTTAGTTTCTATCCCTCCCCCATGGTCTGACGTTGTATAATCGTGTCATAGATACATTGTTAACCAATAAGCTGTAGTTTTTCTGTGTTTAACCATTTTTGGAACCCTTGAATGTAATTCAATAGACTGTGTAATGTAATAAATACAAGAAGAAAGCGGTCCTTCGGGGCCGGCCGCACCTAGTAGCTCTGGGTGCTAATAAACTTGTAATTCTCCTCCTGCTGTCTGCATCTTTAATTGACCAGAACAGAGAACGAACCTTTTTCTCTCCTAACACCTCCAAATGGTAAACCTGTCATGATGTGAAAATCAGCGCCTCACTACATTAGGGCAAGATTAGCTACATTAAATCAAGCCCAATTAATCCTAATTCCGCTGCTCCCACCTCCAACTCTCCCAAACACCAAACTCTCTTTTGTAGATGTATAGACTCAAAGAGTATGCCAGCTCAGCCATCACTGAGTATTTGACTCAAACACGGCTATCAAAATCAATGAGGCCTGTTCTTCTGTAGCTCGTTTTATAGATAAATTGTATGTTGTGGAGTTGTTCATTTCCTGGAGACTCATAAATTTTTAAGGCCGGAAGAAATCATTACGGACATTTGATGTGATCTCCTGAAGAAGTTGGGCCAGAGAATGTCACTCTGTAATTCCTGCATTGTGTCTTGTAATTTATGACTGAACATTATTTGTTTTACAAAGACATCCGCTGTTGGTGTAAAGACTCCATGTGAAGGAGAATACGTCACATTCCTGGGCAAGCTGTCCCAGTGATTAACTAACCTCCCTTATAAACATTTCTATTGTGTTTCTAGCTTGAATATGGGTGTCTTTTTAATCTGGCATATTTTAGAGAGGAAATGTTTTGGATGATAACAGTACTTCTCAATGTTTTAAAATATTAATTAGTCAATGGAGTTCTGTTACCTGCCATTCTACACTATAAAATTTGGTAGATCAAAGGACAATTTGTATCCAGATGTTCAATAAAGTTATGAAACTACAGAAGCGATAAAATACGTAATATTCTTTGGTAAGTGCAGCATTGTCTTTAAGAAGGCCCATCAAGTTGATGTAAATGCAGATATTCTCTGCTTCTGTTAACATGGATGTTTTTCCTCTTTTATGAATTATTACTGACAGGGTGAAAGGTCAAAGGAAAAGATGACATCTCTGTAACCCCATCAAATGCATTCTGTCAGTTGCAGAATGGGTTTAGGGCATGTTGCTTTTTTTTTTTTTCCAGCTTCTCTTTCTGGTGATAACATTTAATCCCAAACGTTGTGCTCTTCATTTGTTTATCAGCAATGAACATCCATCTGCCCTTCAAGGCAGCTATGACTCAAACCTGACTCACAGGCACTGAAGCAAAGCTGAAGCCTTTACTCATTTCCTGGGAGAAGCATCTGCTAGATTCATTTTGGGAGATTAGGCATTTCTCACTGTCACTTACAAAGGAAGGCACTGTGATTGGCTGAGGCTGAGTCAACTGATTCACTGCAGTGAATGGAAAATAAATCCCCTGGTGCAAATAAGCCACTTGTCTGAGGAGCTGCCACACTCTACTTCCCAAGCACAATTTCAGCACAGTACTCAAGCTTTGCCCTGCACAGAAGATCAGGTGACAAGTGCCATGATCTTCAGGAGCACTTAGTAATGTTTCAGCTGGTACATGCCTTCCTAATGGCTGCTGCGCAACTTAACAAGATGAGCCTGACAATATGTACTTTAATAGAATAGCACTATGCAGGGGTTGTGGTGCCCCAAGCCAAATTTTGATTTGGCGCCCCCCCATCTCATTTATGGAGGTTGAAAACAGTTTTCCAAAGTGCATAAATCTCCAGCGTCTGCCTGCAGATGGATTTAAAGTGCACTCTGCCTACATGACTTAAGCTGCAGGTTGACTAACAGTGCCTGAGCTCCTAGGAAAGAGTTGAATTAGCTATGTTCACACACAGAGGGCTTGTTTCGAAACAAGATGTTTCGAAACAAGCTGCTTCAAAATAAAGGGTTATTTCAAAACACCTTTTTTCAAAAGACAAAAAAAGTTTTTGAAATAAGGAAGCGAAATGCACGTCCACAGTGTGAACGTGCTATTTTGCTTGGGGATGGGACCCTGCGGCAGGATTTGGGGGCAGCCCGGCGCCTCATCCCACCAGCTTAAATCCCAGGCTGCCCCCAAACCCCACCACCGGGTCAGGGGCACCCGGCTGGAGCCCACCGCCTGGGCTGCCCCCAAACCACGCCATGGAGTCGGGGGCGCCTGGCTCAGCCAGCTGCTGCAGGGGTTTGGGGGCAGCCGGGGCTTTAAGCCAGCGGGTTGAGGCGCTGGGCTGCAGCTGCTGTCCCCCTCTGCCAGCCAGAGGACACCCCTCAGCACCCTGGCCAGGTGCTTAGCACCCTGGGAGGAAGAGTCAAATGTTATTTCGGAAAGGGAAGTAGGTTTAAGCCCTTTCGAAAGAACGGCTCCCATTTTGAAACAAGGGGTTTCCTTGTTTCGAAATGGGAGTATGTCGTGTGAACATGGTATTTGTTATTTTGAAACAACCTCTGTTGTTTCGAAATAAGAAGCCTGTGTGAACACAGCCAAAGAGGTGGGAGCCAGCCTGATCTTCAGGGGGGCAAGGTGCACCTAAGAACTGTCACTTGAAGCCAAGTCTGTCTCTTGCCTCATAGTAGAGCTGGCCCTGGCTCTATGGCTGTGTTCACATGGCACTTTTGTTTCGAAACAACCTCGTTGTTTCGAAACAAAAAAAACCATGTTCACACGACGCACAGTTGTTTCGAAACAAGTTAAACCCCATTCGGGGACGAAACAACGCTGTTTCGAAACAACTTGTTTCGAAACAACGCCGTGCAAACGTGTTGTTTCGAAACAACGGTTGTTTCAAAACAACGGCTTGACGTCCCTCCCAGGGTGCCCTGCACCCTGGGGAACAGGAAGTTCCTGTCTGGGAGTGCCTGTGAGGCAACGTGGCACGAGCTTGACAGCCACATGGCCTCCCAGGCAGGGACCTCATCCAGGGGGCAATGCAGGGCCCCAGTCTGGACACGGGACGATGTCCTTTGCCTGCTGGGTGTCTGGCAGCGCCCAGACATCCTGTCCCAGTTCCAGGCGTCCCACCGGAACCGGGACATCTATGCAGACATTGCCGCGGCAATGGCCGAAGCCGGGCACCCCCGCACCCTCGAGCAGGTCCGGAGCAAGGTCAAGGCACTCCGCCAAGACCATGCCCGGACCAGGGAGGCCCGGGAGCTGCAAGGGGCAGGCAGCTCTGCCACCTGCCTGTACTATGAGGAGCTCCATGCCTTCCTGGGCCCACAGCCCAGCGGGTAACCCGCTGAGGCTGTGGACTCAGGAGGGCATGGGAGCCCCTCATCGGGCCCGGAGGCACCCGGGTCCGATGTCTCCGTGGGGGTGCCTCCAGCTGCACCACCACCACCGGCAGTGGAGGCCACCCCCAGCAACCTGGAGATCTTCGCCGAGCCGGCGGTGGAGAGCAGCCCGGAGACCCAGGGGCCGACCACCACCCCTGGGTCCGACGCGGACCCTGGGACATCGCAGAGGACCTCTGACACCACTGTGGGTAGGTGCTCCCCCCCCACCCCACTGAGGCACGCAGGGCTGGGCCTGTCCAGCCGGCCTTGGGCAGCAAGGGGTCCAGGGCCAGGCACAGAGGCAGGCAGGGCAGAGGGTCGGTGCATGCAAAGGCCCCCCCACCCCCCACCCACGGGTGCCATGGAGATGGGTGGCACCGGGCGAACAGGCCCCTGTGTGCCTGGGGACGGGGAACTGGGGCTGCCTGGTGGAGATGCAGTTGCATCCCGGGTGGGATGGACAGCACACGGGCCGCACCACTGGCAGGTGGCCGTGGGAGACCCCCTGGACCGGGGCGTTACTGGGTCCAGCGCACCCCTGTGGGCACCACCAGCATGCGTGCCACCCCAGGACACGGTCCCCAGCTGGCGGGCAGAGGGAGGACAGTGTCGCCTGTATACTGTCCTGCCCTGTACACCCACCCATTCCCTGTCTGCCAGGGTGTCCAGACTACAGGGGTGAGTCCGGCTTTGTAGTGGAGGGGCTGACGGAGCCTGCAGTGCCATAGCACACTGTGGACAGGCAGGTGGCCCAGGGCCCCCTAAACCCCGACGACTGCCCCAGCCAGACAACATTGCCACCCCGGGGTCCTCCAGTGTCTCCCGCCGGGTACTGCCCTGGCCTCCGTCCGAGGCCCTGGGGAGCGGGGACCCCACCCCAGGGCGATGTCCCACGGGAGCCTGGGCCCTGCTTGCAGTCAGTGCAGTCGTGTGTGCTGCAGGCAGGTGCAAACAGACAGGGCCAGCAGGCAGCAGGGGCCAACTGTGTATTCTACTTCCCCCCAGCACGTCGCAGAGCTGCCCCTCGCCGGCTGCCACCACCGCCCATAGCAGGGCACCCAAGCCCCCGACCCGCCCGCCGCCGGAGGAGGACCCTGCGCTCCCGCACTGAGCTCCTGGAGGCCCTCGCAGACCTGGGGGAGAGGATGGAGACCTCGACACAGGCCTGGCGCCAGCAGCAGGGGCAGCGCCAGGACGCGGCCCTCCGTCTGCTGGAGAGGTTGCTGGACACCGATGCCGAGCTGGTGGCGGTGATGGGGCGCCTGGCAGACCAGCTCCCAGTGGCCCTCCGGGAGATCGCTGCGAGGCTACCTCCCCCACAGCCCACCACCGGCACACCCCATGAACCGACCCACAGGCGGCGGGGGACTGAGGGAGGTCGTGGGTGCGGTTGGGGCATGCCAACCGCCCCAGAGCCCCCCATGGGCCAGGAATGACCCCACCCCTGCCCCCCGGACCTTTGCTCCCCTCCCCCTCCCAAGTTGATGCCCCCTTCCCTATTACCCCCGAAGTCCCCTGTCCCCTCCCAAGTTGATGCCCCTTCCCTATTACCCCCGAAGTCCCCTGTCCCCTCCCAAGTTGATGCCCCCTTCCCTATTACCCCTGAAGTCCCCTGTCCCTGCCCCAACCCCCATTGTATCCCTAATAAACGCATGTTGAACCGTCTTTTGGTGTACAGTGTCTTTATTGGGGGTAGGTGACAGTGCGGGTGGACGGGTGGTGCTGGCTGTGGGTGACGGGGGGGGTGTGGGGCAGGGCAGGCCTGGCCCCTACAGTTCCTCGTCCGTGAAGGAGAGCCGGATGGCGTCGCGGACGGAGCGGGCTCGCCGGGATGGCCGCTCTCCTGATGGCACGGGTGCAGGCTCGGCGAAGGTCTCTGCGAGGCGCTGGGCCTCTGCCTCCCACGCTGCGTGGACAGGCTCGCCCCGCAGGTCACAGTAGTTGTTTAGGGCCACGCACGCCCCGATGACGTGGGGCAGGGTTGTCTCTGCCAGGTGGAGGCGGGTGAGGAGGCATCACCAGCGGGCTTTCAGGCGGCCAAATGCCCGCTCCACCACCTGGCGGCAGGCAGTCAGGCGGCGATTGAACCGCTGGCGGCTCGGGTCCAAGGGCCCCGCATACGGCCGCATGAGCCAGGGCCTCAGGGGTAGGCCGCGTCGGCAACGATGAGGACGGGCACCTCTACCCCCCCCCGAGATTGATGTTGTGCGGGGGGAAGAAGGTGCCCACCTCCATGTCCCAGTAGAGGGTCGAGTTCCTCAGGACCCTGGCGTCATGGGCCCTCCCTGGCCAGCCGACATAGACATTCTGGTAGATGCCCCGGTGGTCCACAAGAGCCTGCAGGATCATCAAATGGTACCCTTTCTGGTTGCGGTACTCCGCAGCCCTGTGCTCTGGGGCTCTCACGGGGATGTGGGTAGCATCGAGGACCCCTGCACAGTTTGGGAAGCCGAGGGCGGCCATCCCGGCGATGGAGTCCTGCAGCTGCCCTGCTCTCACAAGGCGCCGCAGCAGGACGTGGTTGATGGCCCTGGCAACATCACGGAGGATGTCGGAGATGGTGGACAGCCCGACCCCGAAGAGGTGTGCCACCGCCCTGTGGGACTCTGGAGTGGCCATCTTCCAGAGGGCGATGGCCACTCTTTTGTCCACGGGTATGGTGCGCCTCATGGAGGTGTCCCTGCGAAGCAAGTGTGGGGCGAGTTCGGTGAGCAGGGCCATGAAGCTGGCCCTGGTCATCCGGAAGTTCCTCCGCCACTCTGCGTCGCCCCAGGTGTGCAGGACGATGCGGTCCCACCAGTCTGGGCTGGTTTCCCGAGCCCAGAGCTGGCGAGGCACTGAGGGGGGACATGAGCTCTGCCTGACACACCAGGAGGATGAAGGCCCTGGGTGAAGTCTGGGCATCCTGCGGGTCCACAAACAGAGTGTCCTGTATGTGCAGGGCACTCTGCAGGTGGGCAAAGGATCCCCAGAGTGCACGGCGCTGTGTGGGCTGCCGGGCGGTGTCCATTGCTTGCAGCACACTGCTAGCCTGAGTGGACACTGAAGTGAGGTTGGGGCCGGCTTTCATAGGAATAGCTACCAACATGGCCGTCGACATGGCCCAGGGAGGCGGCCATGTTGCCACACCTCCCATGATGCCGTGCCCCTGAAGCGAAATAGCATGCCCAATGTGTGAACATGCTATTTCGATTCCCGCTTTTTTTCTTATTCCGAAATAACTATTTGTTAATTCGAATTAAGTTATTTCGAAATAAGGTGTTATTTTGAAACAAGTTGTTTCGAAACAACTTGTTTCGAAATAACCCTGTGTGTGTGAACACAGCCTATGTGTCTCCTTGCAGCATGTTTTGTGAAAATTGTCACTATTCCTTGCTGGCTGAATGTTTGACTGAAAACAATAAATTTAATTGAATTTGCCCACATCCATCTGTCATAGAGCAGTTCATTCCCACTCTGCATTGTCCTCTGTATTTATTTGTTTTAAATGTGCTGCCTATTTAATTTATTGCATGACCCTGCTTCTTGTGTAATGAGAAAGGGTAAATAAGTCTTCTGTATTCATTTTCTCCACCCTAGTCAGGATTTCACAGACCTCTTTCACAGGGCAGTACCTAGGGTGGGCAAATGGGGCTTTGCCCGGGGTGCCATGGATCAGCTCCATTTGGCTGCTTTATCAAAGAGAGTGTTCTGCACCGCTCATTCCAGGCACTGCTCATTCTTAGGGGCGCGTTCTGAGTGGAATGCACCCCACATGCCAAAATGCCTACTTACAGCTCTGTTCTTTCACATCTCTCCTTAATTGTTTCTCTTAAAAAATGGATAGTCCCTTTCTTTTTAAGCTCTCCTCATATGGAAGCTATTCAATACCCCTAATCACTTTAGTTGCCTTTCTCTGAACTTTTCCCAGTTCTAATATTTCTGTTTGTGAGATAGTGACCAAAACTGCATGCTGTATATAGGTGTGGGTGTGCCATAGATTTATATAGTGGTATGATATTTCTGATCTTGTTATGAACTAGCAGAAATGCCTGGTGTTGCCCAGGGAAAATAGAGTAAAAGGTGTGATGCAAGAACAGAAGTCAATTATATTAACATAGCATAAATTATTGGAAATATTTTTACATACATTACTTTAAGAAATTAACATAGCTAGTGATGTGCTTACAAAACACATTGACATTTAACTCATTTTCTTGATAACAAAAGTTGTGTTGAATGAACTATGTGAATTGCTTCAACAGATTTTATTGGAAGTACTTTTTCTTTTATCATATTACTTTCAGAAATTAACATATCTAGTACTGTGCTTCCAAAACATATACATTTAACTTATTGCCTGATAATAAACATTTTTTTTTGTTTTTCTTCTTTGAGCAAGAACATACAGATTTTTCCCATTCCAGCTCTTGAAGTAGCAACATATAGTTGACCAGGACTGAAGCAGTCAAACTGCAAATCTACGCCAGCAACTTTGAATGTTTGTCCTTGTGACTTGTTAATAAAAATGGCAAATGCTAGGTGGAAGGGGGACTTTAATCTTTTGAATTGGAATGACATAGCTGTAGGTATCGTTGGTGTTCTTGGTACATCGTGGTATTAGTATGCGACATGCTTAACAAAAGAGTCCAGCAAATGCCTATGATCAGATGCTACTAAAAGCTAATTATCATTAAGCCCAAGTGAGGTTTTGAGGGAACAGATTTTGAAAGCTAACCAATCCAGTTATTTAAGTTAGAAAATCAGTAGTATCCATTCAAAATTTTATGTTTCTAGCTCTTGCCATTTCAGAGATCTTTTGGGACAAGCAAACAAATTTTCTAAATATTTATAAGATCCCTTTTATTATGGTTCCTAACATTCTGTTAGCATATTTGACTGTCACTTCACATTGAGTGGATGTCTTCAGAAAACTATCTACTATGACTCTAAGATCTCCTTCATGAGTGGTAACATGGAAAGTTCTATGGTCAGCTAAAACTTTTCCTTGGTAGTTCATATCCTTCACATAAACTTTCAGATTTTCATGGTTTCTTCCCTGAGTGAGTGCCATATACCATTGTCTGAAGAGTCAGCAAGAAATATTGGGAACAGCTGAAAGCATAGCCAAGAGCTTTATAATTTTGACAACTTACAAAGGGGCAGCTGTATCACTAGGGTGAACCATCCCTGGGTTTCACTAGTTGTTACTGTCCAATTTTTAAATCCTCAGCCATTTTGCCTTTATGAATCACAATGAGGTATGCAGCTACAGTAAAGTATATATCTGTGCCATGCCAAGATTCCTAGGCCATTGGGAGCAATTGGCTGAGTCACCTCTGACATCACAATGGCCTGTCACATAGTACACTCCATGCAGGCACATAGCAAATTAGCAGAGTTGATTACACCAAAAAACAATGGAGCTAGGAGAAAATCCTGGCTTCCAACCTATAAATGAACATGCCAAGCTTTTGGTTTCACTTCAGGTTTTCCATGCCAAGTGTGTAATTAGCATTCCCAGATTGAGCCAGGTATATCCCAGGTGGTACATACTTTAGAATTCCCAATTTCACCCCTTTTGGGCACCTCAATAGAAATATCCTGGCCATTCCTCTTATTCCCATAAGACAATAGCTCAGATGGATGAGTATATAAGTCTGAGTCAGATGAGCAGGATTTAGCCATCGTTACTGCCCATTTTCTAGTCTTGGATATAAAAATACACAAATCTAGACACTGGCAATTAAAAGGAAAGTTTCCAGAGGGATAGCCGTGTTAGTCTGTGTACAGCAAAGACTAACAAATTTCTTTGGGCATAAGCTTTCATAGGCTCCAACCCATGCATCTGATGAAATGGGTTGGAGCCCATGAAAGCTTATGCCTGAAAAAATTTGTTAGTCTTTAATGTGCCACAAGACAAGGTAAGTTCTCATTTTTGTCCTAGTTCAATAGCTTTATAATATTATTGACTCATAACAATTCAGGGGTGAATCCTGATTGTAGATAGCCAAAACTCTTCTGTGAGTACAGATGCAGCTTCCTTTCTTTCCCTCTCTGGCTGTTAGCTCATCTCCATAATAGCTGAAAAAAAGGAAGAAGATGACAACACAGATATTGTTTTCTTCTCACATCCATGCCCCACATCACAGGTTAGATCTGTCTAGAACATAGCAATGGTCCCACTGAGTCAGATCTAAGACTCATCTTGCCCATTGTCTGATCTCTGAGAATAACAGCACCAAAGACTTGAGAGGAAGGTGTAAGGACCCTGTAGTAGGTAATTGTGAGGCAATCTGACCCTTCTGAGAGGTCTTATCCTCATTCCTACTAGTTTGAGCTCAATTTAAGCCCCTGTAAGGCAGGTTTAGGAGCTGTGCCTAACAGCTTCTTAAGTGAAGCAACTAATCTGCATGGGCCCTGTATTAGCATGGTATTTGCATACAGGGTGCAGGGCATAGTGGGTAATGATATTTGGGGTTAATCTCACAAATCTGTCAATATCTGTAATTCTACTAAAGGGAAATACAAAATACTGTCTTTTTGTATATTGCTACTCTCTGTTTGTTTCAAATCTGTCTGGATTACTTAAAGGGTAAAGCCTACCCTTATTTAAAAAGAGGCTTAAAAAAAAGGTGACTGCATGTTTCAGCCTGAAAGAGTTAACAGGGGGGAAAAGGGGGGGGTTGATTGGTTGGTTAGTTAGTTATCATTGTTTCTGCTGAAGTAGTGCTTGAAGCAGTTCCTTCTTCCCCATTGCTTCTCCTGTTCTTTGTTGTGGAAGTAGCTGATTAACAGCTGTTTAAAAACTAAGAGACCTGGAATCACTGAACTCATGAGACCATCCTTCTCCCTCTGAGCTGAAAAGGAGCAGCAATGGGGTAACCAGCTGATGGATGGTGAGAGCAACCAGTAGCAAGCTGAGTGACAGGAGGGTGGTGCCAGCAGGCAGTGAGAGTGGCCATCAGTGAGCTGGGTGACTCAAGTGATCAGAGGGTGGAGCCAGTGGACAGTGGGTAGCCAGTGGCGAGCTGGGCAACACGAGTGACTGGAGACCAGCGCTGGTGGACAGTGGGCAGAGCCGAGAAAGAGTTCTAGAGGATGGAGTGAGTGACCAGTAGATGGCATCAGCAGACAGCTGGCATGAAAGACACTCCCTATGTACCCCAGGGTTGGTTGGGAGCCTGGTTAGCACTGATTCTCCAGATCGGTGTCAGTTTTGCTATTAAGTTTGTATGTTCTGTTATGCAGTATGGGTTGTTGGGAACTTCACTTTATACTAATTTTCCTAGATTAGTGCTGATCTCTGTTATTTGGCCTATTGCATTTTTGTTTTACTACTATTAAAAGTTCTTTTTACTACACTCAGACTCATGCTTGCAAGTGGGGAAGCCTTACCCTTTGGGGTACCGAGGGAACAGTGCAGGATTTCCAGAAATTTGGGTAGGCGCGCGAGTCAGTTGGTGATGTTGTGTCATTGGGAAACCCCTAGATATAGAACCCGGCCCTTGTCTTGCCAACCTGCCCTGGCAGAAGGGTAACACCCCAAAATGTGAAATTTTATATATCTTCTACCACTTCTGAATACTCCAATGAGAAGGTAGGGGATCTTTTAAAAGTTGCAGAATCATCAAGGATACCTAATTGCCTGACTACGTGAATGATCCTCATATCCTCTCACACCTGTGACTCTCACTTGTTCTGCCGTGGTGCAGTCACCAGGACACTGCTTTATGAAGTGCTTGGGGTGTCTTGGTGCTCTGCTCTCAGATAGCCCTTTTATTTTATAGATATGTCAAAACTGTGACTCATGCAAATTCAGGTGATGGAAAACCAAGTAGTGTCTCTTCATTTCAAAACAAACAAGGAGTCCTGTGGCACTTAAACACTAACAAATTTATTTATTGCATGAGTTTTCATGGAAGAAAATCTTTAAGTGACCCAGGACTCCTTGTTTGTTTCACTGAACTAGACCTACATGGCTACCTCTTTGGAACTCTTCATTCCAAAATATCCTTCACTATCTCAGGTGTAAGGAGAAATGGCCCCTGAGGTGATGGGCAAAAGGTTTCTCAAACCACAAGACAAATAGGCTCATCTGGCTTGTGCAGGTTGGAGGAAATCCATTGTGGGAGGGTGGAATTCACATTTTTGTGACTGAAAGGAAATGGGGGGGGGGAGCAGAAAAAGGAGACCTCATTGGTACTTGTTTCAAGTGAACAAAAGGAAGAAGAATGCTGGCCTTGGTAATGCTAGCTCAATGACAAATCAGTCTTTTAGGCCAAGATCCAAAAAGGCCACTGTGTTAGTCTAGTTCAGTAAAACAAAAAAACAAGGAGTCCTGCGGCATTTAAAGACTAACAAACTTAACCAACTAACTTAAAAACTAAAAATAAATTTGTTAGTCTTTAAGTACCTCAGGACTCCTTGTTTGTTTCTTTTAGACCAGAGACTCTGCACCAAGTTTTAACACTTGATTTGGAAATTAAAGTGGCCAAAAGTTAACATGGCCTGTGTCAGTAAACAAAGCTCAGTGTGTGCAGAATGCTTCCACCAGGCGAACTGGTTCAGCCCCTGGCCACAGACAGGGTGACTCTGTCACTGCACTGAGACTTGACATGCTGGGGCAGAGATATCTCAAGACAGTGGACTGTTTGCTGCTGGTGGCAGAAGGAATCAGCGGCTTCAGTTCCTGCCTCTTCCAGAAGTGGCCTTAGGCTATCAGGGGCCCTAGGCGAAGGCCCATTGTAGGGCCCCCAGGCCCCACCCCCTGGCCATTCTGCAATCCCTCAGCCAGCATCTTTCCCACTCACCCGCCTCCTGCCTGTTCTGTGATCCCCAGGCAGAGATCTTCCCCCCGACCAGGCCCCCCCCCCCCCCCGTTCTGCAATCTTCCAGTGTCTTCCCCACCTGCCTGCCAGTTCTGTGACCACCCCCCTGGTATTTTTCCTATTGGCTGGAGAGCTGGCCTGCTCTGCCTCTGGGCTGGCTGGTCCCCACTCTGGGGGCAGAGCAGGCCAGCACATGGGGCAGACTCCCCCTCTCACCTCACCTCTAGGCTGGCCCTCTCTGTCCCCAGGGCAGAACAGACGGCCCAGGGGAGGGGCGGGAGAGCAAAGCCCAGCTTCTGGGCTGGCCCATTCCACCCCTGGGCTGGCTGTTCCCTGTCCTGGGGGTGGGGCGAGCTGACTGAGAGTGGAGGCTGGGTTCTGCAACAGTGGGTTACTTACTAGTAACTGTCCTTCTTTGAGATGGGCTGCTCACCTACATTTAGTTACAGGTGTCTACATGCCACGGTGCACAGTAGCTCAGAAAGTCTTCAACCTTCACCTGTCAGGTCAGGGCACGTATCCAATGCCCCCTCTGTGCTGTGACCATGGCTATATAGGTAACCGTGACCCTGACCCTCCCAGTCCCATATACCTTTGCAAACTCCATTAGCAGGGACAGTGGGAGGGGTCTGAATGTATGTGAACAGCCCATCTCGAAGAAGGATGGCTACTGGTAAGTATCCAAAGGGATAGCCGTGTTAGTCTAGTCCAGTAAAAAAACAACAAGCAGTTGTGTAACCCACCATTCACCTTCAAGTGCTGCTCACATCATTCAGTCTGCCCACACTGAGTACAGCTCTGCCCAGAGTGGCATCTTCTCTAGCCTGTTGGGCGATCATGTAGTGTGTCGTGAAAGTGTATGTTGATGACCATGTAGCAGCCCTACAGATCTCTTGGATTGGGACCTTGGCAAGGAAGGCTGTTGAGGATGCTTGAGCCCTGGTAGAGTGGATTCTTACAGATCCAGAAAGTGGCATGTTCGACCTTCTGTAGCAGTCTTTAATGCAGTTCACAATCCATTTAGAGATACACTGTGAGGATACCAGTAGACTCTTCTTACGTTCAGTGACTGCCACAAATAGTTGGGGGGTCTGGCAGAACGGTCGGGTGCGCTCAATGTAAATCCAATGTATGCCACCTCCTCTAGTTCTGCGTAACCAGGGGGTCTGGGTAAAAAACTAGCAAGCAAATTTCCTGGTTAAGGTGGAAGGGGGTGGCCACCTTAGGGAGGAAGGATGGGTGGTGACGTAAAACCACTTTATCTGGGTAGAACCTCGTGTATGGGGGTTCTGAAGAGAGGGCTTCCAACTCTGAAACCCTTCAGGCAGTGGTGATTGCTACTAAAAAAGCCACCTTCCAGGACAGGACTAGGAGGGTGGCTGAGGACAAAGGCTCATAGGGTGGTTCCATCATTGCCTGGAGCACAACATTCCGGTCCTAAGGCAGGGTGGGCCTACAGGGTTGGGGAAAGAGTCTCTCTATGCCTTTCAGGAATCTGACGGAAGTGGGATGGGAGAAAACCAATGACCCTTCCACAGTCTCATGGAGCACTGAAATTGTTGCTAGATGGACTCTCAGTGAGGCAGGAGAAAGGCCTTTTTCCCTAAGGTCTAGCAGGGTCTACACCTTTGTCCCAAGCAATGTTCCCTCTAAGCGGAGAGAGCAGCTGAGCAACTCCTGTTGCTCACTGCACTCTCCCCCCCCCCCCGGGGCCCGGGGCGGGGCCCCCCCCCCCCCCCCCCCCCCCCCCCCCAGGCATCGCCCCCCCCACGCTGCTCCCGGCATTGCGCCCTGGCCCCGGCATCGCCCCTCCACCCCGCTCCCAGGATCGCCCCCTGGCCCCGGCCAGGGGGCTGGTGGGAAGGCATACATCAGAGGCCCTGACCAGTTGATGAGGAAGGCGTCAATGAAGGACCCCTCCTCCTGGCCCCTGAGGTAGCAGAACTGGGAACACTTGTGGTTCTGCCATGTTGCAAACAAGCGTATCTAGGGGGAATCCCATCTGTCTATCAGGAGGGAGAACACACTGTTGTGGAGGGACCCTTTGTGGTTTGCTAATAGTTTTCTGCTTAGTGAGTCCACTAGCCCATTGTCCACCCCTGGTAGGTGGAGGCCACTGGGATGAAGTTGTATTGTATGGCCAATTCCCAGAGTTTCCTTGCCTCCTTATTTTTAGGGGTGGAACTGGGTTGGCCTTGCCTCTCTTTCTTGTTTATGGCATCGATGATCAGCGACCCCAGAGTGGGGTGCTAGAAGAGAAAGAACTTGTCCCGAGGGATGTGGTACTTACGGTCTGTGACCCTTGATAGCAGGGGAATTGAGGACAGGGTTTGCCAATGGCCTTGACAATGCTGTATACCCCTTCGTGGAGTGGGACAGACGCCTTAGCAGGTGGGACCCTACGGCTGACGTCAAAGAGGGGATTGGTCTCCTCTTGGATGACCGCTCCAGGTACAGGTTTGCTACCATGCAGCGTAGCAACTCCTGGTTGGTATGGGAGTCATTACAGTCAATCAGTCTCTCAAAGGTATACTCATTGGGTGAGGAGGAAGAACAGGCCCACGATCTACTACAACTTGTGCAGTCAGGATCAGGCTCATCATCCGAGAATTCTGAGTCCATGGTCTGTGAGGGAGACTGGACGGAGTGGTGCCGTGAGACTAAGGTATTGTCGGCCGCCATGTCCAGCCAGTCGTGTGACCAGTCATTAAAAGATGCTCCAGCCTCCAGGTGATGCGGAGGAGAGTGGCCTCGACTAGGTCACAGTGTGGTTCCAGATGGGGAGGGCCCTGCTAACCCAGCCTATCCTGACGACCTGTTCTTGTGTCGAGGCATGGGTGAGGGGGAGTGCTTACAGCGCCGTTTCCCTAAATGCTTTCCTACTCTTATTACCATCTTCAGTGGAGAAGAACAGACCAAGGCTGGAGGTGAAGTCAACGCCAAGCTGTGGGAAGGGGTCTCTGAAGCTTGGGAGCATGGCACCAACACGTCCCGGGAGGAGCGTGGGGAGGAGGCCGGGGAGCAGTCCTCAGCGTATTGCAGAACCAGTGGCAGACTGGGCGGCACCGGGTTGCCCAGGGACAGTCCCCAGCGCTGGATTGCGGTACCGGCGGTGGGCTGCGCAATGCCGGGTTGGTGGGTGGTACCACTTCCTGTGCTGACTGGGCTCCCAGTGCCTTGGTCAGCACCGAGCTGGCTTTCTTCCATGGTGCTGGAACCCAGGTCAGGGAAGGCACTCAGATTGTCGTGGGGTCCTGTGGCATTGACGGTGCCGTTGGTGGTGCTGCTCTCCATTTGGCGCCGCATTGGTTTGGCAACCAAAGTGTTTGGTGCCCTGACGATACTGATGGGGGCATTGACCAAGACTTTGGGCTTGGCACCAAAGAACGGTCCCGGGGTTCCGGTGCCCGGGCCAATCGGAGAGCCGGCGGAGCACTCAGGGCTCATGCTGCATCAAAGGCTTGCGCATTACTCCTAGCAAGGGATTGGAGGCGCAGCTCTCTGTCCTTCAGGAGAGGCAGAGAGGGCAGCTCTCAGTGAGATGGGACTCACTCCGGCATGCGAGACATTTATCATTTGGATCGTCCAGCGGGAAAGCTTTGCAGCATCCTAAGCATGGTTTGAAACCCGGCAACTTGAATTTCACGGTAGAAGACAGGCACTTGCTTACGCAAGTTTCTTGGCTGATCCGAAACCGTTGCTGATGGCAGAAAAAGGAACTGGGGGGGTCAGGGTCACAGTCACCTATATAGCTGCAGTCACGGTGTAGAGTGGGCGTTGGCCGTGTGCCCTGACATGACAGGCTAAGGCTGAAGACTTTCCTAGCTACCGTGCACTGTGGCACGTAGATGCCTGTAACTGAATGATGTGAGCAGCACTAGAAGGAGAATGCCCCCTTTCCCCTGTCCAAAAGCCTGCTGCATGCTGCAGCCTTGAGCCAGACTTGAACACCTCAGTTTGAGTTAGACGAAAGAGGCGACTGCCTCTGCAATATGCTGGGACCCCTTGCTGCTCGGTGCCCTAGGCAACCACCTGCTTTGCCTACCCCAAAAGTTGCCTCTGGTCTCATCTAATTGTTTTCAATTTACAAAAGCTTAAAACATGTCTTAATTGGTGTAGGGCTAAATCAGAAGATTTTGTGACTGACAGGTAGCAGGGCACTTGCACCCACTCCCGTGAGCGACCCTTCTGTGAACTGATGCTCAGCTTCATGCCCAAAGCACCAGCTGGAGCCAGTCTTCTGTGGGAACTGGCTAGGGTCTGATATAAGGTGTTTTGCAAGGCTTGGCTGTGATGTACTTCTTTTATCTGTTCCTTTAAGCTATTTTAGCCTTAGACCTAAGTGTGTGAAAGGGAAAGTGGGCTTGATCACCTCGCCTTCTCCTGAAATGCTATATGTGAGCATAGTTCCTGAGAACTGGCAGACTTTGCTGCAGGACCTGGAACCAAGGTGCCTCAGAAACTGCAGCCATGTAAGAGGTCCCTGGCTGCTGATGGATGTAAATTTTCACCATTATATATCTATCTTTGCTGCTTGCTAGGGCCAAACACCCTAGCTTTAATAAACATCTTATGTTTATGCAGCTGGTGCTGTAGACTGTGTCTGGTGAATCCAAGTGAACCTACCCCTTTGGGGTAACAATTGGTTTTTTTCCTTAGATAGGTATTAGGTACAGAACTCATGTCAGCTAAATGTCTAACTTATCCTGGGGAGGGGGGGGACAAAAAAAAACAACCTTAGAGGTTTCAGACACCTAAGGAGTCCCTGAAATCACAGTTAAAGTTGCCCCACCTTACCAAAATCTGAAATAGTGTCCAGGGGCAGTGCTGGGGATCGTGGTGCCCTCCCGCAGCAGAGTGACACTGGCACAGATGAGTGATGTCATCAGGGGAGCGCCATGGCGCTGTCCCCTTTTGATGCCCCTCAAAATGTCGGCGTCTACCTGTTACGCAAGGACTGCTTACTGCGTAGCGCCGGCCCTGATGTGCCCCTGCAGAAGTGGAATGACTGTTTCCCTTATTTTGCTTAGAGGGCAGTGGCCAGCCCAAGGCTGATATGAATTGGCAGGCTGGCTGCTACAGGCCAGCCTGGGAGAAGGAGGGTCTGTGCTCTGGGGCCTGGATCACACCAACCAGCCTGAGGACAAGAAAGGTTGGGGCAGGGCAGAGCTGGGGCATGAGCTCCAGGGGTGCTTGGATGACCCCCGCCCCCCACTGCCACTGAGGCACTACAGCCATTTGGCAGGTCTGGCCCTCTGCCCTGTGGTGCCTCATTGTGGCTGGTGCTCAGAGTCAGGCCACTCATCAGGACAGGTCTGTGAACAGAGGAGGGAGGGGCACCGCTTCAGGTGGAAGTGGCATGGCTAGGGTTCATGAAGCAACGTATTGGCTGCCCCCCAAATTAAAGGGTCAGATTCTGCCTATGCCTCCCAACTCAAGCTCAGTGGGCCCATGTCTGAAGGGTGTGGGTTTGGGGGACTGTGCCCCCAATTTTTTTCCTATGTAGCAACATCCTTGGCATGAAGGCAGGAAGGAACGTGTGAGAGCTTTCAGATCAGGCTCAAGACAGAGGGAGATTGTCTAGTCACTCACCAGGTCTTTCTGCTAGGAGATGGAGCTTTGTTCCCAGCTCACCTCCTCTCATGTGACTGCACCCCTCCTTCCTCCTGCAAACTTCCTTTGTTTCTCCCAAGCATCTGGGGAGGAGAGGTCTGTTTAATCTACCCCCCCCCCCCCATGCATGGGTCTGCCCCTGATCAGCTAGAGAGGGACAAACTGGCTGAGTGAGTCATCTGTGGCAGCCAATTTCCCATGATGACACAGTTCTCACCTTTGGAGGCACACATAGACTGGGGCTCGCACTGGGATTAGAGTGGGGAGGGCAGGTGGAGGAAGGCTAGCTGAGCAAGAAATCAGCCAGAAATCCATGCAACAGCTGTCATCAGCCGGGAAAGGCCTGGGGCAGAGAGAGGTGCAGGGGCTGAGACAGAAGTGGCAAGCCAGAGAGCTTGCTCTTTCAAGAGGAAACTTCACAAACCACCTGTGGCAGCCAGCCTGGGATGCAGAAGGATGGCCAGCCTTTAAAATGCTAGGTCCTGAGTCCCAGGGCCATAACTAGGCTAGGGCAAGTGGGGCAAAGCCCCAGGTGCTGAATTTTAGAGGGCATAGGGGAAGGATCCAGCTCCTCTTCACCTCGGAGGAGCTGAATCCATCCCCAGCTTCTGCGGGGAGCCAGATTCATTCCCTGCACCTCTAAAATTTGGTACATGGGATATACAGCACCGCTGAGGCTTCTGGTGCCTCCTGGGTCTCGCTACCACCTTCCAGCAGCAGATGCGGATGGATTCTGTTCTCTGCTGCCCCAGCAGTGGCGGGAAGCCGGATACATCCCCAGCCACCGCCTGAAGGTAGCTGGGGACAGATCTGGCTCCCTGCTGCCTTTCAGTGGCTGGTGTAGACAGATCAGGCCACGAGCTGGATCGGGGCCCAGGTCAGAGGAGGGCGCCTTTGGGGCTGGTTGCCCCAGGCACCAGAATAGCTAGTTATAGTCCTGCTGGATCCTCAAAGGTATCTGTGGGAATTAGGCCTAAATCCTTTGAGGATATGGACCCATGTCAGAGCAGGTCTAAGGGACAGACAGTAAAGTGTTGGTGGCAGCCTGTTGCCAGGAGAGCACACACATGCTGCTATCATTGCTGGAGCTGAACAAATGCTGGCAGAAATGAGAAACCTGTGAAAAATGCCCTCCAAAGTTGGAAAGCAGGAGGGCTGCAAGTGAGGAATGAACCCTGGTGAGTAGCCTGACACTCAGGACTGCTGATAGATTGCCAGCATATTGCAATTACCTGAATGATTGCTTTAAATTGCTTTCCTGACGCCTCTCTGCTGTTAACTGAAGAGCTGTCAGACCTGTGCTGCTGACTCCTATAATCATGTCTACTGCAGGCTGCTCCCTTCTTACTCTCTCCCTATGGTCAGTTGCTGCTTTTCTTCTTGACGAGTTCCCATGTTTTACACTCCCTTGCATTTATTTTCTTTCCATTCTGTAAGTTCCCTCATCTTCAAAGCATCTGACAAAGTGGGATTTTCTCCCACGAAAGCTCATGTGAAAAATAAATGCTAGTCTTTAAGTGCCACAGGACTCCTCTATTTATTTATTTGTTTGTTTGTTTGTTTACTGTTTTTCTTCTCTGGTGTTTGTAAAGCATCTGACATATTGGGTGCAATGCTTCTGGACAGGGCTTCCAGCAGGGAGTCCATCCTGATCCTTTTACCATGGGCTGAGGCTTAAAATCACCGGCAGAGTCCATAGTCTGTGGGATCCTTTGAGATGAAAAGCTGAGTATGCTAGGATTATTACTGTACATTTATGGGAGTGGCATCACAAGGCTTCAGCACCAGGCAAGATGCTGTACAAACATGTAATGTGATAGTCCCTAGCAAATGTGAACAGTGCTGCCAGCTCCCAGGATTGTATCAAGACTTGCAATACCCTCTCTTTTACATAAAGCCCAAGCTCCTGGAGTCAAATGAGAAAGGACTTAACCCTTCTGCCTACAGATGCATCTTCAAAATAGGACCCAAATGCATGCCTCCATACACATGCATCTCAGAAACCAGGAGGCAAAGAAAAAGAACCCAGAATTTTCTGTTGCTTAAAACACTGTGATTTTTTAAATCAAGCCCATGATTTGGGCAGGCCCATGGCTCGTGGTTTATGAACTTTTAGTGGTGTTGGTACTACAGAAGAATGAATGATGTTAGTGTTTGAAAACCCCAGTAGGGGAGGAGGGGGTGAACTTTTAAAGAAAAATAGAAATGCACACACTGACAAAGGCAAATCCAATGGCCCCTGGAGGGATTGACAGAGCCCTTGGGGCAGGAGGGACTGCTCCACTCATCCCATCCTAGTTATAGTCCCATTGGTGGGGCAGGAGACAAAAGCCCACAGATTATTCCAGGACATAGAGACCTTGGTGAAGGATTGGAATCTGGGCAGAACATGGGCAATCACAAAAGGGACAAACGGGAATACTAAGGAGAAAGCTAATAAACATCTTAGATGGTTGTAAACTAATGCAAGCAATTTAAGGAATAAACAAGAAAAACTAGTGAATAATCACAATTATGACATAATTGGCATCTCAGAAATTTGGTGGGATAATTAACGTGACTGGAATATTGACCTAGAAGGCTTCAGTTTATTCAGGAACCACAGGCAGGGGAAAAAAGGGAAGAGATGGTGTGTTATATCAAAGCCTTAGGTTGAGAGAAATATGAGTCAGAGTTGCTGAAAGTCTATGAGTAAGGACAAAGGGTTAAAAAACAAGGCTGATGTCATATCTATTATAGATCAGTTAAAAGGAAAAAGAGATGGATGATGTTTTTTTCTAAACAACTAATTCATCTAAAGCAAAGGACTTGATGATTATGAGTGACTTTAACTATCCTGACGTCTACTGGGAAAGTAATATAGTAAGCACAAGTTATCAAACATGTTGTTGCAATGCATTAGAGACAACTTTTTATTACAGAAGTTAGAAAAAAGAACTGGGTGGGAGAGGCTGTTCTAGATTTTATTTACATAAATAGGGAGGATTGGACTGAGATGGTGATGGGAATTCATGATTCTAAGGAATGGTAGGTAGGAGTGTGGAGTACAGACAGATAATGCATTACATTTACCTTTAAAGTATATGATAGTTAAGGTTGTGTATCTGTCCTTCAGTGTCATAAGTAAAATAACCCTGTGTAAAAGCCATTATAATCAATGTCCTACAAGACTCCATAATGTCAGTTTGGAACTCCTCTAAAACACTGAACTCCATTTTGTATACTTGATGAAACCTGGTTTAGGCATATGCCGTATATGTTATTTTAAATGTGTGAACAGGGTGTGTGAATGAAGGGTGTGTGTGTGAAGAGGCCAGTCTCAACTGCCAGCCCGTCATAATGAAGCAGAAGTACCATCTAACTAGCTGAACAATGCAGACATCTCTGATTAAAGCAAACAGAAGGAGCCAGCCCAGAAAGAAAAGAACAAAATACAATCAAGTCTGCAAGTGACTGGTGACCAATGCTCTTACAGGAACCCTGAGGCAACATGACACAGCAAATCGCATAGACTTACCTGAGGGCCAGCAAGTATAAAAGATGGGTGAGAACATGAAAACTTTGGGTCTCATTCTGAAACTGTCATCTTGAAGCATCGGATTGCGACCGACAGAGGCCTGGTTCTCCCCTTGTGCCCAGCCTTGTTGGCCACTAGGCTGGCTCAAGCCACACATGAAAGGACTGGTAATTATATCATACCAGGTTGCAGAACTTCTTGTGTATGTGTGTGTGTGAGAGAGAGACTGCTTTTTGCTATCCTTACTTATTTACAATATATGTGGCATATTGCCTTGTCCCCCTGATAAGATCCTGCTAGTCTTTTCTTTTTATGAGGTGGTGCTCTCCTGGGTGCCCTTTTTGGTATAACAGGAGTTGTACCATTTCAACTATACTAGTATAGTTGAAGTGCTATAATTCCACCTAGTGTGGATACAGTTCTGTTAGTATAAATATGTTTATAGCTAGATCCATAGAATCATAGAATAGTAGGGTTGGAAGAGACCTCACATCTACACTAGTGACAGGAAGTTCAAGCTTGCTAGTTTGAACTAAACAGTTCAAGGTTAGTTTGAACTAGTTCAACTAATTCTAGTTCAAACTAATGCTAAATTCAAACTAGAACACATGGTTAATTCGAACTAACCAGCTTAGTTAAGTTTGAACTAAGCATTAGTCCATAGGCACATCGTGACTACTTCAAACCAAACTTCAAACTAAGCGCTTAAGTCCAGACTAACTACCAGTAACTAACAAGTTCAAAGTAAGTATTCCTTAGTTCAAACTAAGAAATTTCTTAGTTTGAACTAGGGAAAGCCTAGTGTGGCCATAGGCTAAGTTAGTCCAGACTAAACCTCCTTCTGGACTAACTTTCCAGTGTAGACATAGTCATAAAGTCATTTAGTCCAGCCACTTGCTAAAAGTAGGACTACTCCCACTAAATCATCCCAGGCAGGGTTTTGTCTTAAAAGTTTCCAAAGTACACATTCCACCACCTCTCTCAGACAACCCATTCCAGTGCTTCATCACCCTCCTAGTAAGAAAGTTTTTGATAATATCCAACCTAGACCTCCCCAGCTGCAACTTGAAACCATTGGTCCTTGTTCTGTCCTTTGTTACCACTGAGAATAGCCTAGTTGCCTCCTCTTTGAGATATCCCTTCAAGTAACTGAAGGTTGCTATCAAAACCCCCCTCAGTCTTCTCTTCTACAGACTAATTAAGCCTAGTTCCTTCAGTCTCTCCTCATAATTCATGTGCCCCATGACCCTAATCATTTTCGTTGCCATCCACTGGACTCTTTCTAATTTGTCCACATCCTTTCTACAGTGGAGAGCGCAAAATTGGACAAAATATTCTAAATGTGGCCTCACCAGTGCCAAATGGAGGGGAATAATCACAACCCTTGATCTGCTGGCAATGCTCCTACTGATGCAGCCCAATTTGCCACTGGCCTTTTTGGCAACAAGGACACACTGTTGACTCATATCCAGCTTCCTGTCCAACATAACTCCCAGCTCCTTTTCTACAGAGCTGCTACTTAGCTGGTCAGTGTCCAGACTGTAGCAGTACATGGGATTTTTCTGTCCTAAGTGCAGGACTTTGCACTTATCCTTGTTGACCCTCATGAGATTTCTTTTGGCCCAGTGCTCCAATTTGTCTAGGTCTCCCTGAATTCTATTGCTGCCCTCCAGTATATCTACCATTCCCCCTAGCTTGTTGTCATCCTCAAGCTTACTGAGCATGAAATTTATCCCATCATATGGATAATTAATGAAGATGTTGAATGAAACTGGCCTCAGGACTGACCCCAACTAGATATTTCTAACTAGACTTTGAGCCATTGATCCCTTCCCACTGAGCCTGATGATTAAGCCAGCTTTCAATCCACCTTATGGTCATTCATCCAAACCATACTTCCTCAACTTGCTGACAAGAATACTGTGGGAAACCATATCAAATCTTTGCTAAAGTCAAGCTATATCATGTAGACAGCTATTCCAGCATCCACAAAGCCAGTCATCTCATCATAGAAAGCAAACAGGTTGGCCAGGCATGGTTTGCCCTTGGTGGATCCATGCTGACTCTTCCTGATCACGCTGTTTTCCTCCAAGTGTTTCAGAATGGATTCTTTAAGGACCTGCTCCATGGTTTTTCCAGGGATTGAGGTGAAACTGATTGGTCTGTAGCTCCCCGGGTCCTCCTTTTTCCCTTTCTTGAAGATAGGTATTATATTTGTCTTTTTCCAGTCATCCAGGACCTCCCCCGATCACCAACTCCCTCAGCACTGTCAGATGCAGTTCACCTGGCCCCACAGACTTGTGCAGTAAGTAGTCCCTAATTTGACCTGCCGTCACCGAGGGCCGCTCTTACTTCTCCCTATTCTGTGTTGCCCAGTGCAGTAGTCTGGGAGCTGACTTATGAAGACTAAGGTAAAATAAGCATTGCGCATTCAAGCCTTTTCTGCATCATCTACCAATAGATTGCCTGCCCTTTTCAGTAAGTGACCTATACCATCCCTGATCCTTTTCTTGTTACTGATATACTTGTATAACCCCTTTCTATTATCTTTCACATCCCTTGCTAGCTGCAACTCCAATTGCCCTTTGGCCTTCCTGATTTTATCCCTGCAGGCTCGAGCAATATCCTTCTACTCCTCCCTAGTCATCTGTCCAAGCTTCCACTTCTTGTAAGCTTCCCTTTTTATGTTTCAGCTCACTGTAGAGTTGCCCAGGTTGCCATTCACTTCTACCTTGCCTACCAATTCTGTATAAACTTATTCCCTGTTGGGAAAGGGAAGGTGTAAGACACCCTTCTAGCAGTACAGTTGCATCCACAATAGGCTTATATAAGTATAGCTATTTTAGTTTTTAAAAAAACAATCACACCCCAGCAGAAATAATTATATCAGAATACATATCACGTGAAGAGCCATTTTATTTTGCATCAAAGTTAAATTGTTAAGTAACAAGGATATATTTGTTTAAAAAATTTAAAAATGGACTATATTAAATAACAAACATGATTTTGAATGCTTTTTTTTACCAACTGTAGCTAAAAAGATGATTTTTTTTTTAATAACTAATTTTGGTTCTTCTTACCATGGACTTTGAAGATCAAAGCCAACAGTACATACATAGTCCCAATGAATTCACTGGGTAAGTGTGCAGGATTCAGCTCTGTGTTATTTTAGATGATAGGGTCAGATTCTCTCTTAGGCTGTGTTCACACAGACATGGTTATTTCGAAACAAGTTGTTTTGAAATAACACCTTATTTTGAAATGACTTACTTCGAATTAGCAAAAAAGTCATTTCGAAATAAGAAAAAAGCGGGAAACGAAATAGCAGGTTCACACTGTGAACCTGCTATGTCGCTTCCTCCGGGGCTGCAGGCACTGTGCAGCGCTGAACCCCGCCGGTGCCTGCTGGCCAGGGGACACCCCTCAGCACCCTGGCCAGGGTGCTGAGTGTTCCCTGGCCAGGGTGCTGAGGGGGCAGCCCTTTAAATGTTGTTTCGGAACGTCTTGTTCCGAAACAACATGTTCACATGCGTTGTTTCGAAACAAGGTTGTTTCGACCCCAAATGGGGTTTAACTTGTTTCGAAACAACGCCCTTGTTTCGAAACAACGGGTTCCTGTTGTTTCGAAACAACGGTGCGTCATGTGAACATGTTTTTTTTGTTTCGAAACAACGAGGTTGTTTCGAAACAAAAGTGCTGTGTGAACACAGCCTTAGATGGTTGATTTCTTGCATAAGGAAACCCTTGAAGCTGGAACTCACAGAATTTTTCTTCCATTAAAGGATCAGGTGTGTCTCCCATAGATCTTTATTGCTCATCTTCCAGCTATGAGAGAACCCCCACAAAATAACAAACAAAACAAAAGAAGTTCTAAGCAGTTCTTTTCCTTCTTTGCTGAACAAAATCAAAGTCTTCCTATTTCCAGACGGCCCTCAAATGTCAAATGAAAACCCCAGTTATTTTTGGCAAATATTTCCATACTCTTGTTTGTAATATGTGCAATCTGCTTTTGTGCTGCCTAGATATAACATGCACTCCAACATCTATTTATAGGAATTTTTTTAAGACCACTTCATTTATCACCTGCGAGACATTACCAGTGGTTTGTTTCCTAATTATTTCTTCCTTTAATTGTTATTAACCTTCTCCAACTACATGACGCACAGCCAGGGCCATCCCTAGGAGGGTGAGAGGCCCAGGGCCAATTGGCTTGTGTGGGCCCTTGCACCCCCTCGTGCTGGGGAGGATGAGGGTCAGTCCCACACCACCGTCCCTCCCCTGACCTTGGGGGTGGAGTAGGCCAGTCCAGTGACTGGACTCCACTCTGCCGCACTGCCTCTGGGCCAGCTTTGCCTGTCCCCGTGGTGTAACAGCTGGCCCAGGGGAGAGGCCAGACAGAGAAGCCCTGGCTCTTCTGCATCCTGGGGGCAGGGAAGAGCCAGCTGAGAGTGGAGGCCGGCTCTGTGCTCCACCCTCCCCTTCTCCACTGACTTCAGCTCTGTGCCGAAAGCAGTAGGGAGGGAGCGTGGGACAGTGCGGCCATGGGGGGCAGTAGTTTGGGCCTCACACTGCCTTGCTCATGGCAGGACAGTACGGGGCTCATGGAACTGCAGTGTCGAGGGCAATCATCTCACTCGCCATCCACTAGGGACGGCCCTGAGCACAGCCTGTTTTCTATGCATTCCAAGCTCAAGAATGCAATTTTGCCTAGTTTCAAAGAGGTAGCCATATTAGTCTGGTCTCATAGGCTATGTCCACACGTTGCATTTAAATCGAAACAACTCTTGTTTTGATTTAAAAAATGGCATGTCCGAACAACGTTTCATTATTTTGAAATGATGAGCCCCATCATTTCGAAACAATGAACCTTATTTCAAAATAGTAAAACCTAGGAAGAAATTGAAATAGCCATTAAATCAAAATGGTTGTTTTGAAATAACGCCATTTGGACGCGTTACTTCAAAATAGCCATTTTTTTGATTTAACACTTTTGCCCTTCTCCTTCCCAGAGTACCTTTCTTTTTCTACATATTGGGTGGGGGCATGGCTCAGCGAGGGGGCCATGTTGCCACACCTCCCATGCTGCCCCTCTCCTGAATCAAAATAGCAAGTACTGTGTCTGGACTTGCTATTTCGATTTGGTGTTGTTGCTTAATTCAGTTTTAAATCGAATTGCTTAAGTTGACTTAATAACTCCAGCCCTTAAAGTCAGCTTAAGCATTAAAGTCGACTTTATTAAGTCGACTTAACACATTGTACATAGAGTTGTCTACACTGTAGGCTTTGTTAAATCAGCTTAACAAAGTCAACTTCACAGAGCCCTCCAGTGTGGATGTAGCCTTTAAGTAGACTTTGTTAAGTCGACTTAACTTTTAAGTCAACTTTGGTAAGTCAGCTTAAAGTCAACCTTGTTATGTCAACTTAACTGAGCCCTCTAGTGGAGATAGCGCCTTTGAGTGCATTTTTTTTACAATTTTCCCTCTCACGCCTACTGAGCCATGTGTGTCTTAACACTGTCAGGCCTCAGCTATGGAATTCTTCCATGCTACTGAGGTCAGACTAACAGGTCTGTAGCTACCCAGATCATTTTTATTCCCTTTCTTGAAAATAGGAACTATATTAGTGATTCTTCAGTCATATGGTGCAACCCGAAGTTTATAGATTCATTAAAAATCTTTAATAATGGGCTGGTGATTTCAAGAGTCAGTTCCTTTAATATCCTTGAATGGAGATTATCCAGGCTCCCTGATTTAGTCCCATCCAGCAGCTCGAGTTTGGCTTCTATATCAGGTATGGTAATTTCCACTTTCATGACCTCATTCCCATTAGCTACCCTACCTCTATCCCCCAGCTCATCTTCACACTCATTAAAAACAGATGCAAGGTTCTTATTTAAACATTCAGCCATGTCTAGATTATCCTTGACCTCCACTCCATCCTCAGTTTTTAATGGTCCCACTTCTTCTTTCTTTGTTTTCTTCCTGTTGATATGGCTAAAGAACCTTTTACTGTTGGTTTTAATTCCCTTTGCAAGGTCCAGCTCTGGCTGACTTTTTGCTTTTCTCACTTTGTCTCTGCATGTTCCAACCTCCAAAAGATAGCTTTCCTTGCAGATCCCTCCCATTTTCCACTCCTTGTAGGCTCTGTGCTTCATCCTAATCACCTTTCCAAGATGCTTACACATTCAGTTTGGTCTACAGCTCTTGCCTATGAATTTTTAACCCTTCTTTGGAATGTAGGCTTTGGATGGTTTCTGCAACCTTAGTTTGAAGTGATTCCAACCCTCTTCTACCTTTACATTCCTGAGTTCTTCAGTCCAGTCCACTTCCCCAAATAATTCCCTTAATTTTTCTAAATTTAGCCCTTTTGAAGTCAAAACTCCTGGTCACATATTTATTTTTGTTTACCCTTCCAATTAGTTTTAACTGAATGAGCTCATGGTCACTCAACCTAAGTTGCTCCCTGCAACCATTTTCTCTATGAGGTCCTCACTATTCACCAGCACTGTTCCCTCTAAGGTGTGTGTGTGTGTGCCCGTGCACAACTTTTCTGTCCCCAGCGCACACACATTGGCCGTCAGCATGCGGGACCGGGCTTCGGTGGCTGAGATCCAAGCAGCTGCCAGCAAGCAGGCACCATCATCTCCCAAAGCCCCGCAGCGAGCGCTGTCTCTGAGCCTGAGCCTCTCTTGGCAGCACCAGACTGGAGAAAGAAAGAAAGACTGGCTGCTGCAAGAGGCTCAGGCTAGGAGACAGCACTCACTGTGGGGCTTTGGGAGCTGATAGGGCATCCCTCTTGGCCAGCAGCTCGGATATCAGCTGCTGAGCTGAGCAGAGTAGTGCCTGCAGGACATCCTCCGCTCTGGCAAGTGTGTAGCCTGCTTTCTTTTCTCTTTCTTCCTTTTCTTTATTTCTCTTCTTTCCATCTCTCTTTTCTTTCTTTTTCTTCCTTCCTTTTTTCTCTTTCCTTTCTTCTTTCTTTCCTTTCTTCTTTCCTTCTTTTTCACTTTTCCTTTCTTCTGTTTTTCCTTTTTCCTTTCTTTTTCTTTCCCTTCCTTACTTCTCTTTCTCTTCTCACTTGCCTTCTTTTTCTTTTTCTTTTTGCTTTCTCTTCCTTCCTTTCTGGTTTCCTTCCTTCTTTCTTTTTTTCTCTTTGGGTATGTCCACACAAGGGTTTTATTTCAAAACAACCACTGTTGTTTCAAAATAAAACATGTCAGGTCCACACAACATGTCTTTATTTCAAAATGGTGGAGCCCATCATTTCAAAATAATAAAACCTTGAGTGGAATCAAAATAACCCTTGTTTTGAAAGGGTTGTTTTGAAACAAGGCAGTGGGACACCTTGTTTCGAAACAACCCCTTTCAAAACTGGGGTTAGACCTTCAGTCCCACCCCACCCCCCAGCACCCTGGCCAGGGATCCAATCAGCACCCTGGCCAGGGTGCTGGGGGAGGTGCAGGGGGGCACAGCAAGTGCTGGGGGTGGGGGGCTGCAGCCCCTGTGGGCTGCCGGGTGTGGACCCGCTTTCCCCGCTTCAGTCCCGAGGCTGCTCCAGCCCCCGCAGGCTGGTGGGAGCGGGTCCCACTCACCCCGCTGCAGCCCTGGGGCTGCTCCAGCCCCCATGCGCTGGCAGGTGCGGGACCCACTCACCCCGCTGTGAGGCAAGCGAGCCCTGCTCCTGCCAGCCCATGGGGTCTGGAGCATCCCAGGGGCTGCAGCGGGGTGAGTGGGTCCTGCACCCGCCAGCCCATGGGGGCTGGAGCAGCTCCGGGACTGCAACATGGAAAGCAGGGAGAGGAGCTGCAGGTCTCCCTGGCTGCCTTGCCACCCGCTGTCATGGGGGTGCAGCCGGCTCCTGCCCCCGCTGTGGGGGGGAGGAGCCAGCAACCCCGACAAGAGGGTCAAGCCAGCTCCCACACCTCCACGAGGGCAGGAGCCAGCGACCCTGGCAAGGAGGTCCAGCCTCCTTGTCCCCTGGATGCTTGCAGGCGTCCAGGGGTGATGCCCCCTCCCCCAGCCCCTGCCAGGCTTCCCAGCCTGATCCATTTCACAGAAGTGAAAAGCACCAGGCTGCAGAGTCAAGCCCCTCCACAGCCTGGTCAGTTTGAAATTGCTTGACTCTGCAGCCTGGTCCATTTCACTTCTGTGAAATGGACCAAGCTGGGAAGCTTGGCAGGGGCTGGGGGAGCGGACAACACCCCTGGTCGCTTGCAGGTGGCCAGGGGCTGGGGGACCAGGGCATGGGAGAGCTCTGCCCCCGTGGCCCCACTGCCCCCCAGACCAGGCAGCGGAGCAAGTGGCTCTGGCACCCACTGCCCTTCTAGTTGCCAGGCACCAGCTCTGGGACACCCCCCAGGCTGGCTGTGGGCAAGCTGTGCAAGCCAGCTTGGGGAACACGCCCCCTGGGCTTGCCGGGGCAGAGGTGGAAAGGCAGCTGGGGACCTGTCACCCCCCACCCTGCTGCCGACAAGGGGGGGCAGCAGGGCAAGCCAGCTCTCCACCGGCTCCCTGCCAAGCCCAAGCAGCGGAGCCAGGGGGATCTGGAAGCTGGCTCCCCCCAGCAATGCCAGGGCTGCAGGCTCCAAGCCCCAGGATGTGGGGATCCCAGCTCTCACCCGCTTTCCTGGGGCTGCAGCAGCCAAGCCCCTCCAGGCAGTGGGGATCTGGATCCTGCCTGTGCTGTTGGGGATGCAGGCTCGTGGCCCCAGGGGTGTAGGGAGCCAGCTCTCACCCACCTTCTGCGGCTGCAGGCCGTCCCAGGGTCCATCCCCCGCTGGCTCACCAGCAGCAGCAGATGCAGGGCAGGGGGATCCCTACCCTTGTGGCTGTTTCCCCCTGGCTGGATCTCCAGGGTGAGAGCCAGGCAGGGGATTGGGTGGCAACATGGCCCTGCCAGGGGGTCATGTTGCCACACCCTCCCATGCTGCCCCTCTGCTAAATTGAAATAGAATGTCCACACTCAGGGCATGCAATTTTGATTTGAGTGCGCCCCTTAATTTGAATTAACATTTTCTTAATTCAAATTAACTGATTTCAAAATAAGTACCTTATTTCAAAATAACTCATTTCAAAATAATTTCCAAATAACATTTAACGTGTGGGCACAGCCTATCTTCTCTCATTTCTCTCTTCTCCTTCCTTCTTTTTTCTTTCTCTTCTTTCCTTCCCTCTTTCTCTTTGCACTTCCCTTCCTTCTTTCTTTTCTTTTTTCTTTCTCTTCCTTCCTTTCTTGTTTCCTTTCTTCTTTCCTCTCTCTCTTTTCCTTACTTGTCTCTTTGTCCTATTTTTTCTTTCTACCTTTTTTCTTTCTCTTTCTTCTCTCTTCCCTTCCTTCTTTCCTCTTCTTTCTTTTGCATCCTCCTTTCCTTCCTTCTCTCCATTTTTAAAAAAAACTTTAAAAATTAGTTTAATTAAAAAGCTTTCTAAAAATTAAATTATAAATAAAAATTCACACAAATTCAATTAATTAAAACCAATTAATTAATTCTATTTACAATAAACATTTTAAAACATAGTCATTTCAATAAAAATATTTTAAAACATAGGCCTATTTTAATTTTTAATAAACACATTTTAAAACATAGGCCTATTTTGTGCAAAAGAAGCAAGGAGTCTTGTGGGTCTTAAAAACTAGGGCTATGTTCACACAGGGCAGGCTTGTTTCGAAACAAGATGTTTCAAAACAAGCTGTTTCGAAATAACATGTTATTTCGAAACACCTTATTTCGAAGGACAAAAACCTTGTCCTCGAAATAAGGGAGTGAAATAGCAAGTCCACAGTGTGGACCTGCTATTTCGCTTGGGGAGGGGACTGCAGGCACTCACAGGGTGCAGCACAGAGGGGTGCTGCACCCCATGGGTGCCTGCAGAGGGCTGCAGGCACCGGCGGAGTCAGGCATGGGGCTGCGCCTCACTCCGCTGGTGCCTGCAGGGGACTGCAGGCACCCGCCAGGGGAGGCGCAGTGGGGCGCCTCACCCCAGGGGCTTTAAAGCCCTGGCTGCCCCCAAACCTGGCGGCGTGGGCCCCCGTGCGCCGCTGGAGCCCACTGCTGTCGGGGCCGGAGTGAGCGCCAGCCCGGAATCCCTGGCGCAGCCGCTCCTGCCGCAGGGATTCTGGGGGCATGGCCAGGGCATCCCCCAGCCACGCCCCCTGGAGGAGTGGCTGCACTGGGGATTCCGGGCCGGCACTCACTCCAGCCCCGGCAGCAGTGGGCTCCAGCCACGTGCCAGGG
>ML682092.1:2145488-2215563 GCA_007922195.1 Podocnemis expansa
CCCTGGCCAGGGTGCTGAGGGAGGGTGGCCCTTCCTCCCAGGGTGCTAAGCACCCTGGGATGAAGGGTCAAATGCTGTTTTAGAACAACTGTTGTTTTGAAACAGCATGTCCTGCTCGCATTGGTTCGAAAGGGAGTTGTTTTGAAACAACTCCCTTTCGAAAGAAAAGCAGGTTTAAGCTGTTTCGACAGCATGGCTGCATTTCGAAACAAGCAGTTTGCTTGTTTTGAAATGGCCATATGTCGTGTGGTCATGCAGTTCTTATTTCAAAACAACCCCTGTAGTTTTGAAATAAGAACTGTGTGTGAACATACCCTAATAGATTTATTTATCACATGAGCTTTCATGAGTGAAATCCCACTTTCTCACATGCTTTGAAGATGAGGGAACTTAGAGAATGGGATGAAAACAAATGCAAGGGAGTGTAAGACATGGGATCAGGTCATACAGTAACAGCAAATCAGAGCAGTTGTTAAGATTCAAACACTGGGAAACAGCAAATAGACACGAGTGAAATCAAATCGCCTGTTGTAATGGGAAAAGAATCCATAGTCCCAATTTAATCCTGCTTTCACACAATCAAATGTGCATATCAATTCTAATCCAGCTGTTTCTCTTTGAAGTCTTGACTCATTCGACTTACAAGATACCATAAGGCAAAATTTCTGCTCACAAACTAAAATTTTTGCTTATGACATCCCAGTCCTTAGAAGGAACATTGCTCTGGGACCATTAAAACAGCTTAAATGCTGTCAGTGATAACTAGCTGGTAACTCTGCATGTAGAACATAGGAGATAAGGGTATTAGGCAGAAACGTGACAGCTAGGATCCAGATTTAATATAGCTTTGGTCTTAGTTGTTTGAAAGCCATGAATTAGTTTCTTTTGATTGTATAGCAATTTGGGTAAATGCTAATTAACTTAGTTGTTTTTTATTAACAAAAAAAAACTTTAAATAACAACTTTTATTAATTTTTCATTGTTCTAGATTTTTCAATGATTTCTGTCACATGAGTTTGCACACAAATTTTATTCAGAAAAAGTTCTGCACGAGTTGAAAATTTTGCACACAAGCCACCAAACCTTGGAGGGACTGTTGCTCACCAGTACCAAATATAAGATGGCATCCCCTCTCGTTGGTTCGTTAACAGTTTGAAGGAGGAATTCATCAGCTACCACATCCAGGAAAATCTAGGCCATCTTATTACTATGAGCATCTGAATCCCAGAGCCAGTGCCCCTGGTCTGGCGGGGCCCCACCTGTCCCAGTCTCCCGCCCAATCTCAGCTGCCCATGATAGGAACGGCTGCTCCATCCCCGTCCCCAGCCACAGTCATGGGGCCCAGCCTCCCGCAGCTGCTTCCAGCCCCAGCCCCGGCCCAGGACGCGAGGCCCAGCTGCACGTGGCGGCCTGCAGCTGCTTCCGGCCCTGCCCGGCCAGGGGGCATGGCCTGCAGGTTGGGGCAGGGCCTGTGGGCCAGGGGCGGGGCCAGGGCCCGTGTCCCAGGTCCCTCCCCAGGGCAGTGACGTCCCTGCCAGTTTATATCTGGGAAGTTAAAGTCCCCCATAATCACACAGCTCCCAGTAGTATTTACTTCCTTAAAGGCCTTAAGGAGGACCCTATTCATGTCTAAATCAAATCCCGGCGGTCTGTAACACATCCCAAGCACTATCCTAGGAGAAACTCTAGTAGATTTCTTCCCCAATGTGATTTTTACCCAGATTGATTCTGTCTTGTTAATTCCATCACTTTGAATTTCCTTACAGTCCACCTTCTCACTGATATACAATGCCACTTCCCCACCTTTGCCTTTATATCTGTCTCTCCTGAAGAGCAAATAGTCTTCAGTACTGGTACGCCAGTCATGACTATGATTCCACCATGTTTGTTATCCCTATAATATCTGGTCGCACTTTCTCTGCCGGTAGCTCCAGTTCCTCTGTTTTATTACCCAGGTTTTTCACATTAATATATAAACATTTTAGTTTTTGCTGCTTGGCCTCACTTATGTTCTCTGCCTGATTCAGCACAGTCATTCTATGGCGAGCATCTCTTGTTAGGCTGGCATTTACACTACCCATCCATCTAACCTCCATGCTGCTCCCTATTTCTGTGTCCTTTCTTATTTCATTTTTCTTCTTCTTAACACTAATATAAGGCATGGAAATTATTCGGTCATCTCCCAACCATCTCCCTAGTTTAAAGCTCTCTTGATGAGTTGTGCTCACCTCTGTCTGCTGATTTCTCTCCCTACATCGAGCGCCCCTCATGGATTGTGAACACTAGAGGTAGTACTGCCATCCCCCCCCCCCCCCCCCCATATCTTAAAGACTTTGTTGTGACTTTGCCCTGCCAAGAGGCTAAAGACTTGGTGGTCCTGCCCTACAAAGGGCAAGAGACCCTGCTTGGCTGCCCCTCCCCCTCAGGAGGGTGAGTGGCTGTGTTACAAAGACTAACAAATTTATTTATTGCATGAACTTATACTGGAGAAAATAAATAACTTTTTTTTTTTTTTAAATGTGTATTTCACAGTGTCAATGGTGTTTCAAGGTGTGATCTCAGCGTAGCCAGAATGAGTTCTGTTATGATTCTCGACCTTACTTGGATCTGAACTATGTCCAATGACAGACCTTAGTGCTGACTAACACAGATAATGAGATTCATCACTTGCTGTTTTCAATCACTCCTTGTACAAGTGAAAAATAACGCTTTTCTTCTAGTAGGCAAAAAATAAATTTGAAAGATGGCTCACCTACTCACATTAAGGAGTATGCAGGGTCAGCTCAAGGCATAGGCCAGCAGAGTAAATGTCTTCAGGTGAAACACTGAAGTGGGCGGCATCAGGAAGCCAGACCCTGCATCTCACCCCTCCTCGCCACTGACCCAGCAACTCCCATGCTGGTCTGGGGACTGGACTTGGCTCTGTTGCCCAGCCTCTAGGTTGCCCCACTCCACCCCTCGGGAGGAACAGCTGGTCCCGGGGGAGGGGCAGGAGAGAGGAGGCCCGCCTCTGGGCTGGATCTCACCGCCTCTCAGACGATGGGTCCCAACTCTGGGAGCAGGGGAGTGGTGAAGGTTTTTGTGTTATGGTTAGCATCCCTAGCCATCCCCTAAGCCAGGGATCAGCAACCCAAAAGATAAGATGAGCCATTTTTAAAAATTTCTTCAATAAACAAGTGGTTTGAGAGACACAAGGGGTGTTGCCTGCCAGTTAAGAAACTGAATAAAAGAACAGAGATGCATATTGATCTTTAATAACAGAAAATGTTTGCTGATGCAAGCAAACAATTTACACATACATTTTAACCATATATGATGTAAGCAATAAAAGTGAGCTCTAATTTTTGGGAGGGTACAGGGGAGAAGAGAGGAAGAACAACTGCCTTCAGTACTGGAAAAAATACAAAATGTCATGGTCCTACATACAAAGTACTAACTTCATTTTAGCGTTGTCAGCATAAGTCATGCTTCTTCAAGCGCTGCTCAGATACGTTCAGTAATATGTGTCTCCATGCCAGAGCGCCTGATTGGTCGGAAAAAACTTGTCCTGGCCTGTTAGGAGAGGGGAGACAGCCGCCACCCCTTGCACCACCCCATGGCTATATATATGGCCGCCTCCCAACCCCTCCTCAGTTTCATTTCTTCCACCTTGCACATCAGAATTGGCACGTACATTCCTTGTGAACCGCAAGCAGCCTGTCCCTTTCTTCAGCTTGCTGTCTGGCTGGGAGCATCTCTTTGTGGATTTAATTCCACTACAAGAGTTCCCACTACCAGACTGGAACATCGTGGCGACAATGCCAGGGTTCAAACCCTGGGTTGAATGCGGCAAGGCCTTCCCCCGGGACGACCCCCATGAGAAGTGCATTAGGTGCCTGGGCAAAGACCGCATGGTCTTGGCTTGTTCCATCTGTCTCTCCTTCAAACCCAGAATGATCAAGGAGAGGGAACAGCGACACCAAGCCCTAGCCTCAGAGGAGGCCCGGCACCCTTCACCCGAGGCTTCGAGTTCACTCTTGGCACCGAGACCCAGCTTGGCCCTGGAGACTATGCGGCACCGCACCACCGGTAGCCGCTGCTGCCGCACCACCTCGGTGCTGACTCTGGCACCCCAGTGCCTACCTGGAGCCCCAGCATCTCGGCGCCGCTCGAGGTCGCCCTCAGTTAGCCTGGCACTGATGGTACCAGGATCGCCTCAGCGCTGCTCCATATCATCTACAGCGCCGACGGCCCGGTACAGTCCAGCCTCACCGGTGCCGAGCTCACCCCAGCAGTGGCGAATTTCACCCTCGGCACCACAGGCCCACCATAGCCCGGTGCCACTGAAGTGGGAGTCCTCTAGCCCAGGCAGTCCCCCCTTCCCAGGCAAGGACTTGCCTCCTGCTCAAATGGAGTCACTCCTCATCCAGTCCACCCCAGAAGAGGTGGAGACAGCACAAGCCCTGCTGCTACTCCCAACACCCCCTGCCCCACTCCCAACCAGAAGGGACAAACTGGCCTTCATATCGAAGGCCTGGGTTCACCCAGGGCATTTGCCCTCACCACACAGCTCCCCATTGTCCACTCCAGTGGGGGTTAGCACCACCCCGCTGTCACTGGTACCGGCCCGAGAATCTTGGTCCCCCTCCCCTGCTTCCAGCACGGAGGAAGGAGCTTCCATGCCGCACAGCGGCCCTGTCACCTTTTCATTTTAAGCCACAGGAATGGTCCCCCCAAGGAACTCCCTCCCTACCACGCTGAGCTTCCGGTACCGCTCTCTTGCTGGCACCAGGGTCTTACATGGGAAACCTGTCAGCACATTTTGATTTGTTGTGCGGGGCTACAGCCCATTTAGGCATAGAGGTGTAGCCCTTGAGCTTCCCTCCCGATACCCTCTTTGGGCCAGCCTTAGCCTCAACGGCACCCTTAGCAGTTCTGCCCCACCTGAGCGTAGGGGACTTCACACGCTCCCAATGGCAGAGCCCAAGTTCCATTCCCCTGGTTTCGGATACGGTGAGCGTAAAGTATCAGGTGTGCAAGTCGGACTACCCCTCCCTTGTTGGCTACCCAGTCCCCCCGAGGGACATAGTCCAGATGGCAATGGGCCCCCGGGAGCCCTCCAGTGACCCCCTTCCATCCTCCAGGGAAACCAGGGAACTGGACCTGCTAGGCCATAAGGTTTACTCCTCATTGGCCTTCCAACTATGAGTGGCAAACAGCCAAGCTGTAACCAGCAGGTACTTGCTGGATGTCTGGGAGTGACTCAGGAAATTGAGAAGTCTGCTCCCACCTGAGGCTCGAGAGGACCATGATGCCCTTCTGGAAGAAGGCAACCTAATCTTCCAAGACCTCCTCCTTTCAGCACAGGTTGCGGTGGACACAGCCGCTCAGACCATGGCCTCAGCGGTTACCATCCGCAGGGTGGCATGGCTTAGGGAGGCTAGAGTGCCCGCTAATGCACAGCAGACAGTCCTCGACCTGCTCTTCGAAAGGGATGTCTTGTTCCCCTGGAAACCCTCTCGATGGTGGGCACTGCCCAAGATCCTTGGGGAGAGGCCAAGTACTTTGGCCTGCTCCCTCACGGACCCACCCCCCTGACTTAGTTTCCTTCCCCCCCTTGAATTCTCCATCTTCTCCCAGAAGGGGACCACAGGGGAGCTTTTTCCTCCACCATTTTATTCACTGCAAAGGCTCAGTCTTTGCCACTTCTCCCTCAGGGAGGGGCCCGCTACTGGCCACCACCCCACTTCAATCCTCGGGCATAGAGCTGTTAGGGCATCAGTGCCACAGATAGCCACCTCACCTCCCCCTTTTTTTTTTTGTTTTTTTGTTTTTCCCATTCGCTACTGCACTAGCAGACTTTGGACTACATGATTGGCCCCGACAATATAATGCCACCCCTGCCTGCACTGACAGTGCCCGAGTACCGTGGCCTACTCCCCACATCCCTTAAGCAGCGACTCCTCCGAAGACGCATGGAAAACCACCCCCTTTTTTCCCCTCCTTGCATCCCCCTTCCCAGATATTCCCCTACCATGCATCCCCCATGCCAACATCTCGCCGGGGACAAGAGGCGTGTCTCATTGTAGCCCCAGCCCCACTGCAGAGGCTCTGAGATGGGCATATTCAAAGCCTACCCACAAACAGAACTGTGCCTGTGACTCTGATGCCTTCATCAGGTAGGCCTCCTCAAGTCCGGGTCAGGGGAAGGGAGGCGATACCTCCAGTCACATACCATCGGCTCACACGCACCAGCCTTTGCGACCCTGACCCCAATTCGAAAGGAATATCTCCTGCTTACTGAAGGGGACGCATCCACTTAGTAAGAGCAGACATTTACCTCCAAAGGAGGCCAAGGTGAATGACCCACCCCTAACCATTCCCCTTCCTTATGGGAACTATGCTCCCACCTCCCTCTAAGTGAAGACCAGGGGTCCCACCCTAGGAAACCTCATCCTCAGTCCGTCTCCCATTGTAGTGGTCAATTCCCCTTACACCCTCGCCCGTAAACATGGGCCAGGTGTACCTTCCTCAAACTCCCAGACAGGGAACCTAGGAGAGGACACTTAGTCACGTCTCCACATAGGGGAACAGCAAGGTGTTCACCCTTTCAGGAGAAGTCCCATCAACTCCTTGTCACCAGCCACCTTACTGGGCAGGAGACCATGTGTAGGCAGAGGGGATCCTTCTTAAGGGACTTGTAGCTCCCTTTTTTCTGCCTCTTGGTCTTGTACCCTGGCAGGGCACAGTCCCCCCCCCCCTTCTGCCGTTTTTTCTTGGGGCCCTCCCACTACATCTGATAGCAGACCTATAACTCTACCACAGGGTTACCACCATGTGCGTTGGTGGCGCCCAATAGTACTGTTGTTCCTCCTCAACTCTTGAGGATCCGTTTACATGCACTGCCCATCCACTGGTGTGATAGACAGAGGAAATCAAGCTAGACCCTATTTCCTCCAATATCCAAGAATTTGGGGATTGTACTCCCTCAAATCGCCTTCTGGCTTCCCGCCAATGTTCCCTCTAATTACTTGTAGACTGTGTGCACAAAATTTCTTTGTGTCCACAAAAACATTTCTTTGCAAGCACCAATATTAGCACTATTGAATTTTTTTGTATGCACTTTATTTTGTTGTGTGCGCAGGGTTCGTGACCTGTGTGCACGTGCACACGCGCACAGCTTAGAAGGAACAGTGCTTCCCGCCTGGGAAAATACTTTGTTCAGTCTCTAACCCCCAGAGCATCCTTGAGATACTGCAGTTGCCGCCCTGTGGTTGATTCACTTCCTAGCTGGTAGGAAATGAACCTCCCTCGACATCGGGGTTCTCAGGATATCCGTGTATTGAGGAGTTTTTTCCTTGGCACCCACTGGCACGGCAGAATGGTAGCACTATCCCTCCAGGAAGTACTGTAGGTGCTGAGACCATGACCTTACATGGCAATTCTATGAACCCTTTGGTCCTCGATGGGGTGACCAAATGATAGCAGGCACTATTCCCGACCCTTCTTCTCCCTCCCTCACACACTTGTGAGGGCTCTCGCGATGCAAAACCCTGTGAGATTATAGGCCCAGTGGGCCTTTCCTGTGAGTTCTCATGCTCCCATGGGTCCTATAAGACCAACTCATTAGCACTGCCTCAGGCCACCTTGCTGTCGGTGACTTTTATGCCCCGGAGCCATTCTCCTGTGAGAACCCGGTCCTTGGTACTTGTTCGGCTGAAAACATGTGGTCCCGCACTACCCGGTTTATAGCTAGCATACCATAGGCCCCCGTTCTGCTTGGCTTGGCCTCCATATGCTGCTGTTTAGTGTCTTGTGGTCTTCTCAGTCATTCTTGAGCCCCACCCTACAACCCTGTATCCTCATCCTCACTCGCATTGACCAGCCTCAGCTACGTCTGGTCACAACCTGGACAGGGGATATGGTTACTCCCCTATGGCTATCTGCGTACCCAGTAGTCGTCCAGATCAGTTCATGGCCATGTGGTTCCAGCTAAGCCTTTGGGTGATCAGTTCAGGAACTAATCTCCACCCTTTCTTTGTTCTCGTGTGGGACATGGCCAATATGGCTAAACCCGCACTTGTTGGCATCCAGTGTTCTCCCATGGGTCCACGCTGCAAGGCCCATGGCCAGACACTATATTCTATCTGTCATACTCCATGTTTCCACCTATGCAGAACATCTAATGCAACCCCCTATGTTCAGGTTGCATCCTTTACTCCGGTTATGGTGACCTTGTTCCAACCTGTTTATGCGTGTTTGCCTCAGCGGCTTCGATCCTGCCCTCATCCTGGGTTGGCTCTCAGCTCTTGACTCGTCTGGGTTGGCCCTCAGCCCTTGACTTGTCTGGGTTTGCCTCTTGACTCCAGTGAGGATCGTGTTGCTGGGCTTCTACCTTATGGGGCATGTTGCTGTGCTGAAGGCAGAAGAACCAACTGCACCCATCAGCATGCTAGTAGTCACTTATTACTGAATGCATCCGAGCAGCGCTCGAAGAACTGTGGGTTACTCACCAGTAACCTTCCTTCTTCAAGATGGGCTGCTTGGATCCATTCAGGTCCCTCCCCTCCGTCCCCGCTTCTGGATTTGGTGACTCTAAGGAACTGAGGAGAGGTCGGGAGGCGGCCATATATATAGCCACGGGGTGGCGCAAGGGGCAGAGGCCACCTCCCCTCTCCTGACAGGCTAGGGCAAGTTTTTTCCAACCAATCCGGTGCGCCAGCACAGAGACACCTATTACTGACTGGATCCGAGCAGCCCATCTCGAAGAAGGATGGTTACTGGTGAGTAACCCACCATTTAATATTCAGTGTTATATACACTGATTTTCAAAGAAACTTGAGGGCCCTCTCAAACAAAAAGTAATTAAAATATATTACTCATTAGATATAAAGAGGTCTTTGGGTACACAAAGAACTGAAACAAAGCATTTGGCAATAATTCCAGTGTCCTTGGCCCAGAAGCAGATGTACAAGAGAAAGATGTCATCAACATGTCAGGACACAGATTTGGGGTAATCTCCTCAAACAATAGGTACAAATTGGATTGATCCTTGAAGCATGGAGGTTGACTATCCCCTCTGTAATTAATTCTTTTAGCATCAGCTATAACCCCTTTTTATATTCTTGTTACACATAAGTATCCAACTTCTTTAGACTCTTGCTCAAAAAATTCTATCACTAAATTGAAATATTTCGGTCCTAATTTTTATTAAGTACTCTTCCTTTATACAGCTTCCCTTTAAAAACAAACAAACAAACAGGTAAGGGGGGGGGGAACTGACCCTGAAGGGTGGGGAGGATCAGGGATGGGCAGTCAGCACTTGGCAGGGAAATGGCGAGGTGGGTGGGTCAGTGGGGAAAGTCCAATTGGTTATCAGTGGGGGAGGTGAGCCAGCAAGTAAGGAAGAACTCAGTTTGGGGCCCAGGAGAGATGGCACCTGGTGGGATAATGAAGGGGAGGATTCGGGTCAGCAGTTTCCCCACGACTTGAAATTTGGGGGGGGGGGGGGAGGGAGAGGTGTTGGGGTGCTCACCAAATTGGTGCAACACTGTTACTAGCCAACAAATGGGGAGGGCTGGGAAATTTGGGAGCTGTAGGGGGACGTGTGTGTGGGGGGGTGTTGGGGTGCTCATCAAATTGGTATAGTACTAACTGATAAGTGGGAGGGTGTTGGGCAATTCAGGCAGGGTGTAGGAGGGGTATGGGGGGGTTAGGGGAATTCCTGTTTGTGGAGAGGCGGCACCTGACTGGCGGGCAGGCTGGGAGGAGGGTCAGTGACTTGGTGGGGAGCCAGTGAGTGAGTTAGTTTAAGGAAGGGATCAGGGCCCCTGGGGTGCTGGTGGCCAGGCCCCAGGTAGGTAAAGTTTCAGTCTGGTGTCCCACTATGTCTGTGCCCCTTCATTTGTAGCTTGGAGGTCTAGTAGAGGGCTGCATGAAAGTTAGTATGGTAGTCCGAGAGCCACACCACCGAAACTTTTCCATACAATGATATTGCAAATATCAGTAATGATCATGTCTTTGTGGGTAGCAGGAAATAGCTTTAGGGGCTGCATGCAGCCCACAGGCCACGTGTTTGAGACCCCTGATATAGATCATAATCCAGGGTGCACAGATGTGCAGCCAATGACAGCAGGGCACTGCACAAATGGAAATACAGACAGCCCTTGTTCCAAAGAACTTACATGCTAACCAATGAAGGTGTAGAGAAAAGAAGTGATGCATCAAAAGTCCCATAGGACAGTGGTTTTCAAACTTTTTTCCTTGGGACCCAGCTCCAGACCCCTCTGCCATGCAGTGAACTTCTACTGGAAAAAAGCAGCGGCCACCAGAAAACTGAACAGTGACTATGGCTGTGAGGTGTGGCGGAGGGATCCGTCATGTCTTTTATCCTTTTTCTTGAGGCTTCTATTGCATGCACCAAGTCTACAAGTGTAATTTGAGATCACCGACATGGAACCTGCAGAGGGTGAGCCCACATGCCATGCTTCTGTCTCAGATAAGGAAGTATGTCAAGGCTCTAAAATTGCATGTAGTAGCCTGGAGTGGGAGGTGACTAGGTGGCAAAATGAGATGGAAGTGTTGAGACAAGAGATAGATGAGAGAGCCAATGCCAGTCTGGAAAGATAGATACTGGAAGTTCCTATCTGCTGCTGAGCCTGTCCAAGTCCTCGAGGTCCTGCTGTCTTCTGCACTGCCCAATCCCAGGAACTGAAGCAGCCCCTCTGCATGTCACTTGGACCTCTGCTCCCTGAGTCTTCATGAATTTTCATGAACATACAATTGTCCACAATACTGTGTTTTGGCTGACTTGTTACTTAGTCTTTCTAATTATAGAAAAAATACCATACTTTCTAACACAGGCTCCTAGTAGAACAATTTGGTTTTCTCTTCTCTTTTCTGTGTAGCAGAGGGTGTGTAGCTGGGGTGGTGGTTTGGTTGAGGGGTGTGTCGCTGGGGGCTGGTGTGGCTGGGGGAGGTGTAGCTGGGGGCTGGAGGCCTGGTTCTGGCCCCTGAAGTGATGAGAGGGTCCATCAAAGGCAGAAGGGGGCTGGGGGAGGGGAGGACAGGACCCACTGGGATGGGAGGGAGCTGCAGTGGGGTGAGGATTTGCCCTGGGTAGCAGGAAGCCGCTGTGGAGAAGGGAGAAGCAGGTGCTGCGCTGTGCTCCCCCCCCCCCACCTTCTAACTTCCCAGTTTCCACCTGCCCCCCACACAAAGCCACTCTTGTTCTCCCTTCCTCTCTCCCCTCTTGCCACACCTGTGCTGTTCCCCACATGGCTGCCCTTGTCCTCTTTTGCTACCAATGCCCTGCTCTGCTCCCCATTCTCACTCCTGCCACTGTACACTACTCCTGACCTCCCCTGTTTTACCACCCCTGCTCTGCTACCCCTACTACCCACATAGCAGCATTTCCAAAACACTGTGCCATAGTTCATGAATATTCATAAGTAATTTCAGTTAATTTGAATATTCATGAGCACTGTAAATAAGCCCCATTGTCAATGATTGCAGTCAGACCACTAGTCCCAAAGCATGGCAAAGAGGAAAGCAACTGTGGCCGTGTGGGTCTAGTTTAGCGAAACAAACAAGGAGTCCTGTGGCACTTTTAAAGACTAACAAATTTATTTATTTGTTACCTTTTAAAAGTGCCACAAGACTCCTTGTTTGTTTTACATCAGGGTATCTGAGAGGAGGCCAAAGGTCCCTTGTTTCTTCCTCTCATCCTCAAACAGTACCTGAGTTTCATTACTTAGATCACCTGCAAAGCAATGAGGAATGTAGGAATACATATATTAAAATAAGACAGAAAAGGAGAGAGTCAGGCAGCATAAAGGAAATAACATACATTAGACAATTGGAATCCAGTGCTTTAAGGTGAGAGAGGACCAGAATTTATTTCTTGATATCATCCAAAAATAGCATCTCTCTCTCTGAATTTTCAATTTAACAAAAACTTTAACAAAAATTATTAAACTTGTAAAATTCTGTGCCCATCTTGAACAGAAAACCAGACCCCACAAAGAAGAGTACTTCCAGATGCTCCTGTCCACTTGGCTGTGAGGTTGCTGAAACATCACCATGACACATTCAGTATTGCCTACCCTAAGCATCAAAAACAGTCACAAGTCTGGCTTAACTATACCATTAAAACTCACTTAAAAATAAAGAGATGTTTAAAAAAATAATAAATGGGGGGGAGCTATTTTCTCTGACTTCTGGGTTTTGAGCCTTTAGGATAAAGTCAGGTCATGTTTTTCTGCTTGTTTCTGCAACTTTTTAGCCTGAGGGCTAGAAACTTATGATTTTATTAAAGAAAAATTATGACATTGTCCAGTGTTCCCTCTAAGCTGATGATGCAGCTGAACAAGTTATGGTTGCACAAGTTATTGGGGAGCCAGCGGACAGCAGGGAAGAAGCCCATTGGGGTCAGGACAACCAGCAGGGAACTTGCTCAGCTGCATCATCAGCTTAGGGCAGTGGTTCCCAACCTTTCTCAGGCTGGGGACCCCTTTGTAACAAAAAAAAAAAACTTTGCAGACTCCCTTGGCTGATTATGTAATCTGGTATGCATGGGCAGACTCTTGCCCGCACCAGTGAGAGAGCTGGTGAGCAGCGCTGCCACCACCATTGCCTGCACCACCGGGGAGCTGAGCCACAGCAGCTGTGGTCCCCTGCCCTTGCCCCTGCTGGGCAGCTGCTGTGGCTCCATTCCCCTGCCAGGAGACAGCCACAGAAGGGGAAAGGCAACCCTGGCAGGGAGCATCAGGGCTGTAGCCAGATTCCAACCCTGGGTAGGGATAGGTTCCGCAGACCCCCTGCAAAGTGTCTGTGGACCTCCGGGTGTCCCCAGACCACAGGTTGGGAACCACTGGCTTAGAGGGAACATTGTGCTGTAAAATTTAAAATGGGGGGCCCCACACAAACTGATTTGCCCTGGGCCATGCTCTCCCCTAGGGACAGCCCCGTCTATGACTCAGTACTGGGTCGTGACCCCCAACTTTGAGAACCACTGTCATAGGAGACTGGTCTGGAGCCCAAGATGTGTCCTAGGTTTTTAAGATCTCATCTGAAAGATTAGTGCACAGTAAATTGCTTAGAATTCCACCTTGCTACCTCATAGGAATAGCAAGGCAAGGTGACCCTGCTACAGTTCAGAACTGTAGGGGTCAAACCAAATGTTTAGATCCTGAAACCCTTCTTTCCTGAAGACAAATTCCAAAGGGGTTGCCATGTTAGTCTAGTTCAGCAAAACAAATAAGGAGTCTTGTGGCACATTAGTCTTTAAAAGTGCCACAAAACTCTTTGCTTGGTTTGTGGTTTATTGTTCTGTGGTCTTTGGGAAGTCATGTGCATCAGGTAAGTTTTCAAAAGCAGACACTGATCGTCTCCCCCCCCCCCATTGACTCAGTTTTTGGATGTCGACATGAGACACCCAGAGACTGAGAGAGAGCAAAATTTCACTAAATATATAAATGATAAATGTTACTCATTAATTAAGTTTAAATTCATCAATATTTTTATTTTTGTATTTAAATTAAAAGAATGAATTGATCTTCCTATTTGAATTTTAGGTTGTAAATACGATTTGGAAAACCTTTTTCAGCTTACATGAATGAGATGGGGAGGCGCCAAAGCAAAATTTGGCTTGGGGTGCCACAACCCCTTGAGCGAGCCCTGGGAGTATGTTTTTGCATCAGTGCCCTAGAGGGATTACTTGCTGTGTGTTTAGAATTGGTCACTACTTTGGAATAATTGCTTTGTGTGAAATACATTTTCAAGCTAAAATTGATTTAACCTCAGCCATTAGCTACCCAGTCACTATCATAATTACACAGTATACCCACTGCAGGGGAGAATAATGATCTAATAGCTCCCCATTAACCATGAATGGGTGAATGGGTTGTTTTTCCTAGTGATAGCATTCAGTGTAGAAAAGCACAAATAAATTATGTGGTGAATCACCCAGGAGAGGAATCTGAACCTCCTCCTCATGGAGGAATAGTATTTAATTTACCTGGTGTACTGAAGTGATGCTGCTGAGCAGAGGTAGAAATCAATGAAGCTCTATCATGTGCACATGAGCTCCCTCCTCCTCTCATTCTGCAGCCACTATCCTGCAACAGGCAATATCCTAGCCCCCCCACAGCCTCAGCTTTACCCCCATGGATATGAAATACAAAACAAAGTGCCTTGATAGAAAAGAAAGTATCCTACCCAAAACTCCTTGCTTGTTTTGCTGAACCAGATTAACAGAACAAGACTCCTTGTATGTTTTGCTTTGAGGGGATACTTATTACTCTGGGAGGGGCTATCACAAAGGTTGCTTAATTGGAAGCCAACCATAAACCCACCATTCTTCTTCAAGTGCTGCTCAGATACATTCAGTATCAGGTGTCTATGTGCCACAGCACACGATTGGCCAGAACTTCTTTTAGCCTTAGCCTATCAGGACAGGGCTGGCGGCCACCACCCCCTAGCCCTGCTTCTCCCCAGTTCCTTTTCTTCCGCCCTCAGTGACGGTTACAGAACAGCCTGTTCTTGCTCTATGCAAGTGCCTGTCTGTCCACTTAGTTTTTACAAGCCATTTTCGTTGAAAGAATCTGTTCACGGACTTCACAGTGCTCCTACCAAGTCCTTTCTGCTAAAACCTAAGCCGCTCCCACCTGCTGCCTACCAACCCTCTGTGAGTTGTGGCAAGGCCTTCCCGAGGGACAACCCCCACGAGAACTCTTTTTAAATGCCAGGGTGAGCTTCACCGACTGGATTCTGCTCTATTTGCAGAGCTTTTAAATGAAGGATCAGGAAGTCAGGGAGATGGACCTTGCAGCTGACACCGGGTACATCCCCTGCATTCAAGGATTCACCAGAAGCCATTATTGGCTTCTAGTCCGGGACCACGTGCTCGGTTGGCACCGGAGCCCTCTCGTCACCACTCTCCGGCTATCAATAAAAGCCACAATAAGCCCCTAAGTCAGCACCGTGTGCTTGATTGGCACCAGAGCCCTCTTGGTGCCGCTTTCCAGCTATGAAATAAAACTGCAATTGGCCTCCAACTTGGCACCACGTGCTTGGTCGGTACCGGAGCCCTCTCATTGCTGCTCTTCAGCTATGAATAAGGCTACGATCGACCCCTAACTCAGCACCATGTGCTTGGTTGGCACCGGAGCCCTCTCAGTGCCACTCTCTGGCTATGAATAAAGCTGCAATCAGCCTCTAACGCGGCACCGTGTGCATGGTCAGCACTGGAGATTTTCGTTGCCACTTTCCATCTGTGAATAAAGCTGCGATCGGCCTCTAATGAGGCACTGCATGCTAGATTGGCACCGGAGCCCTCTTGGTGCTGCTGTCTGGCTGCGAACAAAGAGTCGTGATCAGCACCATATTCGGCACTGTTTCACGCCGTGTGAGCTTATAGTTGGCACCTCCTCTTTGAAGAAAGGGCCAGAGCATCTGAGCTCTGCGTTTTGGCAACAGCTCCACATGCCAGTCAGCACCAAGGTCCTCTCAGCTCCATTCCCCAGTAAAGCTTAGGTAGGCGTGCTTGGGGTCAACTCCGGCACCAAAGTGCCAGCACCGTTTCTGGCCCTCCCCTCTAGGGTGAAAGCCTAAAGCCACTGTGAAGCTGCGGGCTCCAACCCTTACAGCGCTGACACCCTTGCTTGGTACCACAAAGAGATCCAGGAGTGCATTCCTCGAGTCCAGCCTCTTACTGAAGAGTCCCTGGTACTGGGTTCTTCCCGGTACCGCACCCAAAGCTGACTACCACTTACGGAGGCTTCAGAAAGGGACCCCAACTTGGTGCAATGGCTCCATGTGAGGGCACAGTGGTACAGTGGTTGTCCCTTCTCCCAACTACAGCTGTGAACCAGGGGCAGGGGTCTTGCAGAGAAGACCCTACCACACTTTGACCCCCTTCACTGGGTCACTGCTTAGCTGGGTCTGGGTCTCACCCCTGAGGGAGACCAGGAACCCTTATTCAATCTGGGGTTCACACCTTCTCCAGTCACCATTATGACCTGCCTCCCCCTGTAGTTGTGTCCTCTGCATTGCTGGGCCACATTAGTCCGAGCTGCCCTGTTCCACCCCCCAGTCCCCTAGTGGTCCCAGAGGGTTTGACCTCATGGGTAGAAAGGGCCTATTCAGCTTCAGCTTTCAGTTGAAGATTGCTAGCTGTCCGCTCTTGGTTAAAAGATTTTTTCCTAGACCTGTGGGATGCTATGTAGTGTTTAGCAGCTCCCTTCCACAAGAACACTTACAGAATTTGGATGCCTTCATCAAAGAAGGTGCCTAGGCCTCACGTGATGCCCTTACAGTGGTGTAGGATTACTCAAGCATGGCTGGCTGCGGCACAGCTACAGCTATTGTTACGTGCCAAGCAACCTGGCTTCAGGATTCTGGCCTCTCCCAGGGCTTACAGCAGTCCATATTGGACCCCCTTTTAGAGGGACAGTCTTTCTCCTACCCACTGATTCCCAGATACGTGGCAACTGTGCACATAGGTCAGCCCTCAGAGAGCTGGGTATGCTTACTTCCCAGGTGCCTCAGTGTTCTCCCAGTCTACCGTGATCCCTCGAACACCTGGGGGAGGGGTTCTCTTTGTATTACCTCCCCACCCCCTACACACAAGCAAAATGGCTACCTTTTAGGAGCCTTTGGACTATGGGATGATGGTCCCCTTTTCCGTCATTATAGGTGATCAACTCCAACAAGGTCACCTCTCCCTCCATCAAACCTTTGAATTTCAGGGCAGTACCCTAAACAACATTTTTATACGCCTCCTCGCAATCAGCCTCAGGACACCTTTTCCCCCTTGCTGATAATGATGACTCGAGTATAACACCCAAGTGGCCAGATTGAGTCTGCCTTGCAGGTGGCTCTGACCAGAGAAAGGGTGTGCACGGGAACACAGCAAGGAGAGCCCCTTTGCCCCAGGGGCACCTGTTCCAAACCCCCAGAGTGACCACACACACACTGGGATAGCGCAGGGATTATGGGAATGGGGAAAGTTTATATACAGAAGTGCAAAGGGGAAACCAACAGGGGAGATGGGGCAGCAGTAACACAGAGTAAACAGCTAATACAGGGCCCTGCAAGGACCAACAACAGAGTAGGCTGGAGGCAGACGTGAGCTCCGCTTCTGCACCATGAGTTCAGGAGTCCCAGCACAGTTCCAGTCCAGAGTTCAGGCCAGCAACTCCTAGTCTGCAGCACCAGCACTTTCCCAGCAAAAGAAAACCCCCTGATGCCTCTTCTGCCACTCTCTGCGAACCCAGAGCGACACCCTCCCCACTTAACTAACTACAACCTCCCCCCTGAGTTCCAGGTGCTGTACTCACAGCCCCACAGCTCCAGATGGCCAGTCACTGGATCCCGCTCTGTCCTTGGGCGACTCTCCCCAGCACAGTGTCCTTCTGGGTGTGCTGGCCTGGCATCCCAGGTCAGCCGCTCTGGCTTCAGGCAGGGCGTCTCCCTGCTTCCTTCCCAGGCCTCTCCTGCAGCCCCAGCCCCCCTCCTCAGCTCCACAAACCTCTCCCACAGGGCAAAGATTTAAAGGAACCACGCTTCTTAAAACCCCAGGGGTGTTACAGATGCATCTCCCTCTTCCCTTATCAGACCCTTCAGGTCAAGTAAGGGCCTGGAAACAGTGACCTTTGTCCTCACATGCACTTGATTGCAGTTGCATATGACCTTGGAGCCTTGGTGGAAATCCGGGGGTCATAGAGGTATGAGAAGGGGGCATGTAATCCCCCCCCTCTGCAAAAAAAAAAAAAACACAATAGCCCTCTGGGACAAGGAGAGGATACCTACACCTCTGCCAACTTTTCCCAGTTGAGCACACTAACATGGGTACGCACTGTGTTGCTATCCTGAGAGCAGTCCTTCTCTGTGTGGGCCTGCAACAGATCATGGGGAAACTACTGCAGGATGGTGCACCCTGCTCCTTAGTAAGGGGTAAGAGGGCAGGCTCATACCCCTTGTCCTTTACCTTCCGCTGCCTCACCTCCCCAGGCAGTGCCCCCTTTAATATCGGGGCCATGCTCTTCAGACTCATATTAAGCTTTTCGTCCAGGGACTCCTCGAGCCTCACCATAGGGGTTTGCCTTTTCAGCTCGTACCCCTCCTCCCCAAGGACCTTCACCACATCACATTGGTCCTTCAGTCCATGGGTAAACCTCAAGTTTAGCCCTCGACTGGAATCTCCTCTGCTCTGGTGCCTCCCTCTAGCCAGGCAAGGGTTGCTTTTCACTAAAAACCCAGACAGCTATCTAGGAGCTGCCTTGATCTTTCTAGAGTATTCCACTTCTCCCTAGCACTGCAATGAAGGGAGATGTTAGGGGATAGAGTGCTTAACTGCCATCAGTATTTGTACACGAGTGAACCCATTTAAGGACTGGTGGTCCTTAGCTCAAGGTAGTTCCCTGAAGACCTCTCGTTCCCAAGGGAACTTACAAACCCTTAACAGGCTGGAGAGCCTAATGCCTTATGGGTGATGATTTTGTAATGTCTTCTCTGGCCCCCTGTGTTCCTTACAGGGCACAGTGGTTTCCCCTTTTCCCTAAGTAGGGATTGCCATATGCTCGCCTTCCCTCTACTGGGGGTCCATCTCTCTCTCTGTCTCTCTCTGTCCCCACTTCTCCCACCTGGGACCTGCCCAAGCCTTATTCCTTCCAAAACTCAAAGAGGTTCACCATTAATACCCCTCCCCTCTCAGAGCAGATATTACAGACCACTTCCACCTTGCAGCTTGGCTAAGTTGTCATCTTCTCTCCTCATCAGGAATTATGCAAGATTCCTCGAGTTGGCCCATTGTAGCTGGGACCCAACACCTACGCCCATCACTAGAGATGAGTCAAAAAGCTGTGTTATGAAGGTTGACTGCCTTTCCATAGACGTGAGGGGGAGAATATCCTGTGAGAGGAGAAGTGAGAATATCTTGTGAGCCACATGCCCCCCCCCCCAAACACTCCAACTCTGGAGCTTGGGGGCATGACCCTCGGGGGACCTGATTCATCTATAGAGACGGTCGAATATCCCTTCCCTCAATTCAATGTATCTCTCCCTATGTGAGTCCGTGTATCAGGAGTGTAGAGTGTGGGGGCAAGGGAAAGAAATGCACACCTAGTCTTGAAGTTGCATAAAGCCCTCCCAGAACCCCGTGATGGGTTCTCACCGCCCCATCTGAGGTCATTCCCCTGACCTTTTTGTCAGAATGACCTAACATGGGAATCCAACTACCTTTCCTCCAGTTCTCTGTTTTTCACTTACCGGTCATTCAACATTCATGACCTCCACTGTTTGGCTTCCCTCCTGATGCTAGGATGGGAGTACCTAAGGATCCTTCCTTCCTACTATAACCAGTTGAAGGATCACCCCTAAGAAGAGCCCTTGTGGGATACCCACTTTTCTCCTTATGACAACCTCCTTGACGGAGCATCTCTGACGTCCTTGGGCCCCAGAGACAGGTCTGCCGAGTGTTTAGACCTCATTCTGCCCCCCCCCCCCAAGCCCTGCATTCCCATACTTCAACAGATTGAGGGGCGTGGGTCCCCAACTACTCCTTCCTCATTATTCTTCTTCCTATGTTATCTTCCATATGGAGGTGGGACGCCTTTACTTTAGGGAGCCCCTTATCAATCCTACCCGTGGCATCGCCTGCTAGTATGTCATTAGGGAAAGGCCTTTTGCCTACCCTGTTTGCTCAAGGAGCGATGTGTTCCCTGCCCTGGTCTTGCTTAGTAACCTAACCCAATTGACCTCCCTTTCAGGCTAAGGTGGCAAGGGCAGCAATTATTGCACCCTTGCTCATCGCCTGTTGTCATAGGAGCCTGAAGCTCTGGATCATGACTGCCTTTCTCAGGAGTTGGTTCGACTAGGGAAGGACAACCCTCCTACACTAGACAGTCTTGCTGGTGGACAAGGATGTTCACCTTGCTATTGTGATATAGCAAGTCCCCTGGTGATATACCGGGGATCACCCCTGTTGGAGTTCTAGTATCCTGACAGAGTGGCAAATGACCCCTTGGCACTCTCATGCATGTGTTCTCTTGAAGGTCCTGCACTTGGTGGTATTTCCGCAGGTGTGTGCCTGGCAGCCCACTACTTTTCACACAATTTTGGGGTACTGTGCCATTTGTGGGTAGCCGTGCTGATGGCAGATAAGGTTCTAACTCTGCCCACCTTCCCCAGTACAGCTAGCAGTCACCTGATACCAGGGGCATCACTGATGCTGGGCTCAAGGGGCCCATGCCCTGAATCTCCCAGCCAGTGCCCACGGTGAATTTTCCCCGGTGCTGGCAGTAAACGGTCAGAAGCACGTCTGCTTTGGAGGGAAGCTCTAGCCCAGCTCACAAATCCTTAAAGAGGAGGTGGAGCTAAGCTCCCAGAGGGCTCACACTTAGCTTTAGTTTTCTTCTGGAGGAAAGCAGGGCAGGGCAGTGGGAACCCAGGTAAACCCCTTGGCCAGCGTGGCGGGAATTGATGGGGGTGGGGTCGGAAGCAGGGCATGGACCTCGGGGGGGGGGGGGGGGGGGCAGCAGGACCCGGGCCTGCAGCATGGTCTGGGCCTGGGGGGAGGGTTGCAGCAACCTGTGGCAGGAGAGATGGCCTTTGGAATGGAATAGCTGCTGGGGGACAGGGACTGCTGTTCACGATCCACTTCTCATCCTCATCTGGGGCCAGCAGCGAATGGGAGCCCCTGAGTGCCAAAACAGAGCCCACCAAATTATTTTTTAACCACTGGCTGGGGGTGAAGGCTCTTTTCTTCCTGGACTGATTTCTCAGTAATAGTTTGATGCAAATCCTTAATCCCTGGGGAAGCATCACAGCACACTGGTTCAAAACAGTGGCAATGCTTTGTATCAAATTTGCTCAGATAACTTTCGTTTAGCAACTCTACTGCCACTTCTCCCCAGCTACGACAATAGCTATCTCCTTTCTTTTTCATACAGCACCAACCAGCCAAAATCAGCCTTGAGTTACACAGTCATCTAACTTGAGCAGTCCTGTGTTATTGAAATTCAGCCTCTGGTGGCACGGGGTGATACCCTGTAACTTTCAGTGGGTAAGTAGATCACAGGTGCAACTGCAGTTTAGCCAATAAATTTATGATACAGATAGAAAAATATCTGATTTTTTTTTTTAAAGGAAGGACCTAGCTTAGACGTGGGGGGGGGAATGCTGCTCAGGCTTGCATGGGGTGGGAGTCGCATGTGTGTGGAGTGCACATGTGTGGGGCAGAGGGTTTGGGTGGGGGGCTGAGAAGTGCTTGCAAACGGCTGCTTGGCTGGGGGCCTGGACGATACAGGAAGGAGCCCTCCTATTTGGAGGGTTCCAGGGCCCACCAAATTATTCTTTAATCACTGGGTGGGGGTGAAGGCTCTCTTCTTCCTGGACTGATTTCTCAGTAATAGTGTGGGGCACAGACAGATAATGTAGGGGAACAGACAGATAATGAATTACATTTACCTTTAAAGTATATGTTAGTTAATGTTGTGTATATGTCTTTCAGTGTCATAAGTAGAATATTTTTGTAATCATGTGTAATAGGCATTATAACCAACGTCCAACAAGCCTCCATAATGTCAGTTTGGAACTCCTGCTTAGACAGTGTACTCCATTGTGTATACTTGATGAAACCTGGTTTAGGCGTATGCTGTGTATGTTCTTTTAAATGTGTGAACAAGGTGTGTGAACGAAGGGGGGGGTGTGTGTGAAGAGGCCAGTCTCAACTGCCAGCGTGTTCCTGATGAAGCACAAGTACCATCTAACTCGCTGAACAATGCAGACATCTCTGATTAAAGCAAACAGAAGGAACCAGCCCAGAAAGAAAAGAGCAACATACAATCAAGTCTGCAAGAGCCCTGAGGCAACATGACCCAGCAAATCCCATAGAGATAGGCGGGGGAGAGGGGGTATCAGGAGCCGTCTTAGGTCCGGGGAGGGAAATAGGAGGTCTTTAAACAATTAAACAGTTTCTTTAAATATTTCTGTCAGTAGTGCTTAAGAGAAAAGAATCCAACATCCTCTGCAACTGGATTTGGCTCTGTGGGGCAAACAGGAGTACAAACAGTAAGATCAGACTGGTTTGATTACTGAGTATCATTTATTCACTGTCACTTTTCAGACTGGTAGTACTATTTAATTCTTCTGCTCTTCAATTTTGCTCCCTTATACACAGCATAAGAACACTAGACAGTAAGCCACAAAGTTAGCCTTTCTCTTATTAATAAGATCCTGAGGGGTAGCCATTAGTGTAGCTCAACAAAACAAGTAAGGAGTCCTGTGGCACCTTTAAAGAGTAACAAATGTATTTATTTCAGAGCTTTTTGCAGTTGAAATCCCACTTTCCAAGAAATTTGAAAATGTGTGGAGGAGGGCCATGAGTCTTTAAAAGTGCCAGTAGAAAGTGCCAGTTTCAGGTGTATTTCTGACTGGTGTCAGAAAACTAAAGAATTCATTCCTGTACAGAAAGGTGTAGTGTATTGATAGTGTGGCCAGTGGCTCTTTGAGGATATATTAATCATCCTCTAGTCTATTCAATCACCAGTAAATATATGTGCAGATTAATAGCATGTGGTTATTGTATTTAAGACTATCACTATCTAAAGGTTTAATTTTGAAAAGAGAAGAGCCAACTAATTTTCAAAACATTTGCTTGCATACACACATTTTTTTGTCCTATAGGCAATGGATCAGTTGAGGCTGCACCCAGTGTTTCTGCCTAAAGTTGTCTCCATTTCATTATACAGACATGGCCAAACGGTGGCTTGCGAGCCACATGTGGCTCTTGAAAGAAAAAGGGTGGCTCGCAGAAGAGCACAGTGGGAAGAAGTAGCAGCATGGCTGGAGAAGGTGGGAAGAAGTGGCAGCACAGTCAGAGATGGAAGGAAAGTGAGGGCAAGGTCAGGGACAGAGGGGAGAAGCGCAGGATGACAGGCAAGTGGCAACATTTTTACCGTAAGCCTAATTTTCACAGTAACCTTTAGTAATTATTAGAATCTGACATTGGTAGAATCAATATTTACCCTCTTTTTATGATAAAATTGAAGTATGCAATGAATTTTAAACATAGTAATTTTGGAGGAGGTAAAAGTAAATGGCTGCATGCCTCAGTGCAGCTCACAAAGGTTTAATAATCAACTTGTGTCACTCTTGAGTTCCCTAATTTTGGCCACCCATGCATTATAACAAACATGTCTTTCTCTGTGGGTTTTTTTTTTTTTTTTCAAATTGTGGATGAGAGAGGAAGAATGGAAATTGTACATGCTGAGTGTCAGACAACCCCTGGCCTTCTACATCAAGTGGACCAATTGACCCAGCTCTTTGTGGCCATCATCAACCAGAAGAGGAGCCAGCCAGTGTCATCCCATTGGATATCATCACGGATCATCACCTTCATTAGGACCAGCTACCAACAAGCCAAGAAGCAACTCCCTGGACTGGGGACATTACACTTCACTAGAGCCCAAGTCTTGTCTGTGGCTTTCCTCATACATTCATAGTGCATCACTGTGTAGCAGAGGAGGGATGAGACATCCTTTGAGAGGGCTATGCTACAGTTAACTTGACTGTAACACTGCCCACTGTAAGAATTGTGACAGCTAGGCCTCCAGATTTGTGGCTGGGACTCCAGGACACCGGACCAGAGGCAGATGGCAGAAGCTGGAGCAGCGATCTAGAGGTCAGGGTGTCAGGAACAGCAGCTGAATTCCACAGCATTAAGGGTCTGTGTGTGACTGGAAGCTGTGGGGGAAGCAGACTGAGACACAGACAGGTGGGAAGTGGTAGACAGTGCCACAGTTGAGGGAAACTGGGGCCCAGAGAAGAGAGTGGGCCTTGGCTCCTCCCCCAGACAGTGAAAATGTGGGGAAGCTCACTGGTTATTAACTTTAATTAGTGCCTGCAACCCTCAAGTTGACTTTAATTAGTGACTAATTGACTTGTCTTTAATTTTAGCTGACTTTAATTCATGTCTGCAACCCTCGAATGGAACCTACCCCGGAAGGAGTGGACTTAGAGGACTTAGCCAAAGGGCTAATGTCCTAGAAGTGGACTCAGGACCAGAATTCAGCATGGAAGAGTCGGAGCACTGAGCATCTGGCAGGGACCAATTGAGACTAATTCCCCAGTACCACCACCAGGAAGTGCCCAGCAAGTAGTCATGTGCAGCAGATTGTTTATGCTGTTTAAATTAACTGCATTACTATTGAATTGTTTGGGGTATATAAATGCATCCAGCACAGCATGTTTCAGACATGTGGGATTTTGGGAGTGGGGCTTGGGCTAGGGGGCAGGGCTTGGGCCTGTGCCCTGGATCTTTTTCTTATCCAGCAAAGCCCCTGCCTGATACTGAATGTATCTGAGCGGCACTTGAAGAAGAACAGCGGGTTACTTACCGGTAACTGTCCTTCTTTGAGATGGGCTGCTTGGATTCATTCAGGTCCCTCCCGCCTTCTCTGCTACTCTGAGTTAGAGAATAGTAGGCACTGTGCAGGAGCAGGGCTGCAGCCATATATATGGCTAGGGGGCAGTGGCCGCCACCCCTGTCCTGACAGGCTAAGGCTAAAAGAAGTTCCAGCCAATTGTGCGCTGTACTATGTGGGCACCTGATACTGAATGAATCTGAGCAGCCCATCTCGAAGAAGGATGGTTACTGGTGAGTAACCCACCGTTTAACTTCTGATACAGGAAAAGACAAAGGTGAACCATTAAAGCCAGTAGGAAGACATTGAGACCTCCTGGCTATCAGTTCAAGAGGAAATGTACACCACCCTGTATAATCTTGTGTCACTGTGCCAGGAGATCTAAGGAAAAAAGGGGAGAAGCCTTCTAAAAAGAAGGCTTAGTTGTGCCAGATCTATGTAAACCGAGTAACTTTTCTCTTGGTTTTGGACTGTTGGACTCAAGTTTTTTGGCAGTCAATTACAGCCAGCAGTTTTTGGGGTTCATTTTCAGGGCAATTTTTTTTCCAAATTATTTCCCCTTGGCATTTTTGGGTGCAAACCCCACTCAGAGTTCTAGTATCATGATGCAAACCCTGCCCTTTGCTTATATGTTCCAGATTTCAGGGAGGGTTGACACTTTTGCATTTTTCAGGCAACAGCCTCTAAGTGGGAAGCAGTGGCATATTGTGGGTTTCCTGTGGCCAGGGCCAATCCTTACATTTGTTTCCCCCACATGGCAGCAGCAGCATCCTGTGGTGTTACCCCAGAATTTAAAACCCTTCAGTTGTTAAGGCAGCTTCTTTTTTTTCTGCTCACCTAAAAGGAGTACTAGCACCAATCGCTCTGAGATAAATTGAAATGTGGTCCATTCACCTAAATGAGTAAAACACCCTGATAGAAAATATGACTACAGCCTGCCAATCAAGAACAGACTTAGAACAATGAATTCTTCAAAAACATTTAAATATTTAAAACTTGCAACATTACAATGAGATTCAAGAACCAAAAACGTCTATTCTAACAATCAATAACTACGTATTACAGTGAGTGTTGCACAGAATGACAGTTAAATAAAAAGCTGCTCTACTGTGTTACATTACTCAAAATTACATGAACATAATTTCAAACTTAATAATAAACTTATCATTTTAAGCAAATATATTAAAACTCATAAAAATCCTAATAAATAACTAAATCCCTATCAACCTATGTAGCATTCAATAAGTGATGGCCAGTCACCTGTGGAATGGGTGAAGATAGGCTTTTCTCAGTCATGCTGCACTCACTCAGCTTTGCTAACAGGCACACCACAAGCACTCTTTTACTTACAGCACCTCACAAATCCCTCTGCGTCATCAGTTTCGATCCTATTCTGCTCCATCAGAGACAAAGATTCACCTCAGAATCTGGACATATAAGTCGGGACTCAGTTAGCCAAATTGTCCAGATCCCTCTGTAAAACCAGTGCCATTCTTGGTGTACAGCAGGCTGGCCTGGTCAGGACTGGGTTCTCAGAGCAGACTTCACCTCTAGCCAGCTTGCTTCTCCAGTCAGGCTTGTCCTGGTCCTCTGGGTGGGCTCTGCACTGTCCAGGTCTCTCCAGTCAGGATCTGGTCCAGCCTCAGTCCTCTGTTCCTTGGGTCTTAGGTCAGGATCTGATCAGTCACTCCTCTGGTTGTTGTTCTGGCTCTGTTCTTTTGGCCTGTACTCTTGCCCTCCGGTCTGTGTGCTGATTCCACTCTGCTGCTTCTCCAAGCTGTGTGCTGTCTCCACTGACCTGCTCTGTTTAAAGCCATAACTGGCTAGTTACCCTCCCCAGGATCCCTGAGTTTCTTACCAAAATTAGATGAAAAAAAAAGTCCAATAGAGATTCTCTGTTGTTATCCCTATGCTTCTGGCGTTCTTCCTGGTGGCTGCTGAGCTCCACAGCTGGGCTACGGTGGCTCCTCTGGTCTAGTGCATTTCGCAGCTATGGTGTCTCAGCAGGGTCCTGGTCCTTCTCCTTCAAGATCCTCTTTGGGTTCCTCTTTGGTGCAATTTGGCTGAGTGCCAGAGCTTCACAAAGCTGCTGCAGCAAATGTCTCCCTTTTTATACCCTCAAAAAGATGAGATCATGCTGCCATTTTTAGTCCATGGCTCCTTTTATACCCCAGAGGCAAGGTGGGGGGGGGTGAAGGGGGATGCCCTATGTGTGCTCCAGTATGGGATTGGGGGGGGGGGAGAGATAAGTCATAGATTATATCAGTTTTGAAAAGGGAGAGGTTGTTGCTAAGGAATGGCTCTGGGTATGGGAGGTGTGATTGCCAAGGAGTGGCTTTAGATAAGGGAGGGGAGAGTTCTGAGGAGCAGCTGGGGGGGGGGGGTTCTAAAGAGAGGTTTTAGGTAAGGGGGCAAATTCTAAGGTGTGGAATGGATTTTAAGGTGGCTTCTAAAATAGAATAGAGCTTAGGACAGAATGTACAGGGGGTGGGGTCTTCCTTAAAAATCACGAAACAGCTGCCCCTCACTAATCTCAGCTGAATGCTACATTTGTTATTCTTACTAATTAATTACTTCCTAAAGTGTCCTACTTATAATTATTACTTTGTAATTAAGTTAGCATTGTACTACTGCTAACCAAGGATTAACCTGAGGATTTTAAAAAGGATTTTTCCCTATCATTTTGCCTTCCACCATTTTGTGTCCCTGTCAGTTTGCCTTCTGCCATTTTCACTCATAGGTTTAAATAATTTTGTGACAAAAATCTCTGGCTACAGCAGGGGGTGGGAGCATGTCTGCAAGCCCATTTCCTGATCTCTTCCACAGAGCTCCCCCCATGGGGGCAGTGGACACAGCTGGAAGTAGGAGTGACAGAGACAGAAGGTGGGGGTAGCAGGCTTTGGCCCCCACAGTACCCTCATTGTGCCCTGCATTGGGTGGAGGGGCCAGGAAGAGGCTTCCCTTACAGCAGGAGCCCTTGGTCACTGTCAGGTCTGAGCTGGGATCAGCATGGCTGCCTGGGGTAGGGTTACCAGACGTCAGGCAAAAGGAGAACATATCCTCCTTTTTACCTTTGCATCCTCCATCTGGCAGTCATTTTAAAAATACATGATTTTTGTCTGACTTTTTACTTATAGGGGTTAAAGTATGCTGGAATGCCCTGGAACAGCCTATTTTTAGGGGGAAGCATTCTAGGGCCCCCTAAAAACAGAAGAATATTACATTAATACTACATTTTTTCCCTGTGCCCTCCTTTTCGTACTTCCCTGTCCTCTTTTTCATGCTTTGGTATCTGGTAATGCCAGCCTGGGGTCTCTAAGCCTGGGGACCTACAGCTATTTGCAACAGCAGGAGGCAACTCCTCTTCTGAGGGCCAGACTGGTGCCTCCCTGAAGGCTGTCACCTGGGGGCAAGCTCCCACCCCCCATCCCTCCTCAGTACACCACTGGTGGGAAGCTATCTGTGAATTTCTGGACTCACCCACCTGCACTATCCACCCTCCCTCACATTAGCAGTTATGCTAGGGAACTGTTCAAAGGTCATAGGTTGCTTGCATCAGGATTAGCCAACATAGAAGTAGAAGGTCTGAAGATTCATCTATGTGTTTGTTTACTGTTTAAAAGGGGTAGCTGTGTTAGTCTGGTTCAGCAAAACAAACAAGGAGTCTAGTGGCATGTAAAAGACTAACAAATTTATTTATTGCATGAGCAAAAATCCCATTTCATTAGACTCTGGAAGAAGGGGAACTTACTTGTAATGCACTCACATTACTTGTAAGTCCCCCAACTTCAAGCATCTCCCATGAAAGCTCATGCAATAAATAAATTTGTTAGTCTTTAGAAGTGCCACCAGGCTCCTTGTTTGTTTTGCTGAACTAGACTAATATGGCTACCTCTATGAAATCTATCATCACAAAGGATGAATTATTAGTTCAGGGGAAGACTTCGATTTTGGAATGAGCAGACTATGGGTGAGTCAAGGTGACAGAGCAATTTTGTGAGGCAGAGGACAGAGGAAAGGGAAAGGGAAGAAACAGCATATCATGAGAGAGAGTAAGAAGCAGAAAATAGAAAATGAGCATGAACAGAGGAGGGAAGATGATGTTTCACCATGGAAGTAAAATTAACAGAGCCTATGAGGTGGAAGTGAATGACAGAAATGGGGATAAAAAAAAATGGACATGAATACATCAAAAAGGCTCCCTCCCAAGCACTGGGTGAGTGAATTCAGTTCTCTTCTGTAGTCATTCATTTTACTGTGCTCCTATGGAAAAATTCCACAGGCCTGTAAAGAGCAGGAACTGAGCAATTAGTTGCCGATATTGTGTCATGGATTTCTGTAGTTCAGTAATTGGAGAGGAAATGCCCTGTCTTGCCCCAAGATGGTCTCCTGTCCCTTTTTCTTGTAGTGCTCCTAGACTCCCAGCTGTATGCAGTGGACCCTGGCACAGACACCAGTTGTGAATTCCTGGCCCCACTGAAGTTCCCAGAAAAAACTCCTATTGAATTTTGTATGAGCGGGATTTCACCGCAGAAACAACTGGTGGCAGGAGGAAGATCTGGTAAAACACTAAGTCAGCAGTGCATTACCTGACTGGCCCTCTGCAGACATACAGGCTGACACATTTGAAGAGGGCCAGTCAGTGAGCATAATACATTGGTATTTCCAGACTATCCCAAACTGCTGTGCCTAACTCTGTTTGATACACATGGAGTGCAGAAAGGAACTCAGTTTTTAAGATGCATTTCCCACGTTGTGTGGGAGTGCACAAAGGAGAATCCAGAGTTGATTTTTTGTTGTGGCTGGATAGTAGGGAACTTAGTGGTCACCAGATACAGGAATTAAATATTATGAAAGAACTAAAGCAAAACAAGATGAGTCATTCTTGCTACTGGTGAGGCAAATCTTTAACTGTGAGCATAATTATCCACTGGTACTGCTTGCCAAGAGATATGGTGATTTTTCCATCACATGGTGTATCTCTACACTTAGAGCTGAATTCGAACTGATTGCCATCAATTCAAATTCTATTTAGTGCATGGACACACTGGCTTTCCTCAGTTCAAATTGATGAAATCTGACTTTGAATTGGTCAAACCTCGTTTCACTTCGAAGTCAGGGTCAATTTGAACTGAGTAATTCGAATTGACCCAGTGTGGCCATGTCAGTTTGAATTCACTGTTAGTTTGAATTAGCCACAGCTTGATTTTTCCCTATACAGTAGCGCCCCCTACTGAATTCGAACTAGCAAGTCCTGTTCATGGACATGCCAATTCGAATTGGATTTTCTAATATGGCCATGTCAATTCCAATTGACTGAATTTGAATTAATATTTATTAGTGCAAATTGATGAATTTGAATTCAGTAATTTGAACTGAAACTCTAAGTGTAGACATAGTCATGGTGTTTTTAAAGATTCAAAAGGGATAGCCATGTTAGTCTAGTCCAGTAAAAAAACAACAAGGAGTTGTGTGGCACTTTAAGACTAATAGATTTATTTTTTGCATGAGCTTTTCTGGGAGAAGATCCCACTTCCTCAGATGCTTATTCCTTTCTGTAAGTTCACCCATCTTCGAAGCATCTGAGGAAGTGGGATCATCTCCCACAAAAGCTCATGCAAAAAAATAAATCTGTTAGTCTTAAAGTGCCACACTACTCCTTGTTGTTTTTAAAGATTTTTTTTATGAGATACGATTCGGCTTGGCCGGAGGTTTGGGGATCTGATGTAGAAATCACTCAATGGAATGAGATAATCTAATGCCCTTATATATACATGGAGAATACAGAGGAATTTCACATCAAGGACAGGAAATTCACATAGGCCACAGGTCAAAACTGGAGGTGAGCTGGCACCTGCAGTCCCACTGACTTTTACAGGTTGGATCCCGCACCAACTGACTTTCATTAATGAGTTTGTCATTGATGGCAACAGATATGGGATTGGGACCCCAAAGGCAATGACAGATGCTCAGTGCCTCCTGGCACTTGTCTGTAGGTGGGGAGACTATCAAAGCATGTAACTCAAATGCATTTGAGACAGATCAGTGAGAATGGGCTGGACAGATGCAGCAGTACAATCAAGGGGCTCAGAGAAAGTTCTACAGGGGACAGGCTTGTCAAGCAAAACAGCATTTTCCTTTTAATCACTTGGTTTTGCTCTAAGCCTCTGATTTCCTCCAATGAACTAGCCTCATTCATAGCTAGTTTTAGAATATGAATGAGAGGTCCAGAGCAATGTTCCCTCTAAGCTGCACTGGCGTGCTGCAGCGCAGCCCGCCACAGCCGCCAGCGCAGGGAAAGCTGCTGGCAGCGCACTGCCGGCAGCCGGAGTTCTTCAAGTAGAGCTCCTGTGGAGCAGGGAGTTTTGAAAACTCCTGCCCAGAGAAGCTCTAACGGAGCATGCCCAGAAATTCTGGGCATGCTCCGTAGAGCTTCTCTGCCTCAGGAGCTGTGGCTGGGCCGTCGGGCTCCAGCCACGAGGTAAGTTTGTGGGAGCGGGGGGGAGCGGGCCCATGGGGGGGGCGGCCAGGAGCGGGAGGGCCACCGGGAGCAGGCCCGCGGGGGGGGCGGCTCCCGGGAACGGGGGTGGGCCTGCGGGGGCAGGGGGGCTGCCTGGAGCGGGGGAGGCAGCCGGGCAGCCGGGAGCAGGCCTGTGGGGGCGTGGGAGCCACCGGGAGTGGGCCTGTGGCGGAGGGGGGTCGCTGGGAGAGGGAGGGCCACTGGGGGCGGGGAGCGTGGGGGACAGCCAGGAGCAGGCCCGTGGGGGCCACTGGGAGTGGGGGGGTGGTCGGGAGCAGGCCCTCAGGGGTGGGGGGGCAGCTGGGGGTGGCCAGAAGCGGGCGCGTGGGGGGGCGCCGCAGCAAGCTCACGGGGGGAGGGGCCAGCGCAGCGAGCAACATGAGTTGCTCAGCTGCCAGCGCCTCTTAGAGGGAACATTGGTCCAGAGGAGGTGGGAATTTTATGCTGCCATGGCAACAGTCACCATAGCAACTGTCACATTAATTGGCTTCTGATGAAAGGCAAATACTAATATGGTCTCAGTGAAGTCATGTTGGAGTAATTACAGGAGTTGCATTCACCCGGTCCTCGTGGCATGCTGAGAATGCAAATGTTGCCCCAAGAGGTCTGAGCAATCTGACAAATGTGACTGAGCAGCATACAGTATCAATGGATGACTAGTCCTTGCACCGAGGGAGTTACATCATCCATTGAGACAATTCTCTTAGGCTGTGTCCACACCAGGGTTTTATTTCAAAACAACAGCCGTTATTTCGAAATAAAGCCAGGCATGTCCGAACCAAGTTTTGTTATTTTGAAATGATGGGACCCCATTGTTTTGAAATAATGGCCATCGTTTTGAAACAGTAAAACCTTGCATGCAATCGAAATAGCCATTGTTTCAAAACGGTTGTTCTGAAACAATGCCATTCGGACGTGTTATTTCAAAATAATGGTTATTTTGAAATAACACTTTTGCCCTTCCACTTCCCAGGGTGCCATCCTTTTTGTATATATTGGGTGGGGGCATGGCCCGGTGAAGGGGCAATGTTGCCATACCTCCCATGCTGCCCTTCTCCTGAAACGAAATAGCATGTCCACACACAGGGCATGCTATTTCGCTTTGAGGGTTTCCCTTATTTCGAATTAACGTTTTCTTATTTCAATTTAAGTTATTTCAAAATAAGGATTTTCTTTCTAAATAACTTATTTCAAAATGACAGCTTACATGTGAACACAGCCTTACATCCGGAGTGTATCAGCCTCCCATTCACTTTGGAAGATCTGTTCATGGACATCGTTCCACCGAGAACCACTGCTCCTACTGAGCATACAAACCTGGAGCCAGAAGACCACTCCCAACTGCCACCAACAATACCAGGCTTCAAACCCTGTGCTTCTTGTGGCAAGGTCTTCCTGCAGGATGACCCCCACAAGAAGTGCTGCAGTGCCTAGGTGAATCACACCAGGCTACCGATTGCTCCATTTGTTAGTCCTTTAAACTGAGCATTTTGAAAGACAGGGAGCAGAGGCACCATGCATTGGCCCTTGAGCAAGCATGGCAACCTACTCTCACAAAATCGGAGTTGCAATTGGCTCCGCCAGCACCGCACGCCTGATCAGCACTGGAGCCTTCTTGACACTGCTCCCCTTGAGAGCGCAGGATGACACGCTCGGCATCCAGCGTGGTGCTGAAGCACAGGTGCCGCTCCAGCTTTCCCCGTCTGGGCCACTCTTGGAACCAGGGCCAGGAGGCCAGGGAGATCTCCTCCACTCCAGAGGCTTTTGAGGCAGCAAAAGCCCTCTTACTTTTGCCCACATCTCCTCCTCCCAAGCCTCAAAAACAGAGGAAAACCGGCTTTCCTCTCGGGGACATGGACTGCTCCAGGTCAGCACCAATCTCTGTCACCTATAACAGTACTGAGCTCCCCAATACTACAGCCTGAGAGAATCTCTTCCTCCCCAAAAGGCCTACAGGTACCAGCCCGAGCCCTGCAACTAAGCACCACAGAACACGGTCTTCCTCTCCCCAGCACTGTAGCACCACCTCATCGTTGGCACTGACCGCCCCGTCTATTCCTCATGCTGGTGCCGGGGCAAGCCCAACATTTTGGCACTGAGGAATATCACACTCCCCAAGCCCTGAGGAGGTCACCCCCCCCCCTCACAGAGGGGCAGACAGGTTCTTGAGGGATCGCTGGCACTGGGCACCCAGCAGTACTGATCCTGCAAATGGTCCCTGTTACAGGAAGCTTCCTTGCAGGAAGTTTGCCACAGTACTGAGGGGCCTATGACCATTCCACCACTGCCTGCAACTCCTGATAAGGCTTTGAATCCCAAACCATGGTCCTACAGGGAGGACACTACCACCCACTTCAAATTCCCTTGCTGCATAATGGCACATACAGGTTTAGAGGTCAAACCCATCAGTGCGGATCAAGACTCCATATTCAACCTAGGATTAACATCTTCCCCGGATGCAATAGCAGTACCCTTGCACCCTAGTGTGCACAACCTTGCCAGAGTACACTGGCAAACTCATACTTTGATTCCTCTGGTCTCGGATGTAGCAGGCCATAAATATCAGGTCCCACCAGAGGATTTTCCCTTTTTGGTTAACCACCTAGTACCAAGCTCCTGAGTGAGGGAAGACACCTTAAGTATGGAAGCCAACCTTCCCAAGATCCCCTGCTGAGATCCAGGGAGGTAAGAGGGCTGGACCTTATAGGATGGAAGGGGTACTCAACCTCTGCCTTCCAGCTTTGCATCACAAACCACCAAGTACTGGTGAGATGATACACCTTTGACATCTGGGAGTCCATGAGAAGATTCCGGGATCTTCTCCTCCAGGAGCACAGGGAAGACTATGACTCCCTTATAGAGGAGGGCATGCTAGCATCCCAGGACACACTCTTAGTGGCATGGGATGCCTCAGATACAGTGAGCCACAGTATAGCCTCAGTGATCATTATGAGACATGCAGAGTGGCTGCAGGAGGTGGGCCTGCCTCAGGACATGCAGCAGGCTATCCAAGACCTCCCTTTTGAGGGACAGTCTTTGTTTGTGGAGACAACAGACCACCTACTACGTGGTGCAAAGGACCCCACATCAGCCCTTAGATCACTGAGCATACTCCCCCCACAAGTCCTCAGTCACTCCCCTAGCCCTTGCCAGAAGCAAGAGTGCCAGTGGCAGAGGCACCAAACAGGACTTCCCCCACCAAGTGAGTCAGCATCAGTCCTCCAGGCCCTCAAGATCTCCTTCTCCACCTAGGACTTCTCATTTAATTACTGTGGGCTCACCAGAGATGCCCCTATTGATGTGCTAACCACCTCACATTTCATCACCACTACTACCTTAGCACCTCAGAAATCAGCAGCAGAGGCCTTAGGTGGGACCCCATGCACAGGTAGAAAGTGGGAGAGTACTATGCTTAGGATCCAAGAATCCTTTCCCCAGATTAGAGGGAAGGGTGACCCGGCTCAGAAGGCAGTGAAGGTACACCATCCTCTCCCTCCATGCTTCTGGGATCCACCTCAATTTTCGTTCTCCCAGCTGCTACCAGTCCCAGGCCTGCAGGTCCGACGCCTGGTGTCAGATTCAAATCACTCCCTCATTTTCTCCTGAGGCCCTATACATCTCCTAACTTGGTACTTCTAGGGCTGCTCATTCAACATTCTTCATGCTAAAGCCTGAGAGGTATGAACACACTCATAGTTCATCCTCTGGCATTCTATTCAACCACTCCAGAACAGATGTACACTCCTAGTGACTTGGACTTCCTCTCACCCAGCCTCTGCTCCATTCACACTACAGCCTGAGTCAGCTTAAATGCATTCTGGCGTACCAATCCCACTTAACATTTATCTATCTAAACTTGCCCCTACATGCAGGACTTAGCATCCACTTGGCTCACCACAGTCCTGATTTTCACCCACATCAGGATTGGATCTCCAATAACCCCACATTCCTGGACAAGGGAGTAGACCTTCAACACCCTCCAGCCCTTTGATTCTGGACCTCTTGATACACACAAAAGAACAGGGCAAGAAAAATCCCTTAACCCCTCTTAGCCATTCCTACGGACTGACTGAGTTGCTCTGCCACTGCACTCCTAAGGTGGCCTGCCCCGGGAGGTACCCATACATCGTGGAGGCATGGAGAAAATCCTCCTCCTACCTGCAAAGGGGACAGGGGACTAGCTTAGTGCTTCCCTACCATTCCACAAAAAACTCTAATAGCGGGGCGTGGGGAACATGGGGCATCAGTGTTAGTCCCATTGGACCCCACAGGGATGACCTCCTATGGTCTCTCTCTCTCACTCTTTCTTCCTCAATCCCTCCCCCTCCCTTCATCTCAGATTCCCCCTACAGACCTCTCAGGGTTCCTTGGTCCCTTTGTAGGCCTGTGCTGGAATGACCCTTCAATTCTATTAGCAACGCTGCACCGCATTAACTGTTTACCCCTCCAGGCCAGCCCACATTAGGGCCTTAGCCCTCCGAGTGGGAAATTGACCACCATCATCAAGGTGGTAAGAAACAATGGGCCTTCCCCCTAGGGGTTTTCCCTGGTTCCCCATAACAGAACTAATGGCTACCAGGACCTTGAAGGAGGTCTTCCACTCAGAGCTGTGGAGCATCTGCACTGTTAAGGGCAGCCTACATGAGGGACCCTTCTGTATTCTATGTACATCACATGGGGGTATGTACAGCTGAGGTCCTCCAGTGAAGCACATGATGTGGTGCATGACTAGTTCAGGCAAGTTTCCTCCCCTTGGTGGACAAGGGCCAAAAATTTTTCAGGGTGGTAACTCTACCACCCCCGCTCCTCATGAAGGTAGGATCCTGAATGGTTCTCCCCCCCCCCAACCCTCTGTTGTTGGAAAGATGATGAAACACATCTGTGCTTCTGACCACAGGGAAATAAAGCAAATACCCCGCCAACAAGTCCAGGGGGAGACACACCCCTTTCACTGCACCAGGGAGCACACTCATAGGGAGTGAGCAGCGTAAGGGAAAATCCCCAGGGTTCCCACATGGAAGACTCTGAGATGCTATCTGGTTCACTCAAGTGTCTGACCCTTACTCAGGTGTAGGACATCTACATAGTTCCCAGGTCTCATCCCCTCACAACCCACAGGCGGCCAACAGTTTTATTATGAAGGGACACTGGAAAACCTTCATACCCTGCGCACTTGCCACAGAGGTCAGGAGGGACTCTTATTAGCACAGCACTTCATCTCTTTTCTACTCTTGCTACCGAATCTTGCTTCTGCTGTCCAGGGGGCAAGAAGAAACTGGAGAATGAGGGCATTCAGGCCCCAAATCACTAGCGACCGTCTAGACCTAAGAAAAACACACTTATTCATAGAATCATAGGGTTGGAAAGGACCCCACGAGGTTATCTCATCCAACCCCCTGCAAAAAAAGCAGGACCAGTCCCACTAAACTATCCCAGCCAGGGTTTTGTCTATCTGGGCCTTAAACACCTCCAAAGATGGAGATTCCACCACCTCCCTAGGCAGCTTATTCCAATGCTTCACCACCCGCCTAGTAAGAAAGTTTTTCCTAATATCCAGCCTGGACCTCCCCAGCTGTAACTTGAAACCATTGCTCCTCGTTGTGTCCTCTGTTACTACTGAAAACAGTCGAGCACCATCCTCCTTGGAGCAACCCTTCAAGAAGTTGAAGGTTGCTATCAAATCCCCCCTCAGTCTTCTCTTCTGCAAGCTAAATAAACCTACTTCTTTCAGTCTTTCTTCACAGGGCTTGTGCTCCACCCCTTGATCATTTTTGTTGCCCTCCGCTGGACTCTCTCTAATTTGTCCATGTCCTTTTTGTAGTGGGGAGCCCAAAATGGGTCACAGTATTCCAGATGCGGCCTCACCAGTGCAGAATAGAGGGGAATGATCACATCCCTCTATCTGCTGGCAACACTTCTTCTGATGTAGCCCAGTATGCCATTGGCCTTTTTGATAACAAGAGCACACTGCTGACTGATATCCAGTTTCCCATCCACCATGACTCCCAGGTCCTTTTCGCCAGTGCTGCCTCTTAGCTGATCACTCCCCAGCCTGTAGCAGTACATGGGGTTTTTCCATCCCAAGTGTAGGATTTTGCACTTGTCCTTGTTGAACCTCATGAGACTTCTATTGGCCCACTGCTCCAATTTGTCTAGGTCTCGCAGAATCCTGTCCCTGCCCTCCAGCGTGTCTACCGTTCCCCCCAGGTTGGTATTATCCACAAACTTACTAAGAGTACAATCTTTCCCACCATCCAGATCATTAATGAAAATGTTGAACAGAACTGGCCCCCGGACCGACCCATTTGACACACCACTCGTTATTGGTTGCCAACTTGACATGGAGCCATTGATTCCTACACACTGAAACCGTTGATCTAGCCAGTTCTCTATCCACCTTACAGTCTACGCATCCAACCCATACTTCCTTAATTTGTGAATGAGAATGCTGTGGGAAACTGTATCAAAAACCTTGCTAAAGTTGAGGTATATCACATCAATGGCTCTTCCCGCATCCACAAATCCAGTCATCTCATCGTAGAAGGCAATGAGGTTGGCCAGGCATGATTTACGCTTGGTGAATCCATGCTGACGGTTCCTGATCACTGTATTTTCCTACAAGTGTTTCAAGATGGATTCTTTGAGAACCTGCTCCATGATTTTTCCAGGGATTGAAGTGAGGCTAACAGGTCTGTAATTCCCTGGATCCTCCTTTTTCCCTTTCTTGAAGATAGGCACTATATTTGCTTTTTTCCAGTCCTCTGGCACCTCCCCCATTCGCCATGAGTTTTCAAAGATAATGGCCAATGGTACTGCTATCTCATCAGCCAGCTCCCTCAGCACCCTCGGATGCAGTTCATCCAGCCCCATGGACTTGTGCACACCTAGCTTCTTTAAGTAGTCCCTAACCTGACCTTCTGTCACCAAGGGCCTCTCTTCTTCTTTCCAATCTACCGTACCTAGTGTAGTGGGCTGGGAGCTGACCCTGCCTGTGAAAACTGAAGTAAAAAAAGCATTGAGCACTTCAGCTTTTCCCTCATCCTCTGTCACAAGGATACCTGCCCCATTCAGTAAGGGACCTACACCTTCTCTGATCCTCTTTTTGTTATTGATATACTTGTAGAACCCCTTCCTGTTATCCTTCACATTCCTTGCTAGCCACAACTCCATTTGTCCTTTGGCCTTTCTAATTTTATCCCTGCAGTCCCGAGCAAGGTCTTTATATGCCTGCTTAGCCATCTGTCCAAGCTTCCACTTCCTGTAAGCTTCCTTTTTATACTTCAGCTCAGTGCAGAGCTCTCTATTAAGCCACTCTGGGTGCCTTCCACATTTGCTGTACTTTCTCTTTATCAGAATGGTATCTCCCTGTGCCCTTAGCAGGGTTTCTTTAAAATGCAGCCAACTCTCTTGGACACATTTCCCCTTCAGATCAGCCTCCCAAGGGATCCTGCCCATCAGTTCCCTGAAGGAGCCAAAATCTGCTTTTCTGAAGTCCAGGGTCTGTGTTTTGCCTCTTTCCTTCTTTCCTTTAATCAGCATCTTGAACTCAATCATCTCATGGTCACTGCTACCCAGGATGCTATTCACTTCTACTTCCCTGATCAATTCTTCTCTGTTTGTGAGCAGCAGAGAGAGAGGTGCAAGGCCCCTAGTTGGTTCCTTCAGCATTTGTACCAGGAAGTTGTCCTCAACACTCTCCAAAAACTTCCTGGATTGCCTGTGCACTGCTGTTTTGGCCTCCCAGCAGATTGTCAGGGTAATTGAAATCCCCCATGAGAACCAGAGCCTGTGATCTGGAAACTTCTGCCAGTTGTCCATAGAACGCCTCATCCACCTCCTCCTTCTGATCTGGTGGTCTATAGCAGACACCCACCATGACATCCCCCTTGTTGCGCTCCCCTCTAAACTTAACCCACAGACTTTCAACTGGCTTGTTTCCACTTTCATAATGAAGCTCTGAGCAGTCATAGAGCTTTTTCACATGTAGTGCTACTCCTCCCCCTCTTCTTCCCTTCCTGTCCTTCCTAAACAGTTTATACCCATCCATTGCAGAGCTCCAGTCATGCAAACTATCCTACCACGTCTCTGTTATCCCAATTAAATCATAGTTCTTTGTCTGCACCAGTACTACCAACTCTTTCTGCTCGTTTCCCAGGCTCCTCACATTCATGTATAGGCACATAAGATACCAGGCCCATTGCCCTACTTTCCCATTTTGATTTTTAATTCTATTGTATCTACCTCCCTGCATTTTCTCTCGGTGTTGACCTCCCACACTTGCCTCAGGTATTAGGGCTTCATTAGAGCACTTAAGATGATTATTTGTGTAACCCCCCTGGGGTTTTAAGGAGCGTGGTTCCTTTAAATTTTTGCCGTGTGGGAGAGTGTTTGTGGAGCTGAGGAGGGCCGCTGGAGCAGCAGCCGGAGGCCCTGGGGAAGGAAGCAGAGGGGGGAGGCCCTGCCTGAAGCCAGAGAAGACAGAGCGGCTGACCTGGGATGCCAGGCCAGCACCCCCAGAAGGACACTGTGCTGGGGAGAATCACCCAAAGACAGAGCAGGATCCAGTGACTGGCCATCTGGAGCTGTGGGGCCATGAGTAGAGCACCTAGAACTCAGGGGGGAGGTTGTAATTAGTTAAATGGGGAGGGTGTTGCTCTGGGTTCACAGAGAGTGGCAGAAGAGGCATCACAGAGTTTTCTTTTGCTGGGAAAGTGCTGGCACTGAAGCCTAGGAGTTGCTGGCCTGAACTCTGGACTGGAACTGTGCTGGGACTCCTGAACTCATGGTGCAGAACAAGGTCACATCTGCCCCCAGCCTGCTTTATTGTTGGGCCTTGCAGGGTCCTGTGTTAGCTGTTACTCTGTGTTACTGCTACCTCATCTCCCCTGTTGGTTTCCCCTTTGCACCTCTGTAAATAAACCTTCCCCATTCCCATAATCCCTGTGCTATCTCAGTGTGTGTGTGGTCTCTCTAGGGGTTTGGAACAGGAGCCCCTGAGGAAAAGGGGCTCTCTTTTCTGTGTTTCTGCACACACACTTCTCTGGTCAGAGCTGCTTGCAAGACAGACTCAATCTGGCCACGTGGGTGTTACACTTAATTCCCCCTGCATGTTCCAACTACCCTCTCTTCTATCCCCAGAGTTACGTTCCCTTTTTCCTTACTACCTCATGTCTTAATTCCCTTCCCGTTCCCACTGTGGTTTCTCTTAGGCTGTGTTCACACACAGGGGGTTATTTCGATACGGTTGTTTCGAAACCACTTGTATCGAAATAACACCATATTTCGAAATAGCTTAATTCAAATTAACAGTTTGTTAATTCGAATTAAGGAAAAAAGCTCAAAGCGAAATAGCAGGTTCAGGCAACAGTTATTTCGAAACAAGTCACTGTTGTTTCGAAACAACATGTTCACACGGTGTTGTTTTGTCCCTGCATGGGGTTTAACTTGTTTCGAAACAACGCTGTTGTTTTGAAACAACGGGACCCGTTGTTTCGAAACAACCGTGCGTCGTGTGAACAGCCTAAATCTTATTTCGAAACAACCTCTGTTGTTTTGAAATAAGAGGGCTGTGCGAACACAGCCTTAGGTCTCTACCAAAGGACTTTTTGAAAAAAAGAATTCCCTTCTTATTTCAGAACATGGATATAGGTTATACACTCAAGGATTTCCCCCACACTAAATCGTTGAAGGGCCCCCAATGGTTCAGTACCCTTGGGACAGTCTACTCTCCCTGGAAAGGGTTCACACCAGGTCCATCTCGACAGAGTCTAAACAGGGTTATATTTAGAGGTCACAGACCTCAAACCAGCAACCTGGTGAGTCTTCATTACTGTTCCTATCCCACCTTGCCAAAGGGACCTGGAAGTCAGGCCTGCTTTTAGGATCTGAGGTGTAGTTACTAGCTTTCCTTCTGCCTGGTTAGCTAATACCCATCAAAAGGGGCTCCCTCATCAAGTCAGGACTGTGCCCTCTAGAATGGAATTGCTCAACAAATGCCATCCTTGCTGTGCTGTCAGTGCTTTGATCTGTCAAAGCAACCTAGACACTCACAAGTTGAAGTGTCAAAACTCCACTAGTGTGGAGAGGGTGGGTTTTATCCTCACCTTTATCTCCTGGGACTTGAGAGCCAATCATCTCTCCGGGGGTAGATCAAGTGTGGAACTTCCTTTGTTTTCTTTATGCCTATGTCCACACATACATCATTTTGAAATAAGTTATTTCAAAATGAGTTATTTCAAAATAAAGTCCTTATATCAAAATAAGTTAATTTGAATTAAGAAAATGTTAATTCGAATGAAGGGAAAGCCTGCTTTCGAAACAGCTGTTATTTCAAAATGGTTATTTCAATATAAGGCTGTTTGGACATGTTGTTTCGAAATAGTTGTTTCAAAACAATGGTGTTGTTTCAAAACAACATGCCGAAATGGCCTTATTTCGAAATAACCATTTCGAAATAACAGCTATTTCAAAATGAATGGGGTTTAAGCTGCTTCAAAATGATGGTTCTTATTTTGAAATGACAGAGCCTGTCATTTTGAAATAAGAAAACGTCGTGTGGACATTCAGTTTTTTATTTTGAAACAATCAGTGTTGTTTCGAAATAAAAGACTTGTGTAGACATACCCAATTGTTTTAGCCACACTCAAAATTCAGGTCATCCAAAGCAATTTAGGATGTTCTGGTATTAATACTTATAGCCTCCAAGGCAGGGTGACATACAACTTCTCACTGGTTCCCTCGTACAGTGTTCTCTTAGTACAAATCAAGGGTTATAGTACTTCCCCTCTAGGTAGGCTGGAAAGTCAACTATTCAGGCACCCTTCCATGTCTTGGGTTTGCCTTTATGAGGATAGCCGTGCTGAAGGTGGGAAAAACCCAACTCCACCCACCATCCACACTACGGCTAGTAGTCACCTATTACTGAATGATGTGAGCAGTGCTCAAAGAAGAATTGTGGGTTACTTACCAGTAACCATCCTTCTTTGAGATGGACTGCTCACATACATTGAGAACCCTACCACAATCCCTGCGGCTCAGAGTTGGCTACTGGAAGGGACTGAGGAAGATCAGGGTTGAGGCCACATATGTAGTCACAGGAGTGGCCAGAGGGGGCACTGGCCACCAACCCTGCTCTGACAGGCTAGGTCTAAAAAGTTTCTGACCAATCGTATGCTGCAACACATAGACACCTAATACTGAATGTATGAGAGCAGCCCATCTCAAAGAAGGAAAGTTACTGGTAAGTAACCCACTGATTTTCTTTCTCTAACAGGGATGACACAAGTATAATGTACTTGGCGCACTGTGGGGAGAAGACCACTAGGCATCTAAATGGATTATTATTTTGATATTGCCAGGCCAAATCCTGAGGCCCTTGCTCATGCTAGTCTCTCCTTATAGTAAAATTAAAGTAGCCTCTAGCACAGTGAGGTTCTAGTTGGACTGGTCAGAAAACAAGAATTTCATTTGATGAAAAATGTTCAAGTTTTGTCTATTCCAGTGTGGACCTAAGCTAAGCCTTTAATGCCCACCCTAAAATAGCCAATAGCTCAGCAGTTTTAGCACCGGGACGTGGGAGAGCAAGACCAACTCATTGATGAGAATCAGACAGAGCAGGATTTTCAACAGATGTTTCCCCCATCCCAAATAAATCATGGAGCTAGTGCTTATTTAGGACAGGAGGCCAGAAAGTCTGTCTTGCCTCAAAGGAAACTTACTGGTGAAATTTTCATCTAAACTGATGTGTTTTTGCAACTAGTTTCTATTTGATAAATCAGCATTTTCCAGTGACAAACTTTTAGTTGAAAAGCTCCTGGCCAGTTCCAGTCCTGGTCAATGCCTGGGACACCTAGCCCTTACTGCAGTACCTATGAGAAATAGCACAATACCTTCTTCCTTGCCTGGCCAGAGGTGCTTTGGCTTTCCTTCCAATCCAAACCAGATCTGAAATCAGCATTTTTCCAAACTCAGCCCTTCATAGAGCAGGCAGAGTGGGAATAGATAGCTACTCCTCTTGGCACTGCTGCATTCTTCTTTCTCCCTCTTGGATTTAGTTTTCTGAAATGAACAGCTGGTGTGACTGCACCCAGAAAGGGTTGATTTTTAAGTCTACTTGGTGCTCCCCTGGCACAGCTGTAATACCCTTTCTGCAGTCCCCTTCATGCTGACATCTGTGGCTATGTCTACACTGGCAATTCAGGTGGCGTTAAGGGCTATGTCTACATCTAAAAATTTAGTTTGGACTTATAAGTCCGAACTAAATAAGTCCAAGGTTAGTCTGAACTAGCCTCAGGCTAGTTTGGACTAACTGCGGCTTCTTAGTTCAAACTAAAACGTGCAGCTAGTTCGAACTAGTCATTATTCTGCACAATGCTCATGCTTAGTTCGAACTAAAGCTGCCCCTTGGCTGGGCCCACCCTGCACTTGCAGGGGCCCAGCCAGAAATCAGGGGCTGGCTACACCCCTGAACGTATGTATCTTTCCATGCAGTTTAGCAGCTGGATATGCAGAAGAACCCTGGACAAAACCTGCCTCTGAAATGCAAATAATTATTACATCTTCTAAAATGTTTCTGGATCTTTTCTGCTCAGTGAGATATCTGTGAGGGTGCATGTACAATGGGCTTTGTTCTGTACTTTTGCCATTGAAATTCACTGATGCTAGTATCCTGAGGGTTATATGTAAAAATAATAGTACCTAACTCTTATTTAGCACTCTTCATCTATAGATCACCAAAGACTTTACAAAGTAGGATACTGATCATTAGCCCCATTTTACAAATCAGGAAACTAAGGCACAGAGACATGAAGTATAGCATTCCAATGGCAGAGATGGGACTAGAATCCAGCTCTCGTGAATTCAGTGCTCTATCTACTAGACAGTACTGCTTTAATTTAAATTAAGAAGGACTAAGCAGCAACTTGTTCCATGATATTGTCAGCTCCATGCTAGAGGAACAGGTTTAGTTTAGCTGGGGTTGCTGCTTATCCTGATGCCTCTTGAAGAAGTTACAACTTTGGTAAGCAGATGCTTAGTGGAATAAGAAAAATGCAGCATTTCTGTCTCTAATAATATGCCTATTGACTAGTGTTCCCAGTTAATGCTGATATTTATCTTAGCGGGCCTTGCCTGGCTAGTTTACTGTCTAGACTAGGCATGGCCAAACTGCAGCTCGGGATCCACATGCAGCTTTTGAATAAAAAATTGTGGCTCCCGGAAGAATGTCAGCAAATCAATTTAGGAAAGCAGTCCCAGCCTGGGAGTTCAGGAGGAAGTCGGGCCAATGGGGAGAAGCGCAGCATGGTTGGGATGGTGGAGAGAAGTGTGGCATGGTCAGGATTTTAAAAAACTTGCCACTAGCCTGCAGTTTTCTACATCGAGCACCAGCTAAAATTTTACTGTATGGGCCTAATTTTCATGGTAAACTTAAGTAATTATTAGAATCTGACATTAGTAGGATCAATATTTGCCCTCTTTTTATGAATAAAATTAAAGTGTGCAATGAATTTTAAACTTAATTATTTTGGAGTAAGTAAAAGTTTATAGGTATATGCCTCAGTGCGGCTTTTGAAGGTTTAATAATCAACATGTGTGGCTCTTGAGTGCCATAAGTTTGGCCACCCCTGGTTTAGACCAAGCTTTATTACTTACATTACTAAGCAATTATTTGATAGGCCTCATGTTAGCTTTCTACTGGTGATATATACCTTTTTCTCAGATACATTTTTACTTCAGTATTAAACAAACAGCAAATAATTGCCTTTCCAGATCCCCATTTAACTTTCCCCTGGCACTCTTAGATGTTTTCTTATTGTTATGGACATTTGATCAACCAGCAAGTAAAAATTACCAAGCCAATGTTGTAGTGGTGCCCTTGAAGTGAAGGGAAAAATAAGACGGAATATTTCTGTCCATTTCCCTCCTTCTCTTAGTCATTTCAGGCCCACTTACATGGCAGTTCATCAAGATCAATTCATTGCTTCAACTCTTATGCTGTTGCATATATACTTTTGCTCATGCAGTGAAATACCACCCCCATGCTATTTAGCAAATGCACTGAAACACATAGCAAACTAAATCAAAGTGTGAATTTAGGAATATACTAAGCGTGTTGGATATTTTTTAGCTCTTTGCCACTGCGCTCAAAAAAAGCTGAAGGCTTTGCTCATGCCTTGCAAATGATTTTCAGCCATAACAAGAGTCCAAAGGATTCTTTTGCATTGAAACTGAAATTAAAAATGTGGGGGAAAAAATATTGTCAAAGCAAGACAATCCTTAAAAAAAAGTTTCAAATTGACCAAAACACTCAATTCAAGTCAAAATAAATTTATTAAGGAAGCCGTTGATTTAAAGTCAACCAAAATGTGTCAGTCAAATCTAACCAAGTTTTTGGTCTAGTTTTTGTTTCATTTCCATAGCCATTTGGCAATGTTGTTTGTTTGTTTGAATCAGCCAAATCTGATTTTGGGGTCCTGTTTTTAAATGAAAAATTTAATGAAATATCTTAAATAGTCAAAGCAAAATGTCTTGATTGTTTTCAATATTTTGGGCTCAGCTGAAACTATTCATCAAATTTGACCCAAATATGTGAAGATTCAGAACACTGAAAAAAATGCAGTTTCTGATGAAAAATCTCTAGCCATCAAAAATAAATAAATAAATAAATTGCCCAGATCCAACTATAATATACAAGTGCTGCTCTCAAGCATTTGCCATTTTTTAACTAAATCCTCAGTGACAGCTCCTGCTCTCCCACCCAGGAGGACAGGACCTCAATGGAGAGACCCATCTACAGAAACGATTGAAATGACTTGCACCTCTTCTATTGCACTGGCATGGGGACCAAAGCCAGATTAACACGGGGTTATAGGGGCTTCAGCCCCAGGCCTCAACCTGAAGGGGGACCAAGGATTGTGGCCTCTACAGCCCCTGCTAAACCGGTCCTGTGGGAGCTGGCACAGGTGCTGTGGGGGGAGAGCTGGCTGGGGCCAGAGGTCACACCAAGCCAAGTGCTATGTCTTTAAGTCAACCTTGTTAAATTGACTTCAGGATATGTCTGCACTGGATGCAATGCAGACGTACCCAGGGCCACCCCACCCCTGATGCCAATCCAGCTCCCAGCCCCTTGCAGCAGGCAGTGGGGGCTGGAAGCTGGCTCCTGCTACCCGCAGCAAGGGGCTGGGAGCCCAGTCGGACTCCTAGACCCCCTCTGCCAGCTCCAAGCCCAACTGGTCACCTGCAAGCAGCTTGGAGTTTGTGAAATTGATCAGTTTCTCCCAACAACCTGCTGCAGCACAAGCTGCTCAGAACCTGGTCAGTTTCACAGGCTCAGAGCTGCTTGTGCCATGCCCAATTGCTCTGGGAGCTGCTAGAGAGGGCCTAGGAGTCTGACTGGGCTCCCCGCTGGCTTCTAGCCCCCTCAGCCTGTGGTAAGGTGCTGAGTGAGAGAACAGGCTCCCAGACCCTCTCCGTAGATGGCAGGGGCTGGAAGCCAGTTTCTGCAGCCTGCAGAGAGAGGCTTGGAGCCTGATCAGCCTCCCAGACCCTTGCCACAGGCAGGGCCACCCTTAGGGTAGGGTGAGAGGGGCAGCCACCCATGGCCCCATGCTTTGGGGGGGCCCACGGGGCTGCACCACTGCCTCCTCCCATGCCAGGGACTGAACAAGCCGGCCAAAAGTGGCAGCCCGGTTCACAGGGACCAGCTCTGCTGTAAGGCTAGAGGAGTGGCTTGCAGGGAAAGCTGCTTAAGGCAATAGATCACTACAACAAAGATGAGTCATCAGGACTAACAATGAGGTGCTAATTGTTGTTCAAACAACTTCTATGCCTCCTCTCTTCAGTCAGTATCTCTTTGGGCTTCTCTCATTCATATGAAAAGGACTGAGGTCACTGGCAAGCAAACTTTTTGTTTTTTTAATCAATAGACCCAATGAAGACAAGAAAAAACTGTGAATAGTCACTTATTCCACCATTTCTTTGCAAATTAGGACTTGCCTCTTTTTTCAGTGGGTTGAGAATTCCTTTGCTTGCAAAACAAGTTATAACCTGTAGATTTTAATAAAAACTCCAGAGGTTTTTTTTGACTGATAATTAAAAAGAGAAGAGAAAAACAAACTGTTCTAGTAGGAGCCTCTGTTAGAAAGTATGGTATTTTTTCTACAATTAGAAAGCTTAAGTAACAGAATAAAATCCAACTCAGGAAGGAGAAGTTATAACAAGGTCCTAATCTGAAGTGGATAGCTCCATTGTGTTGCTGCCTTATGCACACTGCCATGGACCAGACCAAGCTGAGAGGGCTAGCACCCCTCTAATCACAATATTGTGGACAATTGTGTGTTCATGAAGACTCATGCAGACTCAGGGAGCAGAGGAAGAGCAGAGGTGAAAGTGGAACCCAGAGGAACTGCTTCAGTTCCTGGGATTGGGCAGTGCAGAAGGCAGCAGGACCTGGAGGACTTGGACAGGCTCAGCAGCAGACAGGATCTTCCAGGACCTTTCTTTCCAGCCTGGCATTGGCTCTCTTCTTCTTCCTCTGTCTCAGCACTTCCATCTCATTTCTCCACCCAGTCGTCCCCCACCCCCCACAATTTGCAAGGAGCTCCCACACACACCCCAAGCTACTACATGCAATTTTAGAGACTTGATATACTTCCTGATTTGAGACAGGAGTATGGCATGTGGGATCACCCTCTGCATGTTCCATATAGGTGATCTCAAATTAGAGGTGTAGATTTCAGACATGCAATAGAAGCATCAAGAGAAAGGATGAAAGCCATGAAGGATTGCCACCCCCCTAGCTGACCCCCCCCCCCAGCCATGGTCACTGCTCAACTTTCTGGTGGTGGCTGCTTTTTTTCAGTGGAGGGTTGCCACATTGCAGAGGGGTCCAGAGCTAGGTCTCGAGGAAAAAAGTTTGATGACCACTGGCTTAAGGGTGGCTGAGAAACCAGACCCTGCACTTCTGTTCCACCACTTTTGGCCAGCTTGCCCGGTCTCTGGCATGGGACAGCTGGTGCAGGTGTCTGCCCCCCCTTGGGCTGGCCAGCCCCATCCCCCTCAGTGCCGAGGCGGAAGGGGGCCCCACAGAGGGTGATTCACCCAGGGCCGCATGCCCACCTAGGGACAGTCCTGGCCTCAGGCCATGGGGACTGACATCAGACTCCTCCAACTCTATGTGCCCCTGGCTATTTGGAAGCTGCCAGGGCAGGAGTCAACTGCCAGCCCCTGGCCCCCACAGGGCAGAAGCAAGTTCAGGCACCCCAGGGGCCAGACAGGTGCCCCAGAGCCCAATCACTCCTCAGAGTGGGAAAGGAGTCAAGCCCTGCCCTGGAAAATTGACTTAAATGCTTAAGTTGACTGACTGGGCAGGTGTCATTAAGTCAACAGATTCTCAAAGAATCCATCCTGAAACACTTGGAGGAAAATAGAGTGATCAGGAACGGTCAGCATGGATTCACCAAGGGTAAATCATGCCTGACCAACCTCATCACCTTCTATGATGAGATGACTGGATTTGTGGATGCGGAAAGAGCTGTTGATGTGAGATACCTCGACTTTAGCAAGGTTTTTGATACGGTTTCCCACAGCATTCTCGTCAGCAAGTTAAGAAAGTGTGGGATGGATGTGTGGACTGTAAGGTGGATAGAGAACTGGCTAGATCAACGGTTTCAGCAGGTAGGAATCAACGGCTCCATGTCTAGTTGGCAACCAATAATGAGTGGTATGCCCCAGGGGTCAGTCTTGGGGCCAGTTCTGTTCAATAGTTTCATTAATGATCTGGATGATGGGATTTATTGCACATTCAGCAAGTTTGCGGATGACACCAAGCTGGGGGGAACAGTAGACATGCTAGAGGACAGGGAGAAGATTCAGGAAGACCTTGACAAATTGGAGCAGTGGGCCAGTAGAAATCTCATGAAGTTCAACAAGGACAAGTGCAAAGTCCTGCACTTGGGATGGAAAAACCCCATGCACTGCGACAGGTTGGGGAGTGATCAGCTAAGTCGCAGCACCGTAGAAAAGGACCTGGGGGTCCTGGTGGATGGGAAACTGGATATGAGTCATCAGTGTGTTCTTGCTGTCAAAAAGGCCAAAGGCCTACTGGGCTGCATCAGAAGAAACATTGCCAGCAGATCAAGGGATGTGATCATTCCCCTCTATTCAGCACTGGTGAGGCCGCATCTGAAATACTGTGTCCAGTTTTTGGGCTCCCCACTACAAAAAAGACATGGACAAATTAGAAATAGTCCAGCAGAGGGCAACAAAAATGATCGAGGGGCTGGAGCACAAGCCCTTGAAGAAAGACTGAAGGAACTAGGTTTATTTAGCCTGCAGAAGAGAAGACTGAGGGGGGATTTAATAGCAACCTTCAGCTACCTGAAGGGATGCTCCAAGGAGGAAGGAGCTTGGCTGTTCCCAGTAGTAACAGAGGACAGAACAAGGAACAATTGTTTCAAGTTGCAGCTGGGGAGGTCGAGGCTGGATATTAGGAAAAACTTTCTTACTAGGAGGGTGGTAAAACATTGGAATGGGCTACCTAGGGAGGTGGTGGAATCTCCATCTTTGGAGATGTTTAAGGCTTGGCTGGCTAAAACTCTGGCTGGAATAATTTAGTGGGAGTGGTCCTGCTTTTTTTGGCAGGGGGTTGGACTAGATGACCTCATGAGGTCCCTTCCATCCCTAGGATTCTATGAATTGCTTAAGTCAACCTAATAATTTCTAAATATATACTGGGCTTTGCATAAATTGACTAAGGGGCTTTAAATCTAGTTAAGCCCATAGTGTAGACATACCCAAGGTGCTCTCGCCCCTCCTTTACCCTGTGGTCATCTGGTCTGCCCCCTGGGGGGGGGGTCAGGCTGGTAAATGTCTGCTGCACTCTGGGGGTGAGGCCAGCTGTCATGTGGGGAGCCCAAAGTCCCTTAATCCCTTTGTAATAGTAATAGCTAGCTATCCCATGGATGCAATGCTTCTTTTTTATATGCAGGCAGCCTCGCTAGTACTGATAGAGTTTAACCAAGAGCAGCATTCAGGTCAGTAATCATATCTTGCTTTGAGCAAAATTACCTTGCAGAAGGATGGAATGTGGTCTGGCATGGAGGCACTAAAATTATTTAAACATTTATTAGCTGAACTAGAGCCTGGCACAGATGTGCTGCCCTAGGATGACTTGCGTTTACTGCATTCTGATTTTCAGAATAGTATTGTAACATGGTGTACGGACCCAAGTCCAGAGGTGGAAGCTGTGTTAATCTAGTTCAGCAAAACAAAGAGGAAGTCTTATGGCACATTAAAGACTAACCAATTTATTTATCACATGAGCTTTCATGGGCTTAGCAGAGAACTCTGCTCTGAGCTTAAACATAAAAAGGAAGCTTACAGGAAGTGGAAGCTTGGTCAGATGACCAAGGAGGCATATAAAGATAGTGCTAGGGAGTGCAGAGATAAAATCAGAAAGGCCAAAGGACAAATGGAGTTGCGGCAGCAAGAGATGTAAAGGATAACAAGAAGGGGTTCTACAAGTATGTTAATAACAAGAAGAGGGTCAGGGATGGTGTAGGCCCCTTCCTGAATAGGGCAGGCATCCTTGTGACAGAGGACGAGGAAAAAGCTGAGGTGTTCAATGCGTTTTTTGCTTCAGTTTTCACGGGCGGGGTCAGCTCCCAGCCCACTACCATGGGTGTGGCAGATGGGAGAGAAGAAGACAGGCCCTTGGTGATGGAAGGTCAGGTTAGGGACTGCTTAAAGAAGCTGGATGTGCACAAGTCCATGGGGCCGGACGAACTGCATCCAAGAGTGCTAAGGGAATTGGCGGATGAGATAGCAGCACCTCTGGCCGTTATCTTTCAAAACTCATGGAGAACGGGGGAGGTGCCAGAGGATTGGAGAAAAGCAAATGTAGTGCCTATTTTCAAGAAAGGGAAAAAGGAGGATCCGGGGAATTATAGACCAGTCAGCCTCACCTCAATCCCTGGAAGAATTATGGAGCTGATTCTCAAAGAATCCATCCTCAAACACTTAGAGGAAAATAAAGTGATCAGGAACCATCAGCATGGATTTACCAAGGGTAAATGATGCCTGACCAATCTCATTTCCTTCTATGATCAGATGACTGGTTTTCTGCATGCAGGAAGAACCGCTGATGTAATATACCTTGATTTTAGCAAGGCTTTTGATACAGTTTCCCACAGCATTCTCATTGGCAAATTAAGGAAGTATGGGTTGGATAGGTGGACTATAAGGTGGATAGAAAACTGGCTAGATCAACGGTTTCAGCGTGTAGGAATCAATGGTTCCATGTCTAGCTGGCAGCCATTCACAAGTGGTGTGCCCCAGGGGTTGGTCCTGGGGCTGGTTCTGTTCAACATTTTTATCAATGATCTGGATGACGGAATAGACTGCATTCTCAGTAAGTTTGCGGATGACACCAAGCTGGGGGGACCAGTAGACACATTGGAGGGCAAGGACAGCATTCAGGGAGACCTAGATAAATTGGAACAGTGGGCCAATAGAAATCTTATGAGATTCAATAAGGACAAGTGTAAAATCCTGCACGTGGGACGGAAAAACCCCATGCACCGCTACAGGCTGGGAAACATTCAGCTAAGTAGCAGCAGTGTAGAAAAGGACCTGGGGGTCATGGTGGATGGGAAGCTAGATATGAGTCAGCAGTGTGCTCTTGCTGCCAAAAAGGCCAATGGCATACTGGGCTGCATCAAAAGAAGTATTACCAGCAGATCAAGGGATGTGATCATTCCCCTCTATTCTGCACTGGTGAGTCCACATCTAGAATACTGTGTCCAGTTTTGGGCTCCCCACTACAAAAAAGACATGGACAAATTAGAAATAGTCCAGCGGAGGGCAACCAAAATGATTAAAGGGCTGGAGCACAAGCCCTTTGAGGAAAGACTGAAAGCATTAGGCTTATTTAGTCTGCAGAAGAGAAGATTGAGGGGGGATTTGATAGCAACCTTCAACTACTTGAAGGGATGCTCTAAGGAAGATGGAGCTCGACTGTTCTCGGTAATAACAGAGAACAGAACGAGGAGCAATGGTCTCAAGTTGCGGTTAGGGAGGTCGAGGCTGGATATTAGAAAAAACTTTTTTACTAGGCGAGTGGTGAAGCCTTGGAATGAGCTGCCAAGGGAGGTGGTGGAGTCTCCATCTTTGGAGGTGTTTAAGGCCCGGCTGGACAAAACCATGACTGGGATGGTTTTGTGGGAGTGGTCCTGCCTCTGGCAGGGGGTTGGACTAGATGACCTATGAGGTCCCTTCCAACGCTATGGTTCTATGATTCTATGATTTAGCACCTGCGGGGTGTGTGTGGGCTGTGAACACTCCCTCGTTCCCTCCCTCCCTGCTTCTGTGCAGTGGTGGGGAGGAGCAGAGAAGCCCTGCCTATCCCCAGCCAGGCGCCCTCCCAAGAGCACTTGGAACCAAGCTATCGCTTGTGGGGGCAGGGCCCTGGAGTGGCCCCCCACGGAATTCGGGCCACTTCAAGCTGGCCACCCCAGGGCTGAACAGGCCCGATCCAGTGAGGAGGCTTCTGTTCAGCCCTGGGGTGACCTGAACTCCACCAGGAAGAGCATGTCCACTGCAGGGTCGAGCAGGCACAAATGGACCACCTGCTTAACCTTGTGGAGCGACAGACAAAGGCACTCGAGCTCCTGGCATGGGGCCGGGGAGGTCGGTGGACCACCGTCTCCCCTGCCCAAGACCAACACACTAGCACCCCTCACCACCACAGGTCCTGCACTCAGGGTGGCTAGCCACAGGCACAGTACTAGGCCAGTGGACGGCAGTAACCACCTGCCCTGCCATAGCTTGCCCCCCCTTCCCCGATCCCTTCCTATCCCCCCCAGCCAACTTGCCTGGCCTGACCCACCCAGCCCCTGAGGCCCCCCCCCCGTCCGCTCTCACTCCTGTAAATAAAGGCAAAGTCAAAACGTTGCTCTGTGCCTGGTGCAGTTTATTGTGCTGTGGTTGGTGGAAGTGTGAGTTGTTGTGCCTTAGGGTCTCAGGCATCAGCACTCTCTGACATGATGTACTCTCTCAGCAAATGATGACTGCTTGTCACTGCACACACCATGTCCGTGGGATGCTGTCTTTGGGTTGCTGGAACACTGCCCCCAGTCGTTCAGCCTCTGCCTCCCATGGGGGTGGGGAGGACCCTCTCCCTCTGCAGCTAACAGAGGTTGTGCAGCACACAGCTGGTGCTGACAGCCTCTGGCAGGGTGGTCCCTGCAAGCTGCAGGTGGGTTAGGATTGCCTTCCAGGGTGCCTTCAGCCAGCTGAAAGCATGCTCTACAATGGACTGGCAGCAGTGGAAATGGTGATTAAACTGCTCCCTGGCGATGTCGATGTTCCCACCATATGGCTTCATCAGCCATGGCATGAGGGGGTATGCGGCACCCCCAGGATGTAGACAGGCACCTCCACATCCCAAAGATTGATGGTGTGGTCCGGGAGGAAGGTGTTTGCCTGCATGCACTGGTAGAGGACAGAGTTCCTCAGGATGTGCACATCCTGGGCCTTCCCTGGCCAGCCAATGAAAGTGTTTGTAAACAGCCCCTGGTGGTCCACAAGGGCCTGCAACAAAATATATCCCTTGTGGTTAAGGTTGGCCAAAGCCCGGTGGTCTGAGCCCCGGGTCAGGATATGTTTTCTGTCCATGACACCTGCACAGTTTCGGAACCTGAAAGCAGCAAAGTTTGTGAGGGTGTTCTCCAGGTTGCCCGTGCAGGTGACACAGCTGAGCAGGACCCAGTTTATGCCCTGTACACCTGCCATCAACTTGCCCACATCAAACTGGTGGGCAACAGTCTGGTAAAAGTTCAGCACGGCAAGCTTCCAAATGGCGATTGCCACGCACTTGTCCACAGGGAGGGGAGATAGAAGGTGTGTGTTGGCATGCTGCAGTGCTGGGCCCAGCTCGCTGACAATCTCCTGGAACATGGCTTTCTACATCCAGAAGTTTTGGAGCCACCACTTGTCATCCCACGTGTGGAGAATGATGCACTCCCACCATTCGTTGTTTGTCTCCCAGGCCCAGATGTGTTGGGACACAGCAGGCTGTGTGAGAGCTGCAACTGTGTCGGTTGCCATCATGAGTGGCCTGTTGAGGCCTGCCCGCACAGTGACTGTCACCCTCTGGTGCCTTCTCTGCTGCTGCACGCACACGCCTAATGTGGGGCCACTGTACAGCAGACCGCCAGCGGATTGCTGCTGCACCGGGGGCTGCTGGACCTCTCCAGGCTCCATCTTGCCAGGCACAGAGACAGGGTGCTTTGGTCACTTTCTGTTTTATAGTCATGATCAGGAAAGGGGGAGACTCAGCAGAGCACTGTAGGGCCAGCTACCCACAATGAACCTCTGCAAGGTCACCCTGGCAACTGCTGGAGTGGACATGGGCAGTCCCCAAGCATTTGCCTTGTGGACTCCTTAAGTCACCTTAACAAGGTCGACTTTAAGTAGACTTAAAGTCGACCTTGTTAAGTCAACTTAATAAGGCATTGTAGTGTAGACATAGCCATAGGGAGCTACCTCTCATCCTGGGAGGGGAGTGGGAAAGATAGGTAGGGGCAGGGGGAGGAAAGCAGAGGAAGAAGTCAACCATAGACCCACACAGCAACTGTAGTGAGGGGTAGGGGAAGAGGCCTGGGGGAGTGTGACCTTCAGTGGGCCTGCAGGTAGGGACTGGGGAGGCAGGGAGGGCACAGAGTTTGCCTTCCCTAGGGGCAGCTTCAAAATCCACACATGCCACTGAAGTCCTCTCTCATTCTATAGACAAGGCTCCAGGTGTCGGGTAAGTCTCTTCATCAATGCTTATTGCCTGACCACAAAATGAACACAGCAGATAAAGCAAGAAGTGTCACTAAGTAAATGAAGCAAGAAAGCAAGCAGGAGCAGCAAGGACGCAATATGTGTGGAAATGCTTAAAGGAGACCCTCAGAATTTGAGCAGGGAACTATCTGATCTGCAGTTAAAGGCTCTACTGTGCAGCCATGTTCCCTTGCTTGAGGCATTGCCAATACACAGCACAGAATGTTTTCAAGGAACAAAACAACTATTAATTTCAGAACACACATCTCCAATATCTTCATTCTCTGCCACTTGGGTGCTGAGGATAGAACAGAATGGATAACATGAAGGAGAATGCTTGCAATAAGATCTGTTAGAATTCCACCTAGCACATTTTGGTAAGACGAGACTGGCAACTTCCGGCGAATGGGATTAAGAGTAATAGAAGAGGGCACTTCTGCCTGGATGTTGCATTGCAGAAAGATCAGCAATGGATTGTCTAGTGAGAAAAGCTTACTCTGGAGGACCAGCTAAGATCCAGCATTCCCAGAAAGGAGCACCAAAAGCAGGAGTGTTGCTGGTGCCTGGCACATGGGGCACATTCCCTGAGTGCCGGCACCAGTGCCCCAAATGCCTCGTCCTCTCCCAGCCCCATCCCTAGCCAGGTATCTGGGTCTAGGCTAGCTGCAGCAGCACCTGCCTCTCCCAGACTGGGCTGCCTGCAGCAGCCACTGTCTCACCTGTCCCCATCCCCAGTCGAGGATGGGGCCAAGCTGGCAGTGGCAGGAGCCTGGGGCCCCGACTCTGGATTGGGGATAGGGGTAGGGCCAGGGCACTCATGCTCCGGATCCAAAGGATGGAAGCCATGCTGAGCTACCAATGTGACTTTAATAACTGAGTCATAGGTTAGAGGCCTATTACAGGAGAGGCAGGTGAGGTTCTGTGGTCTGCATTGTGCAAGAGGGCAGACTAGATGGTCACATTGGCCACTTCTGACATTAGAGTCTATGAATTCCTCTGTTATATAGGAAGTGGGAAAGGGAACACCCAGGTTTGAACTGGGTAGGGACTACATGGCTATCTCTACACTGGTAAATGAGTCAGTCCAAACTAATTTAGCTCCTGGCCACAGTAGCCTTTCCCTAGTCCGAACTAAGAAATTTCTTAGTTCAGACTAAGGAAAGCTTAGTTAGAACTTGTAGGTACTAGAGTTGGTCCAGATTTACACACTTAGTTTGAGCTTTAGTTTGACCTAAGTGCAAGCAAGACACAACTAATGCTTAGTTTGGGCTTACTAAGGTCAAACTAAGCCATTAGCTTGAACTAAACTTGCATTTTTATTCAAAGTAAGCATTAGTTCAAACTAGAATGCATGGTTAGTCTGAACTAAAAACTTTCCGGTTAGTTTGAACTAACCCAAGGTTACTTTGGATTAACCTTGAACTTCTTAGTTTGGACTAAGAAGTCCAAACTAACTGGGGCTAGTGTAGGCATAGCCCATGAGCCCCAGTCAAATGCTCTTCCACTGAGTTATGCCTCCATGGTGTAAAAGGTAGACAAGGCATTTTTCACTCACCCGCCAACATTCAACCCAAGAACTGCCTTCACATTTCACAAAGTATTTGCAGAGAACAGAGGGCCAAGTCTCTGTTGGACTGAATGCTTGCTGCTTAAAGAATTATAGCTCCCAAACTGTATTAGGAGGGTGTTATAAGGAACCTTGTGGACAATGTTTGTAATGGACAGTGTAGTGAAGCTTGCAGCCTTTCCTATGGGAATGACCTTCCCGTGAACTGTTTTCTGGGCTGTCTGCCCAGAAAGATTGTACCAGGGTCTGCCTATGTTTTGTTCGAACAGGTGTTTAGGCCTGTTTTTGCTTACTATATATTAGTTTGTGGTTTTGCATTTTTCAAATCAAATCAAATCAAATCATAGGGCTGTAAGGGACCTCATGAGATCATCCAGTCCAACCCCCTAGGAATTGAACCCAGGACTTTCTGCATGTTAAGCAGAGGTGCTAGCCACTTTGTGCCCTTCATTACCAGCTTGGCTGGTCCAAGCCTGTTCGGGGAGGGTGGGCCTGGTCCCCCGGCTTCTGAATTGTGCTATATGTTAGCACAGCCCCAATGATTTCCGGACCTCGCTGAATGAGCCTTTTGAGAAAGGTGGCTCAGAAACCTCCTTGGGGTTGTCTGCAGCCATCTAGGGGTCTCCGGTTGCTGAAGGGATGTAAGCTCTGGCCACTTTATATTTTGCTTTGTTTTGCTTAGGGTGACTTATTCAGTATACTGCCCTGGCATTTAATAAATATCAACTTTCTTTTAAGTGGTCTTTGTCTGTGTCTGGTGAATCCACAAACGAACCGCCCCTTTTGGGACACAGAAGGTAAGAAGAATGGAGAAATAACAATTTGTCTGTCTATAGGTCTGACATCCTCCTTGAATACAGGTATATAGACAATACCAAGCCAGTAAGGAGAAGGGAAATTTTTGGGAGGCAAAGGCCTGAAGACTCTCCCCTGGGTATCATCTATGAGAAAAGACTGGTATGAATGTTTCATAAAAGCAAGGGAGGGTGTATGTGGCACTGGCATGAGGAGAGAAAGCAAGCAAGTGTCAACAGGAGCTACAACATACAAAAGGGAGAGTCAGAGGTGATCTGAAGACCCAAAATTTCCATGCAAATGCTCTGTACTTAGCTATGCCCTCTCCATGGTCACTGAGGCTAACATCATCAACAACAACCTCTTTTTAACCTTTTTTTCTAGACTCTGCTTCCTGCTCCAAATGCCACTGCACACCCTGAATTAAGACTTACATCAAAAGATAAATGAATCTTGGCCAAACCAGCTTACTTTCATGCCTTTCAGATTGGCTCTGACTGATATGAAAGACTATAATATAGAACCATAGAATCATAGGGTTGGAAGGGACCTCATGAGGTCATCTAGTCCAACCTCCTGCTAAAAGCAGGGCCACTCCCACTAGTCATTCCAGCCAGGGGGTTGTCTAACTGGACATTAAATGTTTCCAAAGATGGAGATTCCACCACCTCCCTAGGTAACTCATTCCAATGCTTCACCACTCTTCTAGTGAGTAAGTTTTTCCTAATACCAAACCTTGACCTCCCCAGCTGCAACTTGAAACCATTGCTCCGTGTTATGTCCTCTGTTACTACTGAGAACAGCCTAGCTCCCTCCTCTTTGCAGCACCCCTTCAAATACTTGAAGGTTGTTATCAAATCCCCTTCAGTCTTCTCTTCTGCAGACTAAATAAGCCTAGTTTCTTCAGTCTCTCCTTGTAAGTCATGTGCTCAACCCCCTAATCATTTTCGTTGACCTCCACTGGACTCTTTCTTGTATGTCAACATCCCTTCTGTATTGTGGAGTCCAAAACTGGACACATTATTCTAGATGTGGCCTCAACAGTATCAAATAGAGGGGAATAATCACATCCCTCAAACTGTTGGCAGCATTCCTACTGATGCAGCCCAATATGCCATTGACCTTTCTGGCAACAAGAGAACACTGTTGACTCATATCCAGCTGCCCATCCACCATAACCCCCAGGTCCTTTTCTGCAGAGCTGCTACTCAGCTGATTGGTCCCCAGCCTGTAGCAATATATGGAGTTTTTCCATCCTAAGTGCAGGACTTTGCACTCGCCCTTGTTGAATTTCATGAGATTTCAGTTGACCCAAACCTCCAATCTGTCTAGGTCTCTCTGAATACTATCTCTGCCCTCCAGCATGTTTACCTTTCCCCCAGCTTGGCGTCATCCACTAATTTACTGAGCATGCAATCTATCCCATTGTCCAGATCATTAATGAAGATGTTGAACAGAACTGTCCCCAGGACCAACCCCTGAGGCACTCCACTGGTTACTGGTTGCCAACCAGACATTGAGCCATATCCACTGACCCTGATAATCTGGTCAGCTTTCTTGTCACCTTATCAGGGCCAGCTCAAGGGGCTGTGGCACCCCAAGCCAACTTTCTCTTTTGTGCCTCCCTGTGGGAGGGGCGGCAGAACCTGGCCTCTTTTCCAGGCCAGCTCACCTCACATGCAGGGCAGGGAACAGCTGGCAAAGAGGTGGACCAGGCCAGCCCACAAGCCAGGCTCCACTCTCCCATCCCTCCTCTGGGCTGGCTGTTCTGCCTATGGGGCAGGGAAGGCCAGCCCACACGTGGCACAAGAGAGCAGAATCCACCCCAAGAGCTGACTTGCTCTGCCCCCAGGGGTGGAGTGACTGGCTCAGGGAGGGGTGAGAGTGCAAGGTCCAGCTCCTGGGCCAACCTGCCCCATCTCCTGGCATCACGCTGCAGCACCCATTAGCAAATGTCGCCCCAAGCCAGGGCATCATTTGCTTAGGGGTCAAGCCAGCCCTGCACCTTGTGGTTTATTCATACAAACCATACTTCCTTAATTTGCTGACAAGTATGCTGCAGGAAACCGTAGCAAAAGCTTTGCTAAAGTTGAGGTATTTCACATTAGTAGCTATTCCCACATCCCCATATTCATTCATCTCATCATATTGGAAAGGTCCTTCCTTTGAAATAAGGGCCTTACCAGCAGATAGGGTGGTGCAGGGCATTTCTTGAATTTTATCAGTCTTCACTTTTTTCTAGAAGTGGTGGAATGTCTCTAGGAGAAACAGCTGCTGCTTCTGTTGCCATAGGGCAGTGACCACTGTGCTGCAATGTTCTCTCTAAGGCCATAACACAGCTGAGCTACATAAAAACTCCCAGCTCAATACCACTATCAGCCAGCTGGAAGATGCTGTCTTCCAGCCAGGCAGGGACTGCAGCTGCTGGCCATGCACAGCTGTCAGTGTTTCCTGTGCTGGGCAATGGCAGGGGCTACATGGCCAAGCAGCATAGTGGGAACATTGCTGTACTGCACAAAATGGGGATCCCTGTGACTTACAAAACCAAAAACCTGTTTACCTCCACTGTTCTGATTATAGATTTTATGCTATGCTTTAGCCAAGTCTGGGCTCTTTGACACACCCTGATCAGACATATTGCTTTCCTAGCCTCTGTCTTCTTGGCCATTTGTTTTTCATTAGTGGTGCTTTTTCTGTTGGCAAACTTTGGAATCTGGCTGTAGGGCCTGCTTCAATGGCACATTAAAAGATCTTTGACAGTATTCATCAGATGATGTGGGTTGCAGCCGGTGACCCTGGTCTCCTGGGATAACCTCCTGAATGTGTCAAAATCAGGGCAAACTGCAAAACCAGGGTCCAAGCCCCCAAACCACTGATGGGTAGTACTTAAACCAGTCTCCCAGTCAGTAGCAAAACATGTTTCTGATTCCCCACATGAGTCATCACAAAGCATAACAAAATAGAAACAGCCTGCTTTATTGCACATCAGCTCCTCCGGTCACCACTTAGCCACTGGGTCTCTTAAAGAAAGAGGTTCTCTTGACCACAAAGGGTCATCCACATCACCCAGAATAATATAGGCTTGGATCTTGCCCAAAACACCATGCTGCCAGCCAATCCTTTAGCAACCACAACTAAAGGTTTAATATAACAATGAAAGAAACAAAATGGGAGATGTCAAAGTGAATCACATACATACAAGTGATTTAGAGTCCATAGAAAGAAAGTCCTTGAAGAATTTGCAGTTTGAGCACCTGGGTGTCTCAGTCCTTTGTTCATTTGCAGAATTTGTTCAATTTGCAGAATTGTTCCAGAGGAGGGTATTGGTTACAGATTGGAGACTGAAGACAAAATGCAGTTGAAGCTGATGCCTTTTAATCACCTCTGTCCTTCCTCATGCTGTGCAGAGTCTTTAAAAATCAAAATGGTGTTGAGTCACATGGGCAAGTCTTAATCGCTCAGCCAGTTTCTCCCTAGGCCCACTATACCTGGGAGCTTCCTTAATGGTCCATTAAGAGAAACAAAAGTTTGTAGACATACAGTCTGGGAATGCCTTGGAATCCAATAACTTGAAACACAAAGGCTATGTCCACACACAAGCGCTTGTTTCAAAATAAGTCGTTTTGAAACAAGCTGTTTCAAAATAATGGCCTTATTTTGAAATGACTTATTTTGAAATAAAAAAAAACTATTTCAAAATAAGGAAAAAAGCAGGAATTGAAATAGCATGTCCACATGGTGGACTTGCTATTTCGCTTCAGGGGCAGGGCACCTTGGGAGGTGTGGCAACATGGCCACCCCCCTGGGCCATGTCAGCAGCCAGGTTGGTAGCCAATCCCATAAAAGCTGGCCCCGACCTCACTTCCCTTTCCACTCTGGCTAGCAGGACTCTGCAAGCAATGGACATTGCCCGGTTGCCCAGACAGCGCCGTGTAACACCAAGCCACTCTGACCACCTACAGAGTGTCCTGCTCATGTGGGACACTGTGCTTGTGGACCCAGAGGGTGCCCAGCCTCTGCCCGAGGCTTTCATCCAGCTGGTCTGCAGGGCAGAGCTACTGCCTCTCCCCCCTCTGTGCCTTGCCAGGTCTGGGCCTAGAAGACCAGCCCAGACTGGTGGGAGCAGGTCGTGCTGTGGACCTGGGGGGATGACCACTGGAGGCAGAACTTCCGCATGACCAGGGCCAGCTTCAACCTCCTGGTCACGGAACTCGTCCTGCTGCTGTGCTGCAGGGACACCCCCATGAGGCCTGCCATCTCTGTGGACAAAAGAGTGGCCATTGCCCTCTGGAAGATGGCCACTCAGGAGTCCCACAGATCTGTGGTGCACCTCTTCGGCATCGGGAAGTCCACCACCGGCAACATCCTTGTGGAAGTCACCAGGGCCATCAACCAGGTCCTGCTGCGATGCTTGGTGAGACAGGGGGAGCTGCAGGACACCATTCCAGGCATGGCCACCCTTGGCTTCCCCAATTGTGTGGGGATACTCAACGCCACGCACATCCCCGTGTGAGCGCCAGAGCACAGAGCTGCAGAGTACCGAAATAGGAAGGGGTACTATTCCATCATTCTGCAGGCCCTTGTGGACCACCGCCACCTGTTCCAGAACTGTTACGTGGGATGGCCAGGGAGGGCCCATGACACCAGGGTTCTTTGGAGCTCTGCCCTGTACTGGGGCATGGAGGTGGGCACCTTCTTCCCCCCCACATAACATCAATGTTGGGGGAGTTGAGGGGCCCGTCCTCATCGTGGTGGACGCGACCTATCCCCTGTGGCCATGGCTCATGCGACTGTATGCAGGGCCCCTCGACCCCTCCAGGCGGATCTTCAACCACCACCTGACCTGCTGCCACCAGATGGTCGAGCGGGCCTTTGGCCACCTCAAGGCCCGCTGGAAGTGCCTCCTCACCTGCCTCCACCTCGCAGACAGCACACTGCCACAGGTGAGCACCGCGTGCGTGGCCCTGCACAACTACTGTGAGCAGTGCGGTGAGCCCATTGCACCTCTATGGGAAGCTGAGGCATGACTCCTGACCAGGGACTATGACGAACCCCGACCTGTGCCCACATGGGAGCAGCCATCCCAGCGAGCCTTGTCTATGCGCAATGCACTTTGGCCCACCTTCGCCAAGGAGGAACTGTGAGGGCCAGGCCTCCCCTACCCCACATCACCCTCTCCCCTGTTCGCCCACAGCGATCCCTCACCCATCCACCCACACTGTCAACTACCCCAATAAAACCACTCACAACCAAGAATAAGTGCCAAACTATTTATTAAACAATACAGAGATTGGGGCAGGGAAGGGCTGGGGGGGGTATGGGATGGATCAATGTGGGGGGCAGTCCGGGGGAGGAGCCAGCAACTTGGAAGGGGGAGGGGAACTTCGGGGAAGGGGACAACAACTTGCAAGGGGGAGGGGTACTTTGGGGAGTTCAGGGAGGGGGCAACAACTTGGAAGGGGGAAGGGGGTGAGAGAGTCCGGGTGTCAGGGGGGAAGTCAGGCAGGGCCTGTGGGAGGGTCCGGGGGGGAGTGTACCCCGCCCACACCCACGGCCACCCTCAATCCGGCATCACCTCTGGGGACGGCCAGACAGAAAACCCTCTGCGGGAAGTGGCGGGGCCATCCTCTCCCCCAGCCCCTGGACGGTGGCGGTGAGGGCCTCGATGGCTGCTGGCAGCCACTCACTCAGCCACTCCAGAGCCATGGGCGCCCTGTCATCTGCCACTGTGACCTGCTGCAGGACCTGGAGGGTTGCGTCCTGGTGCTGGGCCTGCTCCCTCCGCCAGGCCTGGGTGCACGCCTCCATCCATTCACCAAGCTCCTCGAGGCTCTCAAGAAGCTTGGTCCGTGACCAGGGGGCCCTCCTCCTCCACCTTGGTGCTCTGGGACTGAGGCATTGGGCTGGCAGTGGTGGTGGCTGGCAAGCGGCTGGGCGACCTGCTGGAGGGAAGCAGAAAACACAGTTGGCCCCTGCCGCCTGCTGGCCTTGTCTGTGTTCAGCCTGTCTGCAGCACACACCTCTGCCCTGACTGTCAGCAGGTCCCAGGATCCCGTGGGACATTGCCCTGGGGTAGGGCTACCGGCCCCCAAAGCCTTGAAAGGAGGCCAGGAAAGTACTCAACGGAGGACATTGGAGGACACTGGGCAAAAATGTTGTCTGGCTGTGGTATTAGTCGGGGTTTAGGAGACCCTGGAACACTTGCCTGTACAAATCAGTATTCTATGGGCATTCCAGGATACTTCAACCCCTACAGTAAAAAGCCTGACAAACTCCTGTAGTTTAAACTGCCTGCCAGACAGAGAATGTGAGGGTAAAAAGAAGAACAGGACACTAAAAAGGGGACCATGTTCTCCTTTTGCTCGACGTCTGGGAACCATACCCTGGAGGCACACATGCTAGTGGTGCCCACAATGGTGAGCTGGACTCAGCCACGCCTTGCTCTAGGGGGTCGCCCAAGGCCACTTGCCAGTGGTAAGGCCTGCATGGTCTCCACCCCGCCCAAGATGCAGCTGCATCTTTAACAGCCAGCCCCTGTTACCCACCCCCAGGCACACAGGGGCCTGTGACCCCGGTGCCACCTGTCTGTCTGGGACCTGTGGCCAAGCGGGGGGGGCCTCTGCACCCGCCAACCCTGTGCCCTACCTGCACCGGTGCCCTGCCCTGGACCCCCTCGCTGCCCGTGACCTGCTGGACAGGCCCAGCCCTGTGTGCCTCGGGGAGGGGAATGCTTACCCATGGGGGCTGCAGAGGTCTGGCGCGATGTCCTGGGCTCTGTGTCAGACCCAGGGTCCGAGATGGTACTGGGCCACTACTCCTCTGGGCTGCTCCCCGCCTCAGGTCTGGCAAACAGCTCCGGGCTGCTTGGGGTGGCGTCCTCCGCTGGTGGTGCTGTGGCTGGAGGCCCCCTGACTGAGACATCCGAGGCAGTCCCTGGTGCCTCTGGGCCTGACGAGGGGCTCCACTGGACTCCTGTGTCCAGAGCCTCAGCAGGGAGACCGCTGGGCTATGGACCCAGGAATGCATGGAGCTCCTTGTAGTAGGGGCAGATTGCTGAGCTTCCTGCCCCCTGGAGCTCCCGGGCCTCCTGGGTCTGGGCATGGTCCTGCCTCAAGGACTTGATCTTACTTCAGACCTGCTCAGTCATCTGGGGGTGGCCCTGCTCCGACATTGCCACAGCAATGTCGGAGTAAATTTCCCGGTTCCAGTGGGAGGCCCAGAAGCAGGACATGATGTCTGGCTGCTGCCAGATCCTGAGGAGGCAGCGAACCTCCTCGGGGGTCCAGACAGGGGCCCTGCGTCGACCCCCAGCGGCAGTGCCTGCCTGGGATGTCATGCCTAAAGAAGGCTCCTGGCACGCTGCCTGACAGGCACGCCCAGGCAGGAACTTCCTGTTCCCCAGGGTGCTGTGCACCCTGGGAAGAAGGTCAGACTGTTATTTCCAAACAACACTTGTTTCAAAATAACATGTCCGGGTGACGGTTATTTCAAAACGAGTCACTTCGAAATAATTGTTGTTTCCAAACAGCATGTCCCAACAGAGTTATTTCAAAACAACTTGTTTCAAAATAACCATTGTTTCGAAACAGAAGGGGTTTAAGCCATTTCGAAACAACGGCTCTTGTTTCAAAACAACAGAACCCGTTGTTTCGAAACGAGAGAACGTCGTTTGGACATGCCGCTTCTTATTTCGAAACAACCTCTGTTGTTTTGAAATAAGAACCCTGTGTGGACATACCCAAAGAGGACAAACCTATTCCTAACTTCTAATACAAAGATGACACCTACATATAAACCATATAATCATTACTAGCAGATTAGAGCCTTTCTATTGGTACAAACAAGGCATATCCTATTGGATTACTGTAAATATTAAATATTAATTTGAAAGATAATCATAAGGAATCCCCTAAACCCAGACAGTGTCACACATCCCAGAAAAGCATATGCCCAAAGAAATGTGAGTCTTTAATGTGCTGCAGGACTTTAATTGGTTTTGCTGCATACACATTAACACAGCTACCCCCCTGAAATTTTGAGATTAAGATGTTGGGCCATTTTTTTTTTTATTTGGACAATACAGGCGAAAGAACTGGGAGGGATCTGAGGAGTTTATGCAGCCTCCTTCCTGGTATATCTTTTCAGGAACAGGTTTTCATTGCCACAGCCTGGTAGGCTCAAGATTGTAGTGTTGGGGTATGTGTTTGGAGTCTTGTGGCACTTTTAAAGATTTTTAAAGACTAACAAATTTATTTATCACATGAGCTTGCATGGTTGTAATCACAGCTCATCAAACAAATGAAAGGGAAACTGCAGCATGTCAAGTGAGTAAAAAAATACAGAGAAGGGTAAATGTGATGGGATGTGCACACCCCACATTAGAAAAGCTCTATATAACCTAACACCTTCTTAAGTGAAGCAACTAATCTGCATGGATTCTGTATTAGCGTCATATTTACATACTGGGTGTGGGGCATAGTGGGTAATGGTATTTGGAGTTTATCTACTCACAAATCTGTCAATATCTGTAATTCTACTGAAGAGAAATACAAAATACTGTCTTTTTGTAAATTGCTACTCTCTGTTTCAAATCCGTCTGAATTAGTTAAAGGGTAAAAACTACCCTTAGTTAAAAAGAGGCTTGAAAAAAAGGTGATTGCATATTTCAGCATGAAAAAGAGAAGAAAGGGGTGGGGTTTCACATTAGTTCCTTTTGGAGCAAAGTGCTGGAGGGATTCCTATCACCTCAGCCTCTCTGTTAAATGATGATTCTGTCTAGGACTTATTTGAGGCCTTTTATTATGTTAAGGACAGCCGGTGTTTGCATGCTATTTGATGTTTAAGAGCTGCTGTGAAGGAGAAAGGCAGACTCTCTGAGGTGAGACAAACTCCCTCTGAGCTGAAATTACTGAAGGGGAGCAGCAGAGGGAGGGAGCAGCCGAAGCCAGCGGAGACATTGGATGGTGAGAGCGGCCAGCGGGGAGCTGGGTTGCGTGAGTGACTGGAGGGCAGAGGCAGTGGACAGCGGGTGGAGCCAGCAGATGGTGAGAGCAGCCAGCTGGGTGGTGTGAGTGAATGGAGGGTGGAGTCAGCAGGTGGAGCCAAGGAACAGTTCTATAAGATGAAGTGAGTGACCAGTAGATGGTGTTGGTGGACAGCTGGCGTGAAAGACACTCCCTATGTACCCTAGGGTTGGTTGGGAAGCTAGTTAGTACTGATTCCACAGATCAGTGCTGGTTTTGCTATTAAGTCTTGTGTGTCTTGTTATGTGGAGAGGGTTGTTGGAACTTTGCTCTTGTACTGACTGGCTAGATCAGTGCTGATTTCTGTTATTTGGCCTTTTACACTGTTTTACTACTATTGAAAGTTCTGTTTACTACACTCAGTCTCATGCACGCAAGCTGGGAAGCCTTACCCCTTTGGGGTGCCCAGGAAACAGTGCAGGATTTGCAGAAGTGGGGCTCGAGCCTGTTGGTGGTGCTACATTATTGGAAAACCCCTAGGTATAGAACCCGGTCCTTGTCCTGCCAGCCTGCCCTGGCAGAAGGGTTACACATAAATTTGTTTAGTCTTTAAAAGTGCCACAGGTCTCCTTTTTCCCACCATTAGATGAAGAATATCAGTGTATCATAGATTTAGTCAGAAATGGGGATCCTTTTTGCCTCTTTCTGTCCAGGTCTAACTCCCTGCTAGCCTGGTCATAGAATCCTAAAAAACTGGTGTTGGAAGGAAACTCAGGAGGTCTCCTAGTCCTGAGGTCCCCTGACCAAAGCAGAACCAACCCCAACTCAGTCTGCTCACCTAGGGATTTGACAAGCTGCACCTTGAAAACCAGTAATGATAGAGATTTCACAACCTCCCTAGGTAACCAATTTAAGTGCCTCTGCACACTCCCAGTGAAAAAGTTTTAACTAAGGTCCAACCTAGACCTCCCCCGCTGTAACTTGATACCATTGCAACTAGATTTACCAGCTACCAGCACTAAGAACAGCTATCAAAACCCTCCTCATTCTTCTCTTCTGCAGATTAAACAAACCTAGTTCCCTCAGCCTTTCCTCATACATCATGTGCTCTAGCTCCCTAATCATTTTTGTACCCTCCAGTGAACTCTCTCCTATTTGTCCACTTCCTTTCTGTAGTAGGGGGCTCAAAATTGGACACATTACTTCAAAACAAGGGATGTGATCATTCCCCTCTATTCAGCACTGGTGAGGCCACATCTAGAATACTGTGTTCAGTTTTGTGCTCCCCACTACAAAAAGGACAGGGACATGCTAGAGAGAGTTCAGAGGAGGGCAACCAAAATGATTAAAGGGTTGGAGCACAAACCCTATGAGGATAGACTGAAAGCATTAGGCTTATTTAGTCTGCAGAAGAGAAGATTAAGGGGGGATTTGATAGCAACCTTCAACTACTTGAAGGGATGCTCTAAGGAAGATGGAGCTCGACTGTTCTCGGTGGTAACAGAGGACAGAACAAGGAGCAATGGTCTCAAGTTGCAGTTAGGGAGGTCGAGGCTGGATATTAGAAAAAACTTTTTTACTAGGCGAGTGGTGAAGCCTTGGAATGAGCTGCCAAGGGAGGTGGTGGAGTCTCCATCTTTGGAGGTGTTTAAGGCCCGGCTGGACAAAACCATGACTGGGATGGTTTAGTGGGAGTGGTCCTGCCTCTGGCAGGGGGTTGGACTAGATGACCTATGAGGTCCCTTCCAACCGTAGGATTCTATGATTCTATGAAATGTGGCCTCATCACTGCAGAAAAAAGATGAATAAACATTTCCCTTCATCTGCTTTCAGTGCTCCTACTAATGAAGATCAATATGCCAATAGACTTCTTGGCAATTGGAGTATGGTGCTGACTGATGTCCAGCTTCTTCTCTCATCTCACCAAAACACACTAGATGGAATTCCATACACATTCTGTTGTGACTCAAGTGAGGGAAAAGAGCTACTGGGAGCAGATGACTTGTCTGTCCTACTCTTTGGCTATATCTACAGAACAAAAGTTAATATGAATTAACAAAGTTGAACTAATAAATTCAACCTTATGTAAGCCTTCTGCCAGGGCAAGCTGGCAGAACAACAGCCAGATTCTATATCAAAGGGTTTCCAAATAATGTTATAGCACCAACCAGCTCAAGCCCCCACCCAGTCTTTTGCAAAATCATACACTATTCCCTGGTACCCCAAAGGGGTAATGCTTCCCCACTCACAAGCACAAACCTAAGTGTAGTTAACAGAACTTTTAATAGTAATAAAAACAGAATGTAAAAAACCCAATAACAGAAATCAGCACTGATCTGGAAAATCGGTGCAGAGCAGGTTCCTAACATGATCCCACACAGCTTAACAGAACAGGTAAACTCAATAGCAAAACCTAGCACTGATCTTGAGAATCAGTGCAGAACAGGTTCCCAAAATACTCAGGGGATGTAGGAAATGTCCTTCACAGTAGCTGTCCACCAGCACTACTCACTGGTCATTCATACTCTTATCATCTAGTGGCTTTGCCTGCTGGTCACTCATGCACCACTCTCACCATCCACTATTTTGTTCTCAGTAATTTCATTTCTTAAACCTTATATATCTGCAAACAACTTCTTCTGTTAAAATAACATAACAAAAACTTCACAAGAAGTCTGATGAGATTTATCCTTTGACAGTAAGATAATAGAATGAAACAGCATCTATACTAAGCTAATGCTAAACCCCACACCATCTTAACTTCACCAAGCCGACAGGAAGGGGTGGCCCCTCTTTTAATGTTCTTTTCGCTAAGGGTAGCTTTTATCCTTTAACCCATCTAAACAGAGTTTGAAAAAGCAAAAGAGTAGCATGTTACAAAAGACAGTACCTCATGGTTCTCTTCAGTTGAATAACAGGTATTGACAGATTTGTGATCAAATCAACCCAAATACCATTATCCACATTGTCCTACACCCATAGTAAGGCTATGCTAATTGTCTCTTTGTGCTCATGCAAATACAAAACCCATGCAGATCAGCTGCTTCCCCTTAGAAGCTGTTAGGGACAGCTTCTAAGCCTTTGCATTACACTTAATTCAAACTAAACCCAATCTTAGTAAATTGAATTAACAAAGTGCACTAATTCGACTTAAGATAACTATTTAATTCATTGTGTCACACTACCAATCTAGAAGACAAAAGAGGTTGGAGTCTAAACTTGTTCAACCCTATTCTCAGTGAAAAGATTTGGACCCCCACCTTCACTAGGTCTACTCCCCTCACCTCTATTCTTGTGCCATCTTTTCATCTTTCAGATTTCAACCCCTGAGGGCATCAATCATTTTAAAAGCACTTCATTGCAGAAAACGAGGTCTCCTATCTAACGCTAGGCTTACCTTTGTCCCTAGACAAACTAAGTATTGATCATTTCCTTCTAAGTTATAATACACATCATGTAAAAGCATTTCCCATGAAACTTGCATCTCAGTTACCGCCACAAAATAGGTTCTTCCTTTTGACAACTTCCTACTGGAACTCCCTGCATCGCAACCTAAGATATAAGGTCCCTATACTATTTCACACATATTCCATATCTGACTAGACTCAGCCATTTCTCTAACCAACTGTTACTAAAGGGAATTATACATGAAAAAAATGTAAATAAAAATAGATGTAACATATTCCAGCCTAAAATCTTGTCCTTCCTTCCTCTTTACCTTGCCAATAGAAAGCATCTCACCTCAATTCATCTTCTAAAACTGCAGACGTAGAAGGCAAAAGGGGACTGGCAGTGAGGATAACCAATCCCACTTTGCAATGAAAGGGGTTGGCTTAAGAAGGAAAGAGGCCCATTGGAAACTTCATTTATCTCACTGAGGGGGGGCATATCAGTGGCAGAGCATTTGACTGCAGACCAAGAGGTCCCCAGCTCAAACCTGAGTGTCCCCTTCTATCACTTCCCCCCCCCCCCATAGGCTCCTGCTTCTTTGACTTATGCCACAAGC